>JAODAL010001190.1:92500-244424 GCA_025379985.1 Phyllomedusa bahiana | reverse complement strand
TTTTCTCCCCTAGGTTTTAATTGTTCACTGTCGCTCCTATTCTGATTGGCCGGTTTATGCCGACCAATGAGAATGGCTTTCAGAATTTGAGTTACTATATTTCCCGGCAAATTCCAATATCCGATTTCTTGATATTGCGCCGTTCTAGATTTTGGGAAAGTGATTTTTTTCTTTTATTATGTTTATTTTTGAGGTTGAGCTCTTTTCTGACAATGTTTTCCGCCGTTATAAAGGCGATTTTTTCGGATTCATACTCCTGCTGCACGGAGCGGAGCGCCGAGATTTCTGTCGCGATCTTCTATCTGCTTCCTCGCATGTTCCGTTCTCGCTGCACGTCGCCTCAGCCGGATCATTTAGACCAGAATAAACCAGGTCTGCCTGTCGGAGCTGCCGAGCGCTGCACTGCGCCTCGCTTTGCCGACTCGCGATCGTACATGCCTCGGAGTATACGAATGCGCCGCATCCTGCCCCGGAACGCCTACACTGCGCCCACACCGCGCCCACTGCCCGCCCCTTCATGCGAGGCGCAGCTGAAAGTGGCGAACGCTGCGCCTAACACCGCATCCCTGCGTCCGACAGCGGGATTCAGGTTGGGAGGCGCAGTGTACGCCAAAAAACAGGCGTAAAGCCCGTTCATACATGTCGCCCTAAATGCCAATGAATTTTGTGTTCTACAGTATTTGACCATCCTGTGCCAGGACGATCGCTTTGCTATAGTGTTGCTACTCCTAGATGTTTCCACTAAAAAGGTTTTTAGCTGGCATGTATAACTGGGGATTTTCAGTAGTTAGTGAGCTTTTCCAGTAAGACCCTTCTAACTGTGTCTGCAGATAACATGGCTGTATGTTTAACTGTATGCTCCCTATGTCGATGAGTGTAGCTGACATACTTCTGGACAGGGGCATAACTACCGGGGTAGCAGATGTAGCAGCTGCCCCAGGGCCCGGGCTCTTAGGGGGCCCGGCGCAGCTGCTACCGCGTCTGCTATCCTGGTAATGCCACTCCTGTGCCCGCCGGCAATGACCATACTAGCTCATTGCCTGCGGGCGGGGAGCTGAGGGGCCCGTTGCATACTGCCTCTGAACGCCTGGGCCCTCTGGCCCGAGCGTTCAGAGGCAGCGCTGCCCGGAGATAGCAGAGCACTGCCGCTCTGCTACTTCCCCTGTCGGCTCACTGTGATCACGTGGGCGGCGTGGTGACGCCCGTGCTGAGCAGAGAGGCTGGAGCGTGGTGCATCGGGGGAGCGTGGAGTGAGGTAAGTTATTTATTATTTTACCTGCCCTATAGCCTGCCTAAATAACCCCCCAGCCTGCCTGCATAGCCCCCCAGCATGCCTGCATAGCCCCCCAGCCTACCTATATACCCCCCAGCCTACCTATATACCCCCAGCCTGCCTATATACCCCCCCAGCATGCCTATATACATCCCCCTGCATGCCTATATACCCCCCAGCCTGCCTGAATAGCCCCAGCCTGCCTGCATAGCCCTCCAGTCTGCCTATATACCCCCCAGCTTGCCTGCATAGTCCCCCTGCCTGGCTATATATACCCCCCCATCCTGCCTATATATAACCCCAGCCTGCCTACATAGCCCCCCAGCCTGCCTACATACCCCCAGCCTGCCTATATAGCCTCCCCCTAAGCCTGCCTACATAGTCCTCCCCAAGTCTGCCTATATAGCCCCCTAAAGCGTGCCTATATAGCTCTCTAAGTCTGCCTGCCTGAATAGCCCTATAGCCCCTGTGAAGCCTGTCTACCTATTTAGACCCCTATAGCTACTTAAACCCTACATGCCTACCTATATGGCCCCTATAGCCTACCTAAACCCTGCCTGCCTATGTGGGGCTCCCTATAGCCTCTTTACCTACCTGTCTACCTCTGTGGGCCACACCTAGAGCCTAGCTACCTGGGGCCCACCTTCAGCATACCTACCTACCTGGGGCCTAATTACGTCCGGTTTTCGGACGGAATATGTGCAAGTGAATGTGAAGGGGGGGGGGGGGGGTTTTCTTCACTCATCGCGGAGAAAAGCCGTCCCCTCGCTCATCGCGGAGAAAAACCGCCCTCCCCGCGGCCGTCTGCACGGCACACAAATCGGACAAATACCGGTCGGAAAACCGACCAGTATTTGTCCATTGCCGTGTAAACGGGCTCTTAGGGGTGCTTTCACACAGCAAAGTTTTGGTGCAGTTTTAACTGCGCTCCAATTAAACTGCCTTTATTACCAGCAAGCTTCTTTCACTTATCTAAACTGTTTGGAAAGTGAGGAATCAATTAGTGTGTGTGTAATCCACAAGACTTCAAACAAAGTCATTGATTACTGATTTGGAACACCTTTCTGAACAATTTAGACAACTGAAAAACTTGCGGGTGAAAAAGGGCATTTTTAATTTTGCAATACAGTTAAAACTGCACCAAAACTGCGCTTTAAAGCACCCTTAAGATTTTAATTTAAAGGGCACCCGGGCAAACTATTATTAAGGTGTTTAGATTTTATTTCATGATCCAAGACCCTGAGACACGATCCTATCCCTGAGTTTAATTAAAAAACAAAAAAACCTTTATAACACTTTAATCAAAGTCGTATAATAATTTGGAATGTGGCGTATATGTGGGGTTATTCAGTTTTCATTCACTGTTGCCAACCCCACTTTTAATAGGCCTCGGGGATTGGAGCTTATTGCTCAAAAGGGGGGCAACATTGGTTTTAATTTTTGATTGTTCAAAAATTTTAACATGTAGGTTTTTTATAGACTATTCCATAATCTTGAAATCCAGATATAGTTTTTCAGTCATTTGTTTAGTTGAAGAGGATTTTCTCTATACACACATACTTCAGTGATAATATGGTCATTAACCCCTTACCGCCGGAGCCAGTTTTGGCCTCTCTGACAAGCCCACTTTTAAAATCTGTCATGTTCACTTTATGTGAGAATAACTTTTTGACACTTTAACCAAATCCATGGATTAAGATTTTTTCTCTGCAATTTGTGCTTTAAGATAGTAAAAAAATTTTTGGTCCAAAAATGCTTGTTTATTTTGTGAAAAAAAAAAAAAAAAAAAATCGTAAAAAAATGAAAAAAATTTTTACCAATTGTAAACTTAAAAAATTTCTGCATGTAAAAACATATTTTATTACCCCAAAAAAATTTTTATAACTAGATCTACCATATTTGCTTATTTAAAAAATTTTTTTAAATGTCTTTTTTTGTTTTACCATTAGGGGGCTTAGAAATTAAAGTTGATTTTCAAATTTTCAAGAAAATTTGCAAATACTTTTTTTTGGGGACCAGTCCAGTTCTAACAAATTTTTGTTTGCCCGTATGTTAGATACCCCCATAAAGACCCACTAAAAAACTACACCCCTTAAAGTATTCAAAACGCATTTAGGAGTTTATTAACCCATTAGGTGTTTCACAGGAATTAAAGCAAAAAAAAAGTGAAATTTAAAAATTTTCACTTTTGCAGATTTAAATTTTTATACATTATTCACAAAATAGGGTATATGTGCAGCATAAAAAACTTAATTTTGAATTCCCCAATTCTCCCTTTTTCAAGATATCCATGGGGGGCCCTAGGCATTATTTTGGTCAACCACAACCCCCAGAATGGAGGACCCTAGGGTTTGGGGGTTCATTTTATTAAGATTTATTTAGCGCCATTTCATTTTGCGACACCCAAGGTGCTAAAACTTAAAAAACTCCCCAAAAAATCCCCCATTTGGAAACACACCTTAAGGAATATATCCAGGGGTGTAGTGAGTTTATCGACCCCAAGGTGTGTACAAAAAATTTTAGCTTTAAAATTTAAAATGAAAAAAAATTTTTTCCCAATAATCTCAATTTTAGCGGGAAAATGTTAATTTTAAAAGGGCATCCTGGTAAAAAAGACCCAAAAACCTTGTTACGCAATTTTTTCAATTGGGCAATACCCTACATTGGGGTTAAACTCTTTTGGGGCGTTTTGGGCAGGGGGTACAAGGAGGGCCAGTTTTGGTTTTAAAAAAACGAAAAAATTTTTTGGGGGGGGCCATGTCGCATTTACAAAGCCCCCAAAAGACCAAAAGGGTGAAACCTTCCAAAGTAACCCCATTTTGTTTTCACCCCCACAGGGATCCACTAGGGGTGTTTTGTACATTTTTGGGCACAGATTTTCAAATGGTTTTTTTTTTTTGTTTTGGGCATGAAAATGGGGGAAAACGCAATTCCCCCTTGTTTTTTGGCTTCAATTTTACAGCTTCCCGTGAATAAAAAGACAGGATATCTTTATACGGGGGTCGGTACAATTGCAAATTATAAAATTTTTTTAAGTTTTTTATGTTTCATTACTTTACAAAATAGAAATAGGTCTATAAAAAATTGCGTTTTAATTTTTCCCTGTTCTGTTCCCATAGTTTTCAGTTTTCTGTATACGGAGTTTAATTATGGTTTTTTTTTATGGAGAGTTGCCCATTATGAGGGGTTTTGCCACTTTGATCACTTTTTATTAAGGGGTTTTTGTGGGGGCATTTTGAAAAAAAAACGCATTCCTGGTAGTTTTTTTTATTTTTATTTTTTAAAAGGGTCGTGTGCGTATAACTAAAATACTAGAAAATTTTCTCAGAGGTCGATACGATTCAGCGATACCCAAATTTTTTATTTTTTTTTTTATGTTTTTCTTTTACACAAAAAACTTTTATTAAAAAAACGAAACACTTTTTGCATCCCCATATCTGAACCATAACTTTTTTTATTTTTCTGTTACGGAGTTTTGTAGGGGCTTTTTTTTTGCGGGATGAATGCCTTTTTTATTGGTATCATTTTTTTGTAAAGACTTTTTGATCGTTTTTTAATCTTTTTTTTTGGAAGGCAGGGTAAAAAAAAAATACTGCAATCCTATAGTGTTTTTTTTTTTATTTTTAACAGCGCCCCCCCGGTGCAGTACCCCCAAACCATTTTGCTTTACTCTCTGGGTCATACGTTTATGGCGATACCCTATTTAAAGTTTTTTTTTTTTTTTTGAACACTTTAAAAAAAAAAAAAAAAAAAAAAAGTTTTTTATTGTTAAAATATTTTATGCATCGCTTCTTCTGAGAGCCATAACTGTTTTATTTTTCCGTATACAAGCTGGTAAGGACTTTTTTTCGGTAAAAACTGAAGTTTTAATTGGTACAACTTTGGCTTTTATATGAGTTTTTATCGCTTTTTATTCCATTTTTTTGCTGCGGGGGTTTACAAAAATCGCAATTCGTGACTGTTTTTTGTTTTTTACAGCGTTACCTTAGGGGTTAAATTTTAAACAACGTTTTAGGTTGGGTTTTTTAGCACTCCCAATACCAAATATGGGCACTTTATTTATTTTTGATTTTTTTTTGGGCGATTGGCGTTTAAAAAGGGGGAAAAAAGTGAGGTGTACGTGTTTTTTTTTTTTTTTTTGGTTTGTTTTTTTATTTTTTTATGTTTTTTTTTACTTTTTTAAATTTTTTTTCTTTTCCCCAAGGGGGATTTGTAACGAAAATCCCCAGGGGGAAAAACAAAAGATTGCTTTTGAATAGAGACCTGTGCACGCGTTTACTGCGTCACAGGTCCCATGGGAAACTACTGACCCATCCCCACAATGCATTGTGGGCAGGTGACGTCACCAGACTACCTGGATCTTTCAGAAAGTCCGGGGAGCCCGGGGTAAAAACCCAGGAGGGGCACGCGCTGCTCGCTGCGCCGGATCGGAGGACGGGAGCTCCCCCCCTCCTGCATGCCCCTTTAAATTATCGCAGCCTTTTACAGTGTGGTAATGAAGCGTTAATCACCCGCGGCCAAGCTAACCCCCCGGGGGGTGTGGGGCTGAACCCCGGGTTATTTCCCTCGTTCCATGTCGCAATCGTTTCGGCTTGCCCGCGCCCGCTCGATCGCCAGGCGTTTCATCTCCATTTGGGGGGAATCCACTTCCCGCTGGGGCGTATGCAACGTCCATTGTGGGGAAGGGGTTAAATAATACCTTTTTCCCCAAAAAAACAAGTCCTTATAAGTTATGAGAGAAAAAAAAAAAAAAAGTTTTTGGGTCTTGGAAGGGGGGAAGGAGAAAAAATAATGCAACAAACAAAAAATGGGCCCAAGGGGTAATGTAAGGGGCCCCATAATCCGTCCTGCTTTCCCCTGCCTAGTCAAACAACCGCCCAAAAAGGGGAACCCTTGCACCCAAAATTCTTCCCGAAAATTCCTTGCAAACGGGGGGACAAAAAACAGAGGAAAAAAGACGACAAAAAAGGGGAAAAAGACGCAAACGACAACAAATAAGAATGGTCAAATTTGGGCCCAGGGGCACACCAGGAGAAAAAAGCTCCCAAAAATAAACAAGAGAGCAACCAAAAAAATCCAAAATCCAAAACCAGCAAAATGACCAGTAAAAACAAGACAAATCTAGGAACAGAAGAATCCCCCCGGGCCAGGAACAGGAAAAATTTAAATCCCCGCCACAGAGGGGTTGGGTCAAGGCTTAAAACCAAAAGGCACCAAAACGAACCCTGGCTGGGCTACAACAAACAATCCTTAAAGGGCCAGTAGCGCAGTCCTATCAGTTAATAAGCACTTGTATTCTAGTGATTGTGGAGTCTCAGAACTTGAACTCCATGAATACTTTAGCCTGGCAATTTATGATTTTGTTGAACATTCGCTTTCATGTTAATCCTATTATCTAACTGCTTCCACTGATAATTATGGCATAGGAGTTTTACTTACTAAATACTGTATAGCATCTTTAAGACTTATGGAAAGTCTCCAAGCAGATTAAAATGATATAATAGGATTATAAAGAGAAGAAAAAGGTTTTAATGGATGGGACACCCCCCACAATTTTACTTCTGTTTAAAAACCCTTCCCTGTGCACAGCTGCACTGTTTGGGGACAAGTCTGGAAAACTTATTAGTGTGACCACCAATAATTTCTAGATTATAAGGGCACTTTTTATGCTTTGTCAATTGCATATCATATTAAAATATAGTATCAGTATAATTTTCTCAGTAGTAAAGTTACTGGTACCGGTCATCTATGTGCAGCATCCTCACCAAAACTGCTGCCCCCTTTGGGGCAATTCACATTAATTGCTATATCATAATCCCAAATCTCCTTTTTGGCGGGGGGGGCCCGCTATTTGGGTCCCCTCCCGCCCCCCCGGGGAGTTGGCATTCCCTCCCCCCGCCCAGGCGGGGGGGGTCCCTTTAAAAAATTTCCGCGGGGCAAAAGTAGCGCTGGTGCGCTACTCTTGCGCCGCGGGGACCCTCCTACAGGGGGGGAAGCGGCCCAGCGGCCGCTCCCCGCCCCCGGTTTTCACTGTCGGGAGGGCAGGAGGGATCGCCCCTCCTCCCCCTCCCCCCTTATGTCGGGCCGGTGGGGCCGGGCATACAGTTCAGGGCGCAGGGGGGGTGACGCGCGGCTCGGGAGTGACCGCCTGCTCCCACTTCCCCCTGCGCCGCTGAGGGAAACGGTCGGGAGCTGGCAGCGCTAGGAGCCTGGGAAGGTAAATGGAAATTTTTTTATTTTTTTTATTAGCCTTTTTGGGGGGCTACCTGGGTAACAAGGGGGCAACTACCCCGGCAACAATGGGGGCACACCTGCAACAATGTGGGCCTACCCGGCAACAAAGGGGGCACTACCTGGAACAGAGGGGGATACCCCCGGCTAACAGGGGGGGCACACCTGGCAAAAATGGGGGCATACTGGCAACAAGGAGGGACACCGGCAACAAAGGGGGCCAATACCCGGCAAAAAGGGGGGACACCTGGCTAAAACAGATGGGGGACTCCTGGCAAAGAGGGGCATCCTTTCAACAAGGGGGCAACCCGCTAACAGATGGGGGCACTTCCGGGAAAGATGGGGGCACTACCTGGCAACAGAGGGGGCATCACCCGGCAACAAGGGGAAAACCTGGCAACAGAGGGGACATCTACCTGGGAACAGAGGGGGGGCATCTACCTGGAACAGAGGGACACTACCTGGCAACAAAGGGGCACTACCTGGCAACTAAGGGGGGACTACCCGGGAAAAAGATGGGGGGCACTACCCGGCTAAAAATGGGGGGACTACCTGGCTAACAGTGGGGCCTACCTGGCAACAGAGGGGCACTAAATGGCAACAAGGGGGCCCAAACCCGGCAACAATTTGGGGCCCAACCTGGCAACAAGGGGGCACACCTGGGAACAAGGGGGATACCTGGGAACAATTGGGGGGCCCACCCGGCAACAAAGGGGCCTACCTGGCAACAGATGGGGGCACTACCTGGGTAACAGATGGGGCACTACCCGGCAAACAATGGGGGGACTACCTGCAAAAAATGGGGCACTACCTGGCTAAAAATGGGGGAACTACCTGGGAAAAATGGGGGGAAACCAAGGCAACAAAGGGGCACTACTGGGGTAAAATTGGGGGGGACACTTGGCAAAAAGATGGGGGGCCCCTTTCTAACAGATGGGGCACTACCGGCAACAGAGGGGGGCCTACCTGGCTAACAATGGGGGCCCCCCCAGGCTAAAAAGTGGGGGGACTATGGTAAAAATGGGGGCACTACTTTGGGTAACAATGGGGGCACCCACCGGGTAACAATGGGGGGACCTACCCGGTAACAAAGGGGCCCCTACCGGCTACAAATTTGGCTCACCGTCCAAAAGGGGGCTCTACGGGTACAAAAGGGGCATCTACCACCTTAAGGGGCACTACCTGGTTTTGGGGGGCTACTACCCGGCTATAAGGGGATCTACCGGCTTTTTTTCCAAACCGTTATGCAGTTAGGGGGGTGGTGTGGCTTTTTGAAGGGGGGCAAACCGACAAGAGGGCGTGTTATGAAATTTTTGCCGCGGCGCGACGCCCACTAGATTCTCCTGCTTTTTCATTTTAAAAATTGCCCAAATAGAGCTAATTTTGTTTGTATCCTTCCATTTGCAGTGTGCTACTGTATATTGTGTGTTTGCATTCCTGTTGCAGTGATGACAGTGCACAATTTATCTCATAGTGTTTGGAGGTTTTGACCATTTTTGTCTTCTTTAGATTTTATGTATGGTGGGTGGCTGCCTCCAGTTTGGTTGTGCACTCCCCCCATCCATTTCAAGTTGCTTTAGTCCAGTATAGGTGGGACTTATTTTTACCTGAACATATGGAGCCCTGGTTTAGACATAGGAGAGGTGAATTTGTGTAGTGTAGGTTCCCATTCGCAAGGAAGTCACCTTGTCACTGGTTGATGGGCCCACACAATCTTATCAAACTACACACTTAGAACCTCACATTTCTACAGTATATACAGTAATGCATTTTCCAATAATTAACATAGACAATATTTGTCTGTATGTTGCTGCTTGCAGTGTGCTGCTGTCTTTTTGCATTTGTAGAAGCATAAGGCTATGTCCACACTGCATAAGAAAACTATTAAAAGCGCCGCAGATACGATCATTAGTGCGGCCCCATAGCCGGCAATAGAAAAGACGAGCTGCAGTCTACACAGCTCGTGTTTTCTCTGCCCGTCTTTCGACAGCAGCGTATTATACAACATGTTATATAATACGCCGGCGCTTCTCGTTTTCTTGCCATCTTCCCATACAATACAATTGTATGGCGGACGTCAGGAAAATGAGAAGCGACCGCGGCCTTTGTCACAAAGCGTGGCACAAACCGCGGTCCTGCATCGGAGAAAAAACGGCCGCTTTTGGGCCGTTTTTTGTCTGATGCAGTGTAGACATAGCCTTAGAATCAATCACTTTCACCTGGGGTATATTTCTTGGGCTAAAGTTCAAGAATAATAAATTAAGAGTTTTTTCTTGACACACTAGGTCCCCGAGTTATGGTGGTTTCCTAATTATGAATGGAGATGTTTATGGCGTTTGACACAGTGTGTGAAATCAGCACTTAAAGGGGTGTTCCCACAAAGTAAAGTGTACCGCACAGGTCGACTCTTCCATTTCTATGGAAGATCCGAATATAGCTAAGTGTGCACTTGGGTACATACAGCAGCTGTGTGCAGGCTGCAGCTGTGGAACTACAAGTGCCAGCGCATCAGACCACACATACTAAATGCATGCAATAATCTGCACCCATATGATATGGGAATGAAAATCCTTCATCTGTGCAATCGACAGACTTATATAACCAAGGTGTGCGGTTATTTTCTTGAGGGACAGAAAGTGAAGTGAAATCTTCTGAACAAGGGCACAGAGAGGATTTTTAACTCAATAACCAAAACAAAAAAATATTTTTTGTTGGAGTTACATTTGAAAAATATACCTGTTCCTAATTACATACAAATTCAACTTAAAGGGGTTGTCTCACTACAACGGTTGCTTTTTATGTTAAAGATCTTGCAAAAAAAAGTCACTTTGCAATATATGTCCATTAACAGTGACCTACCTATTCTGAGATATCCCCTCTTGTATGGGCTGCATCAGCTCCTCAGGTCGCTATAGCTACAGACCTGTTCAGTCTCTCCTGATAGGCTGCCAGCGCTGGTCGCTATCGCTACAGACCTTGTTTCAACAGCAGCTCGAAACCACAGGCCAGTAGTAGCCAGAAAACAATGAATTAAAAAATGAAATCAAGAAAACAGGACTGAGGTAAGGTGAATCGATGTAGTGAGACAAATCCTTTAAGAACAAACCGACAGAACATATCTCATTCGTAACCTGGAGCCTGTATATTCCATGTGGAATAATTACAACACAGATTGTGATGCAGTTAAAAGTGGACATGCACATGTTCTGTATGGATGGAGAACAGACCCAAAAAACTATTGTGACTCAGGAAATCCCAGTCTGACATACAGCTCTGGGAAAAATTAAGAGACCACTGCAAAATTTTCAGTTTCTCTGATTTTTCTCTTCAATGGTAAATTTATGGAGAAAAATGTACATTGTTATTTTATTATATAAACTACTGACAACATGTCTCCGAAATTCAAAGCAAAACATTTTGTATTTATTTGCAGTAAATGAGAAATCTTCAAAATAATAAAAAAGAAGCAGTGCTGTCAGACCTCAAATAATGCAAAGAAAACAAGTTCATATTTATTTAGAAACAATAAGACTAATGGTTTAAGTCAGGAAGAGTTCAGAAATCAAAATTTGGTGGAATAACCATGATTTTTTTTCATTCAAATTCCTTTTGTCCTCTTCCTAGCACTTGTTTTGCTATCCAGCTTGTCCTATTGTTAGAGGATTGTGAAGACCACTGCAGTGTTTTTATACTTTCCTTCATTAAATAAGATTTGGTTCAGGTGATCACCTAATCAGAAGCACATTAAGAAGAATGAGGTGGACTTTGGTTCGAATTCAACTGACACTGGAATGGAATGGCTGCCAGGCATGTAGAGATGCTGATCTTTAGAAAATTGTGCAGCGGTCTCTTAATTTTTTCCAGAGCTGGATATTATATGAACAAACAGGATCCAGAAAAACACATGGGGCCTATACCATTGTATCCTCATCTGTGATGTGAGGATTACAGTATTAGGTATTTAAGAGTTTTCAGCCTTGGGTTGTAAATAGACAAGAATGTTTTCATTCATTGACTGGATAGAGAGCTATTGAACAAAGTTAAGATATATGGGTTTTTATATATGAAAAAGCTTTCTTCTACATTCAACTGGACTGGCCATGAATGTTAGCCTATCAACAGCCAAGCCCGCACTCAGCGGAGCAAAGCCTATAGAAGCAAGAGGGCCATGCTGCTTCTCTAGTGTTATTGTTATTCCAGCAATCAGGGGTAGTCACTGCAGTAAGACCCCCACCACTCAGACATTGAGCTCACATCCTAGTAAATTCCCACTAATCAACGGACTGGATTGGGATAATGACTGGTAACACAACACCTCTGGAATGATTGTTAATTTTGTATGGGCTGCTTTTGTGCATAATGGTATGGAGTTTACTTGTTCTGTTGTCTTCTCTACCTGCAGCTTGCTATATGCACTAAAATGTTGACTTATACTCTGTTGTACTGAGTGTCCTGCAGCAAGTTCCCTATGGAATTATAATGGCAGCACTTCCTCCCAAGTAATACACGCTCCCAGTGCTACCAGGTGTTCCTGTCAGCTATTTTTAGCCAGCCTTCTGTGCTGTGAACTTCACCTAAGACACCACACCCTTGTCCTGCCCCTTTCCATTCTCTGCTCTTAAGAAATACCAATCATTTTTTCCAAATTCTGCCTTACCTGCATGTTTTCCTTTCTGGCCTGGAGAAAGAAGGTGGAGAGAGAGGATTCTTGCAGGGCAGTAACCTCGTCTAAAACCAGGTATAAAGCGTCCCACCAAAGACGCTGCAGACGTAGCATATCAGCAGGGTGACTGTGTTTGTCTACAGGGCTAAGATTTCACAACTGAACATAAATCCATAGTGTAAACCACGGTTGACCAGATCTGGGACGTTGCTGGGCTACAAATGTTTTAGATGTCAGTATTGACCCATCAGATCCTTGACATATAGGTTAGCATTAGTGAAAGCTTGTAGTTCCCTGCAGTACACACTTTGTAATATAATCCACCTAGCGATTTAGTCCCATAAAGCAGATGTTGGGGAAGACGACTATAGGATTGTATCAAAGAACCAGTAATGCATACGTAGAACCCGAAGTATACAAGTATACATTTACCATGGTAATTGTGCTTCAATTCTGGCGCAATTTGCACCAAAATACTGACAGGATATACTCACACGGCTGATTTGGAATACGCCTTTGAATTAATGACCAAATCTGGCTGCAATCCTCCTCACAATGTTTCTAATGGACAATAGACCTCGTTGTGCACACAGCGTTTGTTTTCAGGGCAGAAAAAAAACTGGCGTCAATTCAAGAGGCAGATTCTTATTGGAGGTCGAAAAAATCTTCCTCTGAAATCAGCATCAAATTTACATCCAAAATCGAGGCTTAAATGGCACAGATTTTAGGTGTGGATTCCACGCTAATTCACCCCTGCATACTTTACACCACATTTATAACAGATTTTAGACAGTTTTAGACACTTTTGCACCACAACCAATAAAAGAACGATGCTGTGCGCCAAAAAAATGCACCAAAAGTTTGGCAATATTACTGACACACATACAGAAAACTTATAAGTGGTACAAAGTTAGACAAAAGTGTCTAAAAATCTGCCACATGCATATACAGCATGTTTGGACACATTTTTAGGCTACATTCACATCTGCGTCAGAGGCTCAGTCGCACAGGTGTAAGCAGACCCATTTACTGACGGACACTGTTGAGCAAAATGTGGTCCATTGAGTTTACTTTGTGGTGTCCGGTGTTTGGACGGAAAAACTAGCACTATTTTTCCCATCATTCCCAATGGAACTTGTGGCGGAACCTCCAATGCAGATGTGAATGTACCCTTACACTATCTAGTCTAAGTTTATACTGGCTAAGAAGTAGATAGGATTAGGAAATCCTATTATTCATCTGTGCAATTGGCTGTCCAGTCCTATGTAAATAGGGCTTAAAGGGGTTTTCTCACTACAAAGATTAACTTTCAACTTTAAGGGACAGTTACATAAAGACTTTTTCTAAAAAAAAAAGATTTTAAATTATTCATGAGATAAGATAGATTTTATGAGTTCTTTGAATGCACACAGGTTTCATATCAGACCAATCTGTAATCTGTTATCTTATTAGCTGAGAGCAGGAAGTGATGTCACCCCAGGGAGGGACTGAGCTCCATGCAAACTAATTATATCTAACAAGATTAGCATCACTAAACAAAAGGTACAAGTGCTACGAGGACTGAATAGAATGGCTTTATCGGTAATCTTGTTAGAGATAATATCTCCTGCACTGTCAGAGTAACAGCTTTCTAGAAGTTGTTCAGTCCTATAGATAAAACCTTGTCCATGTGTAATGAAAATTACACTAGTTCATGTCCTCACTATTTTGTAGGCCTACAAAATAGTGAGGACATGAACAAATGTCATTTTCATTACACATGGACAAGTTATTACAGTTGTGCTCAAAAGTTTACATACCATCAAAATTTTTGCTTTTCTGGCCTTTTTCCGACAATATGCATGATAACACAAAAACTTTTTTGTCCCCTAATGGTTAGTGGTTGGGTGAAGCAATTTATTGTCAAACTAATCTGTTTTCCCATTTAAAATCATAATGACAACCAAAAGCATCCAAATGACCCTGAATAAAAGTTTACATATCCCAGTTCTTAATACTGTGTATTGCCCCCTCTAACATCAGTGACACCTTGAAGTCTTTTGTGGCAGTTGTGGATGAGGCTTTTTATTTCCTTATGGTAAAGCTGCCCATTCTTCTTTGTAAAAATCCTCCAGTTCCTGTAAATTTCTGGGCTGTCTTGCATGAACTGCGCACTTGAGATTTCCCCAGAGTGGCTCAATGATATTGACCTTGTGTTTTGGATCGTTGTCATGTTGGAACATCCAAGCACGTCCCATGCACAGCTTTCAGGCTGATGAGTGCAAATTTTCTTCCAGTACTTGCTGATAACGTGCTGCATTCATCTTTCCTTCAACTTTGTCCAAGTTTCCTGTGCCGTTGTAGCTCACACATCCCCAAAACATCAGCGATCCACCTCCGTGCTTTACAGTAGGAATGCCGTTCCTTTCATCATAGGCCTTATTGACACCTCTCCAAATATAATGTTTATGGTTTGGTTTCATCACTCCAAATGACCTTGTTCCAGAAGTTTTGAGGCTTGTCTCTGTGCTGTTTGGTGTATTGTAGGTGAGATACTTTGTGGCATTTGTGCAGTAATGGCTTTCTTCTGGCGACCATGCAGCCCATTTTTCTTCAAGTGCCTCCTTATTGTGCATTTTGAAACAGCCGCACCGCTAGTCCTGTATTTCAGCTGATGTTATTTGTGGGTTTTTCTTTGCATCCCGAACAATTTTCCTGGCAGTTGTCGCCGCAATGTTTGTTGGTCTTCTTGACCGTGGTTTGGTTTTTATAGAGCTCTTGATTTTTCATTTGTTAATCATAGTTTGAACACTGCTGACTGACATTATCAATTCCTTGGATATCTTTTTGTATTCCTTTCCTGTTTTATACAGTTCAACTACCTTTTCCCATAAATCCATTGGCAATTCTTTTACTTTCCCCATGGCTCACAATCCAGAAACGTCAGTGTCTGCATGAAAGATGCAAGAGTCTGATCCCAGAAACTCACTCAGCTTTTATGCACACACACTGATTACAAGCAAACAGGTCACAGGTGAAGATGCTACTGTACCTTTAGTAGCCATTCAAACCCATTTGTGTCAACTTCTGAGCATGTTATGAAGCCAAAATCACCAGGGTATGTGAACTTTTGATGAGGGTCATTTGGATGTTTGTGGTTGTCATTACGAGTTAAAAAGAGAAAACACAGTAGTTTGACAATAAATGGCTTCACCCAACCACTAACCATGAATGGAAAAAAAAAATTGTGTTAGAATTTCTATTCTCTGAAAAAAGGCCAAGAAAGTAAATATTCTGCCGGGGTATGTAAACTTTTAAGCACAACTTGTATCTATAGGACTGAACAACCTCTTTTAAGAACCCCTGCTCAGATGTCTACCAAGTTACAGTAACTTTCACATATAATAGTAACATAGATGGAAAATAATTTTATACATAAGACACATATCCCTATGTTGCTCTCTATGTCCTCTCTGATGAATGGTAATCGGAACTGCCAGCAGCATGTTATAGACCAGGAGGAGCATTGATATATAGTTTTGTAGGTAAAGCTTCAGTAGAACTTGTATTTTAGTCCTTTAAATTCCTGCTTATTTTGGGTTAAGGAGTCCAGTGACAGACAGCTATCTCTTTATGTATGCTGATACAAGGAAGGCTGTCATTCACAGATAGTACCGCCCACTGGACTCCTTACCCTTGAATAAGCAAGGTTTTAAATGAAGCGATTTCTATTGAAACATTTCCCATAAAACTATAGATCAGTGCTCCTCCTGGTCTATAACATGCTGCTGGCAGATCAGATGATATTTTCATTCTGGAAGGTTCTCTTTAAATACATACAAAGAGATATAACAGATGAAAAATACAGATTTCAAGACCCATCCTGCCTTTAATGTACATTCAGTCATGTGTACTGCTGCTAGTCTGAGTCATGTGCCCTGCCACTCTGATCTTCAAATGGTTTAATGAACCTTGTACGGTGATCTGGGAAAATGACATTCCCTCTGCAGGGGATGCAGCTGATATGTGACGCATCGATGGTGAGACAAGGTTTTAAGCAAATTATTCATCAATACATTGATTATTCTTGGAAAAGCAAAATATAATTTCTTCTTTTCCAAAAGTACAAATTCACCAGCTGTAAACCAATGCTGTAACTATCACTCCTGTCATTTCATCAGTATTACCTTCATCTTAAATCTTTCAACACAGAGGAGGGAAATTTCCTGAATGAATAAGACTAATAAGAATGCAGTTAAATGTTTCAAAGGTCTCCATTTGATCTTACTGAAAGCAACTCTCCACCCAAATACTACAATTTATTACGTTCCAGTTTTTAATTTACAGTGGATTTCCCTTCTTAGAGTAACAGTTAGTGCTTCAGAGCTTCTGTAACCACAATTACAACCATAGCCAGCTATTACAAAGGTATGTAAATTGGCTCATTATTAAACAGCAATGCCGACACGGACCACATGCATTTATGGTAGAGGACAGTCTTTTGGCATAATGCTGAAGGTAAATGTTAATGGGGGGTTCCTATCTCAGACATTTATGGCATTTCAATACAATATACGGTACTTGTGGTACTGAAAACAGCTGAGTGAGTGTACTTGGTTGTACTTGGAACTCCCTTTGAAATGAACAGAGAGTGCTGCACCAGCAAGACTTCCTCTCTGTTCTTAACAGGAACTTTGGAGGCCCGTTCTCCAGATTGGTGTGGGTCCCCAGGGTGACAGCCAGGGCCATCTTTTCCATTGGGCACACTGGGCAGTTGCCCGGGGGCCCCACAAGTATGGGGGCCCCAGGTGGTATATGGATGTCCCAGGAATACAAAAAACAGACCCTGGATCCATTGGTTGGCTTTGCTTATTTAACTGTGTGGTTTTAGGACTTGCAAACAAATAAAAACCATGGTGGAGAAGGGAGCCAAAGGCTCCATGCCCTGCCAATTAGACTTGTAGGCTATAAGTGTCCAGGTATAGAGTAAGTGGTGTGATAATATGAGTGTGCTTGGGGGGTGGCAAGAGGCATGGCCCAGTGTGATGTCACGTATTTCGGCAGGGCCCACTGCAGTGTTATGCCCGAGGGCCCATAATGCTGTTAAGACAGCTCTGGTGACAGCCACACATACAAGACAATTATGGCATATCTTATTAGTATTGCATAAAGGTCTGACATGGGAACAGCCCTTTAAGGCTCTGCTCACAATGTTAAGGGATGTTCACATTGAATTTTTTTTGTTCATTGTGTCTTCTGTCACTGACAGTTTGAATCAGTCACAGTGTCTTGGCTTCCAATGTGAACATAGCCAAAGCATTATGGATTGTTGTGTAGCACAAATCCGTAATACGGCGCCCATAGAATGGGTATATACTGTCTCTACAACTGCCTTTGTTTGCCTCTAAAACATACGTATTCATGGACTTGTGGAGTAATAATAATAAGAGTAAGAATATGAGCAAATAGCAGAGCTTTGATATATTCTAGTGGATCCAAAAGAACACTACATTTGTGCTTATAAACCGCCTTATGATTATGGTTCCCAATTATTTTTAAATACATTGGTAGATTGTCCATGGTTTTCAGAATAAAAAGGTGGCAGCTGTGACTGTTCTACAAGCTTTGGATTTGTCTTCAGACACACTGGGCTGGAGAGGACTCCTATATGTCTGCCCTTGTGGCTGTTGGTGACTGTTCTACACATTAGATATAACAGGTTCATTCCAGTCCAGAGGGGGAGGGGTGTTACTATCAGTGTCAGACTGGGTCTGGGGCCCACTAGTGGAGTTGACTCTTGGGGCTCATTCTACACCTAATGCACTTGATTCTTGCACTTCACCTCTGTTCTCTGCATATATCCTTAAAAAGAAGCCCCCAGCCTTCCATGCCCAGGGGCCCAACATGAATAGGGACCCAGAGGCCCACCAGAAATTCCTCTGCGGGCCTGTCCGTGCCTGGTTACTAACTTGGGGGCAGTGTGCTATCATTTTATGGGCACTACAGTTAGTACAATTTCTGTTTTATGGGCCCTATTGATTTCATTATCCTAGTTAAATGAAATGCTAGTTTGTTGACTATAAATAGCCCAATTAAAGTGGTTGTTTCACGAAAGTCTCTGGTGACATATGGGTAGGAAATGTCACCAATGTAAAATCAGTGATGGTCCTACCAATCCCTACACAAAGAGAGATTCCGTTTTCTCTGCTGTTGGCACTACTTGTTTTTTCAGCACAGTTGGATAAGCAGCCCCTATTGCCAATAGAAGTCCACACTACTATTGGAAAAAGCCAAGAGAAGCCAAGAACAGACACTTCAGAGCTACTTCTACATCATTCTAGTAATCAGTGAAAGTTATCGCACCCCATCATTTTATAGATCTCCTTGATTAAGCAACCCCTTTACTATTAATTTTTATAACCTTGACATTGTTTCTAAGTTTTAGTAAATAAACCCAAAACATTTTTTTTTTTTTTTTTTTTTTAAATTAAGGTTTAAAAAAAACCTGTTTAGTGAAGCATCTCTGCCTACAAGGTGTTTTGTATTCCAAATTGCTAGGTACTGGAATGGTTTGACAAGAAGCTCAGAAGATCACGAGTGGCATACAGTGCTCAACACCCTACTCACCCATATAGAAATTTTATTTGACACAATGCATTTTGGGCCACATATATGAAAACTGCCTAAATCTAAAACTCCCTTTGATCACCATAGCAACCAATCAGAGCCCATAGCAACCAATCAGAGCCCCCCTTTCATTATTTCAGAGCACTATATGAAATGCAAGGGGAGCCCTGATTGGTTGCTATACTCAACAAAGAAAGCCTTAGACCCAGACAGTTTTCATACCTGTGGCCCTTTGCGTCAGTTAAACACTTTAGTTGGAACCTGATGAAGTGTTTTAACTGACATCAAACCCATTGTCTCAAATAAAAGATGTTACATGGACAAATAGGGCATCAACCGATATATACCATATGCAATCTTTTGAGCTTCTTGCCCAAGCAGAATTCCAGTACATTGCAGTTTGGAACAAAAAGTACCGTTTACCTGTCCACTCGGTTGCCAGGAGTGCGACTATAGTAAGAAGCAGTATATCCCGCTTTAATGGTGTACACAGACTATTGGGAGAGGTGTACAACCATAAGCACAACACACTAAGGTGAACATATACTGTTAGATTTGTTTAATTTTTTTTTCTCTCTTTTCTCTTTATATATCTTAGCCTACAAGACAGTCAGGTGCAAACATAAAAAATGAAACTTTTAGTAGGTAGCTATATTCTTCTATATTAGGCTCTGAGAATCTTTACACATCTTCACTTCCAAAGCATATGCAAGTCCCCCCCCTCTCCCCTAAATGTGTCATGAAGAGCATTGACAAGTATGCTCTTAAAATGGGACAGTCTCCCTGGGTGGGGACATGTCTCGGTCCTACACAACAGGTTTAGCAGGTTACATACACATTCAGCTCCCATCGCCTAGGCTAGAAGTTTTGGGAGGAGCCTGCTTTCTGCACTGTCCTGTCTCACATACCTTCTTCTTCTTGGCTTGTCACTGTCAGGTTCTCAGGTGCAGCGAACACCAGGACAGAGGCTCCAGGACCGCAGGGAGAGACAGCAACGGGGGCAAAGCGGCATCATGTTCAAGGGACAAACCAAGTCACCCACAAAGTCACCAAACAAGTCACCAAACAAGTCGCCTACAAAGTACAGCAAGTGAGTCTGGGGTGAAGGGTACTTATCCAAACTATACTCACTGTGATGGCTATGAAGGGACACACTTGTAAACTCAATACAATGACTGATAATGATCAAGTATGCTGTACACAGCTATTGATATTTTGCCTGGTATTGCTAGTAAGTTATTAATACATGGTCATTTCAGGAAGCCAAGTTTTGTACGGTTATTCTTTTTTACCTTCTTTTGCAATGAAGTAGACATATTACTCAAGCTTTTCATAATGGTATATATGTGTATAAGAGCTGTCTTTGTTATTTTCACCCTGCTACATTATCCTAACCCTAGTGTACAAATGATGCAACCAAGACTACAACATTAGGTATTTTATGATTTAACTAGAACAAAAGATAAGTATACACAGAGATATAAAAAAGTCAAACGCGAACTGCAAATATTTGCCATTCCATGTACATGTCATCACTGTGATTATAAGAAAAACAGATATTTAGAAAACAAAAATATATATTTCATATATATTTCATATATCATACTGTATATACAGTGGGGAAAATAAGTATGTGGTACACTGGCAATTTTCCCACCTACAAGGATTAGAGAGGTCTGTAATGTTTAACATCGGTACACTTCAACTGTGAGAGACAGAATCTAAAAAAAATCCAGAAAATCACATTGTATGATTTTTAAATAGTTAATTTGCATCTTATTGCATGAAATAAGTACCAACCAGCAAGAATTCTGGCTCTCATAGACCAGTTTTTCTTTAAGAAACCTTCCTACTCTGCACTCATTACCTGTAATAATTCCACCGATTTCTGCTCGTTACCTGTATATAAGACACCTATCCACAGAATCAATCACATTCCAACCTCTCAACCATGACCAAGATAAGGACACCAGTGACAAAATTGTAGACCTGCACAAGGCTAGGATGGGCTACAGGACCATAGGCTTAGTGAGTGGCAACAACTGTTGGCGCAATTATTAGAAAAAGGAACTAACACACGATGACTGTCAATCTTCCTTGGTCTGGGGCTTCATCCAAGATCTCACCTCATGGGGTAAGGATGATTCTGAGAAAGTACAGGAATCAGCTCAGAACTACACAGGAGGACCTGGTCAATGACCTGAATAGAGGTGGGACCACAGTTCCAAAGATTACCATTAGTAAAACACTACGCCGTCATGGATTAAAATCGTGCAGGGCACAGGTCCTCCTGCTCACGACAGCACATGTCCAGGTCCATTTGAAGTTCACCAATGACCATCTGAATCATCCAGAAGATGCATGGGAAGAGGTCATGTGGTCAGATGAGACCAAAATAGAACTTTGTGGTATCAACTCCACTCGCCGTGTTTGGAGGAAGAAGAAGGATGAGTACAACCTCAAGAACACTGTCCCAACCGTGAGGCACTGTATTGAAGGCAGGATTGATGGGACCATGTATCACAAGATTTTGGCCAATAACCTCCTTCTCTCACTTAGAGCATTGTAGATGGGTCGTGGCTGGGTCTTCCAGCAGGACAATGACCCGCAACACAAAGCCAGGGTAACTAAGGAGTGGCTCCGTAAGAAGCATTTCATGGTCTTGGATTGGCCTACCCAGTCTCCAGACTTGAACTCAATTGAAAATCTTTGGAAGGAGCTGGAACTTAATGACGCCCAGTGGCAGCACCAAAACCTGAAGGATCTGGAGAAGATCTGTATGTAGGAGTGGGCCAAAATCCCTGCTGCAGTGTGTGTGAACTTGGACAATAACTACAGGAAAGTCTGACCTCTGTAATTGCAAACAAAGGTTTCTGTACTAAATATTAAGTTATGTTTTTCTATTGTATAAAATACTTATTTCATGCAATAAAATGCTAATTAATTATTTAAAAATCATGCAATGTGGTTTTCTGGATTATTTTTTCGATTCTGTCTCTCACAGTTGAAGTGTACCTACAATAAAAATTACTGATCTCTCCATTCTTTGTAGGTGGGAAAACTAGCAAAATCGTCAGTGTATCAAATACTTATTTTCCCCACTGTATATGATTATTCTCACTAACTCTTATCTATATTTGAATAAAAGTTCAGTTTTATTTTATAATGGTGCACCACTTCTGTGATTATACTTCATTTTTGTGAACCTAAGTACACATCTGTTCATTGTTTTTTTCAAATCCAACTCCTCAAAAATTGGTTTCTGGGATGTATTATAAGGAAAAATGGAACAAATGTTACAGAAACTTTTGCTATTAAATGTCAGAAAGGAAACATGCAGATGTTCTTGGAGGAAGCAAAAGGGTTAATTGCAATGGACTGCTGCAATTCAGGACAGTATTGGGGTGTTGTCGGAATTGAACAGTAAAGGTGACACTGAAATTAGGCGGTGACAGGATGGATGCAAAGAAGAACCAGACTAACAGGTAGACAATGAATCAAAGGCAGTGACACCCACCCATTCTCTTCTAGTCAACCTGTTCAGAGAGCTTAAACCCTGTTTTTATATAACGTCACCTTCCTGTAGATGCTGCATGGCCCTCTAACTAAATAAATAAAATATTTTAAAATAAATATATATATATATAATATAATATCAGTCAGAGGGTTTTTTTTAAATTTCCTGATTCCTCATTGTTTGCATCTTGTACTGACTTACATAGTTTACATAGTTAATGCGGTTAAAAAAAAGACATGTGTCCATCAAGTTCAACCAAGGGTGGGTAAAATGTTGGTGAACAGAGGGAGACCAGGATTTTAAGCACAGGCTTGCACTGGTTAATGCCCTGAAACCCACAAGGCAAGAACAAATCTGCCCAAGGGAGACCCCAGCTCCAGGATCCAGAATTTTACATGACTACGTCTTTAGTTTCAGGTAGATATCTAAGCCTTTCTTGAAACTCTCTACAGTTCCTGCTGTGACCAGCTCCTCAGGCAGCTAGTCCACACATTCACAGTTCTTACAGTGAAGAACGCTCTTCTCTTCTGGAGATTGAATCCTTATTTCTCTAGTTGAAGGGAATGTCCCCTTGTCTTTTGATGGGGTTTTACTTGAAATAATTTTCCCCATACCTTTTGTAGGGACCATTTATATATTGATATAAATTAATCATGTCCCCCCGAAGCCGTCTTTTCTCAAGACTAAATAAATTCAATCCTTAATTCTCCTAATGCTGGAGGGTTTGCTACAATCATATCTACAGTACAATCAGCAGCACAAATCTCTGTTGTGTCCTGATAATATGCTACAATGTGTCACTTGAGGCAAAATGTATCAGTCCAGGCTGTTAGGCTACGTCTACATGTCATACCTTTACTGTCGGTTTTTCGACGGATTCAGTATTTTGAACCGCCACAAATCTGACACTGTGCTGCATCTGGCAGAATATGTAACATGTTGTATATTCTGCCGGACTCTGCTCGGATTTGCCGTTGGCCTCGTACATTTAATGTATGGGGCCAACAGCATATCCGAAAAACGCCGGTGACTTTTGCGCAAATCTGCACCAAAAACCATGGTCCTGCAAGTGTCAAAATGCCGTTGGATTTTGGACGGTATTTTGACACTTGCCATGTAGACTTATCCTTACGCTAACAGAGAACTGTCTAGACAAAATATGGCTTTGTTAACACCTGTGTTGGAGGTTCTGTTTGGAATCTCTATTGCAGATCAGGAATCAGAGCCATTTTACAACAATCGCCAACGCGTCTGACAGCCCCATTGAGTACAATAGGTCTGTCAAGTTTCCACCATGGTGTCTGTCGTTGTCACAAAAAAAAGCACAGGTTGTTGTGATAACTTTTCCACCATTCCCACAGCAATTTGTGACAGTGGTTCTAAATAAAACTTCTGACATTGACGTGAACCAGGCCTTTGGCTTAGTTCACATCTGCATTGGCAATTCCATTTTTCTGATCATTTGTAGGAAAAGTGCTGAACCTGTTGCAGAATGTACTCCAATATGGCCTTTACAACCCCATAAACTTATAATGACAGGTTCCGTTATGGCGTCATTGTATGATGGGAATAACAGTGTTAAATACGATAAATCTGCAATGGAAGTTGGAGCCTCTAATTTTTCTCATCCAATACAGGTAAAATTCTGGATCCATTGCAGAATAGACTCTAAGAAGGCCTTAAGTACCCCATAAACTTATAGTAACGGGTTCCATCCTGGTGTCTAGGGTTTTGATGGGATCAAAAGTGCTGAATGCATGTCAAATATGATAAAATCAGCAGTGGAGGTTGGAGCCTCTAATGCACAGGTAAATGTATCCTACAAATGTTGTGATCTCTTGGTATACATTTACATCTGCAATAGGAGCCTCCATCATAGATTTAATCAAAAAAGATGAAAAAAAATAGAGCAGCATGCTGTGGTATTTTGTCCAGTTAAACGATGGACCCCATTAAAGTCAATAGGGGCCCTTAGTGCATGTCATGTAACAGGTCCTAAAATGGATCAGAAAACCGGACATAACAGTGTAGATGTTAAGGTAGCCTCACCTATGTGAAAACAAGCAGATATCTTATTAATGCTAAGGAACTGAACATAGTATATTCGAAATTAAAATTGTGAAACTAAATTCCGGCATGGGTATGAGTTACAGCCAAAAAGCATAGAATCAAAAAATATGGGAGCTTGTACTGCCCCCTCCCTAATACCAATGATGTCACATGCTACTGTAGCTAATTATAGGCTATTTAGAATCTATGTATTTAATAAGTAATATTCCTTTGTATGCCTAACCTGACCTTCTTACCGCCTGATTACTTATGTGGCTGGAATGGCTATAGGTTGCCAAGTTGCCATTTTTTAAAATAGCATTCTATACAGTTTTGGACTGGAGTGCCTGGGGCCCATGACTGGAGTTGATTCTTGGGGCCCACTGGTGGAGTTATTTCTTAGGGACCCACCAGTAGAGTTGATTCTTGGGAGTTCACCAATGGAGTTTATTGTTGGGGGCCCACCAGTAGAGTTGATTGTTTGGACCCACCGGTAGAGGTGATTATTGGGGTCCACCAATAAAGTTGATTCTTGTAGGGCCATCAATGGAGTTGATTCTTGTAGGGCCATCAATGGAGTTGATTCTTTTGGGTTCATCAATGGAGTTGATTCTTGGAGCCCACCAGTGGAGTTGATTATTGAGGGTCCATCAGTGGAGTTGATCCTTGGGGCCCACCAGTGAATTTAATTATTAGGGCCCATTGTACAGCTACTGTACATGCCTGCTCATATTACACATGCCTCTTGTCTCTCTTTCTCTGCCTTTTTACCTGAGAAGCAGCCCCGGGCCTGCTATTCTCAGGGGCCCACCATGCCCAGGAGCCTAGCGGTGGTTTCCCCTGCTTCCCTGTGGACCAGTCCAATCCTGATTCTGTATATTAAATAACCATATTATTTTGACAACCATTTTTTGGAAATTAGTCAGCCATGCTTTGCCTACCACAGGGAAGATGAATAGCAGTTCAATCAGAAAAGGGAAGATCTCTCCTTGAGGAGAGCACCGAACGAACGGCTTGTAGAGTTATGTTTTGCCTTTCGCCCTCTACTAAGCATCTGCATATCACAAGGCATTATGGGAAAGGGGCAGTTCAATGTAATGCAGAGATGAGCTGGGTCCCACAGATTAGCACACCTCCCTCTATCCCTAGGATCTGAGAACCGTTTTATTGGCCGCTTTGTATTTTGTAGTAAAAGGTGTCATCTTGGTAGGTTTCTTTTTATTTAGGCTTCTGTTTCTGTTGAATAAGGCATGCTGGGATTTCAAGTGGAGAACTATTTGCTACAGACTTCCTTGGGTAGCGCTGTGGGGAGTTTCTGCAGATAACATAAATGTTGTACTTTATTCCCCAATTAAAGATTTTTTTTATTTGGGTGTGTTTGTTTGCTACAGATTCCTGAGGAAGGCTGGGGCAATAGTAAGAACAATATAAACGTGTTTTTATGTCCTGTTTTCGATAGGAGATTTGAGTTAGTGCAGTCCTATGAATATTATATTAAAACCTTTGAACCTTTTTGTCTTTTGGAAGAGATACATAATATTTGCATCGTGTTTGCATTACTTTGCTCTTCATTCTTCAACAGAACAAGTTTGCTTAAGTAACCCTTAAGCAAGAAACTGGCCAGGAATTCAGAATATTTTGTTCTCTTTTAGGCAAAGTGCATCACGTGGCTTTTGACCGTCACTTTGTCAAACTAAATATTAGCATTATTGGATCAATGCTGCAAACAGTCTTGACTAGAATGAGCCAATTCTATTCAGTTTGGTTAGGGCTTCAGTCAATTCAGGTGTGGCTCAAATAAATTATAAGGAATGATGGGTTCTACTATGGTAATACAGTGGGACACCACACACTTCATTGGAATTGTATTACCATAGTGTGCATGAGGTCTTTGACCAGGGCTCCACGGTGGTCTTACATGCTCTGTGACTTTCTATACTATGTGACTGCAGTAGATTCCAGAGTGGTGTAACATTTAAAATATATCATTGGGCTCTGATTTTGTGGTCAGAGAAAGGTAATAATTTACATATTTGATGCAAACCTCCACCAAAAGACTATTATAAGCTTTGATAATTATGAGCTGGAATCACAGTAGCCAAGATACATTAAAGGGGTTTTATCGTTACAAAGATCATGTCTCAGATTATGGGGACAGTAAAAATAAGCACTTTTGTAATTGGGTTGCATTACCTCTGTCACTTGGTTTAGCAGATATCAGCTTCGCTGTAAATCTGTCTTTTATTTCTGCTGTTGCTGGGTCAGAACGCCCCCGGGTCGATTCCTGTGCCCTAGACACGCCCCCTGCACTGTGATTGGCTGGCTGACATTTCATTCAGCCTGTTGGGATATGCCCCTAGACAGGAAATGTCATGGCCACGCCCCCTGCGCTGTGATTGGCTGCCTGCACACTCTGTGTTTACTCCCCTCTGAGCTGTTAAAATCGATAGTGAAACCAGAGTCTGCTGGTTCTATGTACATCTCAGCTCTATGGTGATGATCTGGGCAATTACTGCCTGTTTAAAGGGCTTTTGCCAAGAGGTTGATTCCCCTCCTCACAGGTTCAGTTTGAACTTTGAAAAGAAGACGTTCTGTTCCTCAGATCGAATGCAAGCCCCGCCTCCTTGTGACATCATCATCTGTAGTGTATAACATAAGGATTCAACACTGTGTCTCTATGAGCTGCTTGTGTAGTGCAGTGCATAGGTGATCAGCTTGGAAAGACAGAGGTTGGGAGTTCAAGTCCCCATCGTTTTTTTTTTTGTTTTTTTTTATTTTATAAATTGTAAACATATGTAAATATATGAAAATATATGTGTAGACATCTATAATTTTATATATATATACACACACACACAGAAAGCTCCCCTATATAGTGTCCCATCCTCACAGTCACACCAAGCACTTCCAACATATGTGATACAATGCATATACTCTCAGGGATGAGACATGATATAGGGGAGCTATGTATCTGTATATATATCATTATAGAGATTGACATATATATTTTAGGTCTCTCTACATATGTGTAGAATTTAGGGGGGGGGGAATAACCCCTGTGAGGGGACTAGAACTCCAAACCCCTTCGTTGTAAAACCAACACTCTACCGCTACACCATCAGCCCAAGTCAGTTACAGGTTAAGCAGGTTCTTCTCTGAAAGCTGATTTGCTTCTCCCCCCACTGTTTTCACTCATATCACTGACAGCAAGCAGAGATCTTTACTTGAAGCTGACATTTGGCCTTGTAGTTGAGTAAAGGTCTCTGCCTGTTGTCAGTACAATTTGGTTGAATACCACTAGAACAGAAGTTAAAGCTGCTGGCTTTCAGTGTGTAAACTAAGAGATATAATAGATATAATAGGTGCTTGCTGCAGCTTGTGGAGCCTCAAGGCTGCAGACATAAGCATGCAGGAGGCTACAGAGCTTTTATATCCAGACAACCCTCTGCATCCCCTGCTTCATACAAAATGATGATGTCACAGTTCTTCAGTGAGGACAGACACGCCTCCTGGGAGGGGAGACACGCCTGCTGGGAGGAAGAACACGCCCCTGGATTTCAAACTCAATCTGAGAAAATTAGCAGAACAGCACGAGCAGCTCAAACCATAAATCCCCTTTAAGGTATGTTCAAACAAGTAAGGTCCTCTGCAGCGAACCCACAGATTAAGATCAGTGTGAATCTTGTTGCTGATTTACCATGAAATTTATTCCACAATAAAATCTGCACTGTTTGGTTTTGTTTGTGGATTTTAAAGGAAACCTTCACATTGACCCTATAATCTGACCTGCGGTCAGCATGGTTTGGAGCAGGAGGAGCTGAGAAGATTGATGTATAATTTTGTTTGGAAAGATCCAGTAGAACTTATAATTTATTCACTTAATTTACTGCTTATTCTGGAGTAAGATGTCCAGTGGGTGGCCTTATCAGTGATTGATAGTCATCTCTATATAAACACTTATACTAAGAATGCCGCCAATCACTGATAATACCACCCACTGGACTCCTTAACCTAGAATAAGCAGTAAATTAAATGAATAAAGTATAAATTCTATGGAATCTTTCCAAATAAAATTATATATCAATGTTCCTAGCATCTCCTGCTCTATAACATGCTGCCTACAGATCAGATTGCATGATCAATGTGACAGGTTTCCTAAATGGCTCCAGCTTTGGAGTCATATAGTGCCATCATGTCTGCTTCATTGACTATGACTGCATATGACTGGAGGTGAAATATCAGAAAAGGTCACTGAGAAGTTGCCTGCTTACTGTCTGCAGAAGCTTCCCCTTTTCTAAAGATACATTTTATATTTTAGGACTTATTACTAATTCATTGGGCAAGACACAGAGATAGCTACTGTATATTCAAATATGTTAAAGAAAATCAATATGTATGCAATTAATGTATAGAATACATCATGCAATCACTTAAAGGGGTTGTCTCACTACATCGATTCATCTTACCTCAATTCTGTTTTCTCAGTTTCCTTTTTGAATTTAGAGGCATGTTTACGGCTGTATTGGCTACTACTTTCCTGCAGTGAAGACAGCAGATCTGTAGCTATAGAAACCAGCGCTGGCAGCCTTTAAGGAGAGATTGAACAGGTCTGTAGCTATAGCGACCTGAGGAGCTGATGCAGCCCATACAAGAAGGGATATCTAGGAATAGGTAGGACACTATTAATGGACACATATTGCAAAGTGATTTGTTTTTGCAAGATCTTTAATATAGAAATCAATCCTTGTAGTAAGACAACCCCTTTAAACACCAATTTCCCAATATAATTTGAAAAAAGATCTATAGCTAGTCCAATAGTAAGATGTCACTATGGTGAAAACAATGGACACCCTTTAGGCTTTGTACAAAGCATAACACAGTTTTGTCCAGGATGTTTCATTAAATACACAGTATCTGAATGATAACTACCTCCTTTAATAGGTTTACTTCTATAAGTTAAGGGCTCACCACATGTCTCTTTTGTATTTATGTTGCTGCCCGGTATATATATTACTGCAATATACCCAGAACTGAAGTCTACATTTCAGTTCTGTGAAGTGATGTATGGTGTAGTAATCTTTATTGGGTAATAATAGTAAATCACTCAGAAAGTCAGGCCCCATTCACATCATGTTTCCCAAATTTAGTCTCCTTTAGACTGTTTGCTCTTTTTTACAACTGTATTCTTTTTATGTGCCAGACACAAAAGCACTTTGGATGAACGTTGGCGCTGATAGACCAGTTCTAAATTTCTTTAAGGCCGTGTAGAATGCGCCAGAATGTATGAACCTGTTCTTCTGCAGGTCATACATACAGGTGCAGTCTAGTGCCAATACGACAACCAGGCTCAGACACCACCTTTAACCTGGTCTGGCTGTTATAAATGTTCTGCGCCAAAGTTTTGGCGTCAAAGAATCATAAATGTGTCTACTTCTACTAATGTGGTGCAACGCCCCCAGAACACCCCAAATCTTTGGCGCGCTAAAAAGTGTCTTTGGCGTGGTACCGAGTCACTTATTGCGCCAAAGTTTTAAGTGCACCTGTTCATACATCTATAGATCTGATCTACTACAGCCTTTTGGGGCCAGAATTCTGGCGCAGCCCCGTTCATACATGTTGCCCTTTGTGTCCAGCGCATAAAACATATGATTATGAAATAGAGCAAACTTACTCCAAAAGAGACTGCATTTGACCTATAGGCCCCAGCACAATATATGTTGTGATACTTATTTTACTGTATTCCAGTGGATACTGATATCAGAGCCACAAAACTTGAAGTGAATGGGGCATAACTATTTTACCATCATTTGGTGAAGGCAAATCTGAAAGTGACAATAATTTATAGCTGCACTTCATGTGGTCACTTTTGGACAGATGGCCACCACAACTGTATAGAGAGACTGGCAACATATCTATAATTGGAAAAAAAAAGAAATCTAGTGGTTGCTTTTTCCTTGAATTATTTAATCTATGGGTCCAAGGACTAGTACATTTTAGTTGAGCCTTTCTTTCTTTCTTTGTGATAAATGTGTTATTGCTATTGAATGTGTTTGACCTTCACTTCGTTTTAATGTTAACATTGTTTTTTTATGTTCCTAGTGAGTTAAGGAACTGTTTTTCATCATTTGTATTTATTTTTCTACTTTAATACATAATTTTATGTTATTTAGTCTTCCTAACAGGACAACTTCTGATTAGGTGTCCTATCATAGCATATGTACATCAGAAGAAGGGTCCTCCATCCAGAATACTAACCTTAGGAGAGGGGTGCTGAAAAGAGTGGCTCCCACTCTGGGAACTTGGCCCATTCTAGTACTAAACATTTATCCATTTATTTGGTTTCATGTTGTACATTTTCCCCAACAATAAAACGCGTGGCGGTCTTCAGCTTCTCAGAATAGATCACCAGAGGTGACTGTAGCCAAATGCATTTAGACAATTCACATTCCTCTACAATTTCCTCCTACAAACAAAGGACTACACACATAGTCCTGTTCAAAACCCAGTATTTAAAATCAAAGGATTCTGGGCATCAGATCATTCTAGCAATCTGCTTGGAATGAATTTGGCTTGGGAAAGTCACATTGTAAAGGGTAGGGTAAGGTGTGGTTTCTAGGCTTGTCCAGCAAACCACTAAATATGTATCATACAGTTTGACAGGCCATCACCGAGCCTGTGATCACACCCTTCTGCTCTGCTGGCCACAATAAACATGTAGCAACCTCACATTTCCCCTAGAGGCTATTACCTTACAGCATTCTTGTGTACGTCATGGGTAGGAATTGCCCTGTGGACTGTATTTTGCTTGGAGCTTGGTTACCCTCATTGTTGCATGTTAGGAACTACATTACTCTTCTCTCTCTTAAAAAAAAAAAAAAAAAAAAAAAGAGGCAATTTTTTATTTTGCTGGACTGTAAGGAATCTAGGTTATGTAAATGCTGTCAGCGAAAATATTATCATCTGTGGCTTACCGCTCCTTCTTTGGGGTTACCTGACTATGACTCACCAAAGCACACAGTATCTGCACTCATTGTCAGTCCCATAGGTATGAAAGGAGAAACTGATTTTAAGACTACATTGCAAATATGGTTTCAGAGAGTCATAGTGCGGATCATGTGACCCCATGGATGGAGCAGAATGGACCATAGACTAGACCATTATAAGGCAAGTGAGCATTTTGACCATATCCTCATTTTTATACATATTTTGTAACTCCAGGCTGTATAAACTTGAATTCTTATTGGATGAAGCATATCAGCTTATGTATTTATGTAATGAGGGAGAGTGAGGCCTAAGAATATATCAAGGATTGCCTAATTATTAGGCAGCTTGCAAAATAGGACAAAAAATGAATTTAATGTACTCTGAAAAGTCAAAATATTGCTAAAAGTCTTTCAGGGGGATGCAGCACTCTCAAAATTGCTAAGATATTTAGGGTTGATCATAGAACTACCAAGCGTTTTGTTGCAAATAGTTAACAGGACTGAAAGAAACGAATTGAGAAACAAAAGATGCAAATTAACTACCAAAAATTTGAGATGCCTCAAACGTGAAGCGACCAGTAACCTACTATCCTCCAGTTCTGTCATATTCCAGAACTGCAACCTCCATGGAGTACCCAGAAGTATAAGGTGTACATTGCTCAGCGACATGACCAAGGCAAGGTAGGCTGAAACCTAACCAACACTGAATAAGACATAAAGGTAATGTCAAGACTGGACTAAGAAATATCTGAAGACAGATTTTTCAAAGATTTTATGGACTTTGGGGATGAGAGTGACTCTTGATGGACCAGATGGGTGGGTCTATGGCTGGAGCAGTAATGGACACAGACGGCAACAAGGTGGAGGTGTGGTACTGCTATGGACTAGTATTATTAAAGATGAGCTAGTTGGACCTTTTCAGTTTGAAGATGGACTCAAAATCAACTCCCAAACCTTGAAGACACCTTCATCAAATGGTGATACAGGATAGAGTCTGAAACTTTCAAACAAACCAGGATTTTTATGCAGGACAATACTCCATTGCATGCATCAAAGTATTTTACTGCATGGCTAGCCTGTAAAGACCTGTAACCCCTTAAGCACCAGGCATGAAAAGGCCTTAATGACCAGCTAAATTTTTTAGCTTTTGCCTACCTGCGTTTCAACAGTCGTAACTTTTTTATTTTTTAAGTCATGCAGTTGTATGAGGACTTGTTTCATGCAGGGGAAGTTGCATTTTTGGGGGGACACAGTTTAAGTTTACAAATAAATTAGTGCGGAATTAAAAAAAAACATTTTTGCAGCGTAAGGGCCGGTTCACATGGCTTATTCAAGCCGTAATTGCGGGACGGATTTCGCCCGCAATTACGGCTTGAGTAAGGGGCGGGGGCGCTGCTCGCCGGCCCCATAGACTTTCATTATCCACAGCGCCTATTCCGCCGGGATAATGAACATGTCACTTTCTCCCCGCCCGGCGGATTCGCCGAACAGGTAGGAGAGACGGAATCCATGGTTCTCTATGAGAACTGTGGATTACCGTAATGGCTGGGACGGATTCGTCCCTGCAATAAGCCGTGTGAACAGCCCTTAAACATTAAAAAAAAGTGTTTTTCTGCATTTTTTTTTTGTACCATTCACATTTCACACTAGATAACTTGTTATATTAATTCTACATATTATAGCAGTTGTGTAGATATCTAATATGTGTAGGTTTTTTTGTGTAATGTATGCTAAATAATTTCTTCATTAAATATCTATTTTTATTTTATTATTTATTTTATTTTTTACACTTTTTTTGTTTAACTTTTTTAAAAATCCCATTAAGTGATAACTATTTAATACTTTTTTTTACTTAGAAATGTATTAGCATATTGATGTATGCTAATATATAAGCTTCTGTGCAATACTGACACAGGCAGCAGACAGTGTGCCCTGACTGTAAGCTTGTTACACAGACAGCCCTGGGGCTACTCTAGGTCCACAGGGCTTACTGTATAGACATTCCCCGGACTCCCTTGAGTCAACGGGAGTCCCAATGACCCGACGGAGCAGGTGACTGCCCTTTGATTATACCGCGGTCATGGACCGCGGCAATCAGAGGGTTAAGTGCTGGGGATCGGAGGTTTCCTCCGCTCCCTGGCATTTATAGAGACTGCTCTAGGAACGGAGCTGTAAACTACAGCTCTGTTCCTAGTGCAACTGCGGCACTGGTAGCAGCAAAACACCTCTGTCTGCAGCGTGGCTGGAAACAAATTTTGATGGCGGGTGATCGTTAAGAGGTTAAGACATTGCCCCATCCTTACCTAAACTAAACCACGTCTCTGAACAGTGTCTGTGGCTGTGGTTGCTGCTGCTGGAAAAGTTAAACATCAACAGATTAAGAAACAGACAGGTTGAATGGATGAAAGGCTCATGACTGTTAATGTAAAAGAAGGGTGGCTATATCAGTCAATGATTTTTTTGTAAATGTCAGAAATGTTTATTTGTAAATTTTGAGTCATTATTGTCACTTTTAAAGATGAATAACAAGTGAGATGCGAAAATTTTTGGTTTTCATGTAGCTGTTAAAGAGTTCTGCACACTTATAGCTGTCCAATAATGATGTACACATAGATATTCTCTTAACCCCTTACCGACATATGACGTACGAGTACGTTATAGTGCCGGTATGAAGCTTTGCTGCGGGATCGCGGCACGATCCCACTACATAGCCAGCAGGTGTCAGCTGCTAATTGCAGCTAACACCCGCCGGTTACAGCACAGGATGGAGCCAGTGCCACCCTGTGCTATTTAACCCTTTAGACGGCATCTAAATGAATGAGAAACTGTGCTGTGCACTGTCTCTCACTCTGACCTGAACATCAACGGCGAGATTGTTGTGTCCCGATAGGTTAACATGGCAGCTGGAAGCCTTATCAATTTTTCCATCATCGCCACGTTTTCTGTTTTATTACTTCCTGCCCCAGGCAGGAAGTGATAAGACCACCATCTATGTACACCCAAATGCATAGTTTATACAATGCATTAGGCTCTATAAACGATTGCACCCCTAGTGGTGAAACACCATAGGGGAACTCAAAGATAAAGTAAAAAAAAGTTTTAATGTATAAAAAAAAAAAAAAAAATATATGAAAAGTTTAAATCACCCCCCTTTTGCCATTTTACAAATAAAAAAAATAAAATAATAAAAAAGTTTCATGTGTTTGCTATCATCGTGCCTGAAAAAGTTTGACCTATTAAAATATAGCATCATTTATCCCATATGCTGAACACCGTAGAAGAAAAAAATTTCAAACGCCAAAATTGCAGGTTTTTTTGGTCGTTTCACATTACCTAAAAATTGGAATAAAATTGATCGAAAAGGTTGCATGTATTCCAAACTAGTACCCATAAAAAGTACACTTCAGCCTGTAAAAAAAAAAGTTATTGGCTGTAAAAAATGGCGATGTGGCAAAAATTTGAACAATAGAAAAGGTTTGGAATTTTTTTACGATACCAAAACATAACATAAACCATACATGTTTGGTATTGCCGGATTCATATCAACCTATAGAATACAGATAACACGCCACATGGCACAAGTACGTTTTTCCACATTTTGCCTCACTTAGAATTTTTTTGCGGTTTCCCAGTATATTCTATGGTAATATGAATAACACCATTATAAAGTACATCTTGTCCCGCAAAATAAAAGCCCACATTTGTCTAGATAGGTGGAAAAAACAAAAAAGTTCTGGCTCCGGAAAGGCTGGGAGGGAAAAATGGACATGACAAAAAAAATAGGCTGCGACTGGAGGGGTTAAGAAAGTCAAAACCTCACTTTTACTCTCTTAAATATTTAGCTTTGACTGACAGTGCTGTAGTTGTTTTATAATCAAATTAATCCTCATTACTACAACTTATATAATAGTTGTGCACACAGTGTATAACTTATAAATAAAGCTGCCAGTAAGAGAATCACTATTAATGGCCAAAGCACATAAAATATTCTGGGGTGCTACTTTAATCTTTAGGGTGCCACAGTGCTCCCAATTTTTTAGTGTATAATGTTATTAGATGTCTGATACCAATAACAGGTCAGGGACAGTTTACAATTAGGAGAGCTCAAGTAAAGAAGATCATCAGAAAGACCAGGAAGACTCGGCACTAACTCCACCTTGTACTATTTTGCGGCACAGCTACAACACTTGAAAGGGTGGGCGGATGACGCTAATATTGATGCATTGGTCAAACATCTTCAATATCACTTTGTACAGTCAATCTCTATGAGGGGCTTGAATATAAAAGGTTCACAGTAAATTCCAAATTATACACTACACATCTCTTATTATCATACACAAATAAAGATGGAAACCATGGGGCATGTACGGAATTGTGCATTTTATTATTTTATTATTATTTGTTTAAAAGCACCATTGATTCCAGAGTGCTGTACATTCAAGGGGAGTTACATACATAACATAGGTCAAACAAGTACAGTGGTGACGATAAGTGACTAACAACTGGTACAGAGGTAGAGAGAACCCTGCCTGCGAAGGCTTACAATCTACAAGGAAGGAGGGAAGAGACAGGAGGTGAGGGGGCAGACATGTTTGTGGTAGTGTAATGGTGGTGGGGCTATTGTAGGTTATAAGCAATCCTGAAGAGATGGGTTTTCAGGTTACTTTTGAAACTGGTGTAATTTGGGGAGAGTCTGCTGTGTTGGGGTAATGAGTTCCAGAGTGTGGGGAAAGCTCTGGAGATATCTTGGAGACGGTTATGTGAAGAGCTGATAAGATTAGATCAGAGAAGAAGGTCCTGTGAGGAGCGGAGGTTTCGTGAAGGGAGATATCTAGAGATTAAGGCAGAGATGTATGGAGAGGAGAGGTTATGGAGAGCTTTGTAGGTCATGGTTAGTAACTTGTAATGAATTTGCATTGCATCTAGTACACATCTATGTGAGACACACCTTGGTTGTCCAAGCTATTTTGAGATCTCAAAATCTAAGTGTTTTAGATCCATGCCTTGCCTGTTCATGGTGGAAGGAAATCCTAACCTGTTTTAACAATCACCAACAAAAATGTTCACTGTCCAACTCACATTTTTATAAGTGCTTACAACTTTGACACACTGTCGACAAAGAAAACTTGGAAACTGTAGACTGTAACAAATAACTAAATCCAGTTGATTTAATTAGGACTAATGACAATTCAAAGAGCTTGATAGCCACTTTGTATGCTGTTTTTTGCCATGTATCAAAGTTTCGTCTGACCTATAATTGAAATAAATGGAAGATATTGGACCCACTTAACCTAGCCGGTGAAATGAATTTCTCAAGGCGATACCAAAGATATCTTTTAGCAAACATCATTGTTTTTTACAACTGGAATTGTTACATAGAGTATATTGCACGCCACTGTTTTTGTAGTGTTTTGGCTTCTGGGACTTCCCAATGTGCAACAGATGTCATGTCATCCAGAAGCTCTTTTACACATGTTGTGGAACTGGCCAGAATTGGTCTAATAATGGCAATGTTATTTCCCTTTTATATATATTGTTTTCCCTCTGAATAGAGGCCACCTTGCTGACCTGTGTATAGGGTACGCAGAAGACCTGTCTGTAGGGTCTAAAGAAAAAACGGTCATAACATTAATATTGTATATGGCCAGGAAGGTCATCGCGCACCACTTGTTGGACAGTACTCCACCCACTATACACGAACTTGATGGTAAAGTCAACTGGCTACTTTTCTTAGTGAAGAGCATTAACCTAAAGATGGGACTGGCTCACAAGTATAGGCAAAATGGGTGGATACTCCTGGTTTAGCACAAATAACCTAAATTAGCCACAGATAGACATCTTTTGTTGAAAATTTATAATAATAGTGGGGGTTTCTTTGGCTCCCTCAAAGGCAGACTACTCTTATGAGGTAGTGATGCACTTGTCTCTCCCTTGTATCTTCCGTCAGCATGCTCTGTGCCGCAATTTTATTTTTTGATTTGTCAATGTGGGTTCTGCTGCCTGTTTTATACTTGTGAGTTATTTTTATGCTCTGTTGGGTGGTGGGGGTTATTGAATATTTAAAATCTGTTGGTACCTGTTATTGGATATTTCAGTCTTCTCTAAGTTTTCCTTTATGTCTCCAATTAAAAGTACTTGATCCAATACAGAATATTATCAGCATGCACTTTGTTAGTCTCCCAAAGATATGGGTCTACCATGTATTCCATTATAACAAATGTCTCACCCAATGGACTGGTGGTCCATGAAACTACCATATTTCATTCACCTCTGAAAATATTTTTGGGTGCCAAACACACATGACTGCTATAATTACTAAGCCCTAAACCTTAAATTAGTACTTAGGCTTAGGCTAAGTGTTAAACTGAGTGACAGAAGTAATATTACTTCTTCAAGCTGATCAGGACACACTGGTCTAACCTGGAGACTCTCTAGATTTTGCACATACATTACTTATGAGTAAGGAAGGAAACCTTCATATTATCATATGAGACTGAAAACTGACACGTGCACAACTATTGCCTTAAGGTGTCCATATCATATGAATAAATCAGCAATGATTCATCAATTATTGTAGAACACAGACCCGGTTATAAAATATCATGAGAAACACTCATAGAAGGACAATCTGTCCATTGAGCCTGTTCTTTTTTTTTCTGATTGTTAATCTTAAACTAGAGTTTCAGTCTACACTATTGTCATGCAAATAAACTTGACCTATATCTGCAATTGCATAAAACAAACCTTGTCAGATCTTTTGTCCCCAGGTGAAAAGTGATGCAAAGGTGTCTGCTGAACATCCTTAGGATGCATATTTATAGGGGTAACAGCTTTGCCTAAATGAGCATTCTGCTAATAGGCTTAAAGGGGTTGTCTCACTACACAGATTCATCTCACCTCAGTCCTGTTTTCTTAGTTTCATTTTGAATTCAGGGGCGTGTTTACTGGCTTCTACTAGGCTGCAGTAGGAGCCAGGTCTGTAGCTATAGCGACCAGTGCTGGCAGCCTATCAGGAGAGAGTATACAGGTCTGTAGCTATAGCGACCTGAGAAGCTGATGCAGTCCATACAAGAGGGGATATCTAGGAATAGGTAGGATAATGTTAATGGACATATATTGCAAAGTGACTTGTTTTTGCAAGATCTTTAACATAAAAAGCAATCCTTGTACAACCCCTTTAAGGGTATGTTCAGACAACGAGTAAAATTTACTCGTCGGATTCTTATCGGAGTCTACCATTCAAAACTGTGTCGGACGATGCGGTTTTCAACTAGTATTTCATGTGGATTTTGATCTCTTTTTTCAGCGAATTTACAGTTAGAAAATGAGTCCCATACATTTCTTACGGGTTTTGGACACATATCCGCATCCAAAACCACATACTAACTCTTTTTGACACGTGCAACACTTGTCGTATGGACAGCACCTAAAGGGATTTTCTCCCCATGCTTTTCTCCAGAGCCGCAATGAGCTTCAGACTCACAGTTGCTGCTGAGGCTGTGGGTTGGCCAATAGCAGTGATTCTCATATCAACTCTGCTATTGCTATCTGAGCCTGTTACAGTGACATGACTATTGGAGTTTTAAAAACTGTAGTGCACAAGGCTACAGAGCTCTAAAGGGTTAAAACTTGTCATTAACTTAGATACACAAGCTCCTGTTTTACTGATGACACTCAACAGGGAGTGATTCACCGTGGTGGGACAAGGGCTGCTTAGAGCAAACAGAGCACAAAGAGATGATCAGTAACCTAGAGAAACTTTATCTCCTTTATCTCCAAAACAAAGCAAAATCAGAACAGCAATATATTTGGTAACAGTCTTCATTTACCTTTCCCTACATGTTTAAAGGGAACCTGTCACATAGTTTATGCCACCTTTGCTGAGGACAGCACAAGCTGTCAGACATGCTGTTTCCAGCGCTGTGTCCCTTATTCTGTAAGATGGTGGAGTTTTAGCATATTTAATGCTCAAATCTGGCAATTTGTAGCCAGAAAAGAGTCCAGCTTTTCATGAAAAGAGTCTGTTTAATTCATGACCCGCCCACCTGAGGCTAGCCCCACCCACCACACAGCTGATTAATCTATGACTTTGAATAGGTAGAAACATGTGAATTACTGTCAGGTGGACAGGGCTAACACCTGCTCATGAATAAGCTGGATTTGATCTTTAAATGCTCTGAAACTGCTGCATTTTACAGAATAAGGGACACAGCGCTGGAAACGGCATGCCTGTCACTAGCTTTTGCTGTCCTCAGAAACGGTGACAGGTTCCCTTTAAATCCACTCATTATGGTGAGAAAACCTCTTTTAGTGTTTGGCTATTTCAACCCATACATGAACAAATTCAATTTAGTAGTTACAATGGGACACGTGTGTAGAGGTTTTCTTGGTAAAGTTCCATTAACATTCCAGTTATGGACTATGTTCAGTGAATATGTTGGGAAATGCTTGTTGTCTCACATAGACCACAGATTTTTATTAGCACATGTATACCAAAAGAATGTCTTTTGGCAAATGCTCTGTGGGATAGTTTGGCATAGTTTTTTTCAACTGTACTAAAATGCCTAATCTACTAAACTTAATTTTAGAAATAGAAAAATAGTGGGAGTCAATAAATGGCATTAGTTTGGGTTATCTGTTTGGCAGCACTCCTTATATCTGTACCTCTAAAGAATCTTTCAAATGTGATGAGAACAAGATTGGATAAAAAATATTTAGAGACACAGAATGAATCCATTAATTTATTCCTAATATTGGAGAGACAAATGGAAAAACTCTGGGTAAAAGTGACATGGAGAAGGACTTGGGAATCCTGGTAGGCAGTAAGCTTAATTGTAGCAGCCAGTGTCAGGCAGCAGCTGCCAAGGCAAACAGGATTATGGGGTGTATTAAAAGGGGCATAGATGCACATGATGAGAACATTATTCTCCCATTATACAAGTCACTGGTTAGATCACACATGGAATATTGTGGACAGTTTTGGGCACCATTTCACAAGAAAGACATTGTAGAGCTTGAACAGGTACAAAGGTGGGCAACAAAAATAATAAAAGGACTGGGTGGACTGCAATACCCAGAAAGATTAGCAAGGTTAGGGTTTATTAGATTAGAGAAAAGACGGCTTCGGGAGGACGTGATAAATATGTTTAAATATATTAAAGGTCAATATAGAGATCTCTCCCAAGATTTATTTATACCCAGGACTGTATCTAGAACAAGTGGGCACTCTCTACGTCTTGAGGAACGAAAGTTTCTACATAAACATAGAAAGGGATTCTTTACTGTTAGAGCAGTGAGTCTGTGGAACTCTCTGCCAGAGGAACTTGTCATGGTCAATTCAATAACAGAATTCAAAAAGGGTCTGGATGCATTTCTGGAGTGTAGTAATATAACAAATTAAAATGACCAGGATTCTGGAGAAGGTTCGTTGATCCAGGGATGATTCCGATTGTCAGATTGGAGTCAGGAAGGCATTTTTTTTCCTTAAAATGAGGACAAATGGCTCCTGCCTCATGGGGTTTTTACCTTCCTCTGGATCAACACTTTAGCACAATAGACTGAACTGGATGGACGTCTTGTCTTTATTCGGCCTTACAAACTATGTAACTATGTAACAAGCGTTAGAGCAGGTGTGCACAACCTGCACTTTCGGGTACCATTCTGTGTGGCCCCCAACCATCTAGTCACAGACATGCTTGTACCTGAATTGTAGAAGCAGAGACATGTAAGTACTCATGGTGCACTATGTTCATGTCTCTGGGATTGCATCCATTGGCAGAATGCTGGTCTCACTGTAATTTTTACCAATAGTAAAATATCTGGCTGTTTTATCAGCTCTCATAATCTACAATACCATTAGCTTTTAATTACTTTAGTATAGACAGTGGAATGGTGAACCCGCATTTTCCTTGTAGGTAGAGCCCTAAAAGTCGAAGTCACGTCTATTAGAAATTTACAGAATATGCTTTGGGTATGCCATAAATGTCCTAGGTAGTAATATCCTTTTAAGTTTTATTGTGGCCCTTGAGATTGGGTTAGTCTGACAAGGTGGCCCCTGTAAGTGAAGTGAAGACTGTGCACCGTGCTTTAGGGTATGTTCAGGGTAGAAAATTATTAGAGCCAAAGGCACAACAAGGCTGGCATCTGAAAATCTATCTATATAGAATATCTATCACACACAAAATTTAAATACACGGCTATTCGTGAGAGTCCGGACACAGTGGCTGTATGTCGTCAGATTTAACAAAAATGCATTCTTCTCCTTGTGTATACATTTTCAGTCAAAACTTGTATAATATCAGTGTTCAAATGTAATAAATCACTTTCATGTACAAATGTGACAAAACTTTGGTGTTTAGAAGGTGAGATGGGACTGCAAAGCTATGAATATATCCATGTTTGTGGAAGGTAAACTGTCTCTAACCATTAATCTTTTTACAACAAAGTGTTTTTGGACTTGTATCTGTAAAAGCAAGGACAATTTTCCAATTTTGACCTGCACAAATAAAGCCTAAATTCTAAAATAAAAAAATGCATACTAACCTCCATTATCACAGTTTATACATATAGGCATCTTCATGCAATTTTGCATCAAAGTTTAATTTTAATTAAAAAAAATGTATACAGATTTATACTTGAGGTTTAAGGTCCCACCTAAGCGGAAAATCACACACATGACATTTCCCAAAATAAAACTTTAAAGATCTGCACATACCACTTATATCATATATATCACATCATATATATATCATATATATGGTTTGAAAAGCACCAAAATTCTGGTTTTGAACTGGAAATTTGAAAAGTAACAATTTATAAAATATAGAGATTACACATCTTGAAAAACTAATACATTCCTAAACCCTGACTATTTAATGAAAGCAGACAATCAATTGAGTAATGAAGCCAACCCCTTATAGAAACAAAACGTTCTTTGAAAAAAGTATAAGATGCGAATTTAACATTCGTTGTTGCATATGTTTAAGAAATAACAAAACCGTAGAAAAACACCACCCAATTCTTCATTGAAAGTAAATTGGAGATTATATTTTCAATCCCCTTCTATACCTTAGCTTTAATCATTAATCATCATTAATCGACTTTTAAAAACCTCCCACTTTGCTAAAATAGAAAACTAATGATTGGGGTCTGAAACTTGACACTAAGAGGCAAAACTGAGGTGACCAGAGGAGCAAAGGAGGAGAACTCAAAACGTGAATAGTGCAAACTTTTTATTCCCCATAATCTTTGATCTGCCTCTGACTGTAGCGTGTGTGTTCAGGGGGGGGTGGGAGGTGTTTCTGTTTGTTGTTGCTGTTTAATTTGTAATTTGGGTTTGTAAAACTGACATGATAATGTATCCATTACTAACACCTTGTTTTCATTTACACGGATGTCAATAAAATTGTTCTTAAAAAAAAAATAATAGAAAACTAACCAGAACTTACCTCTCCCATAACCACTGTTCCAGCGCTGCCAGAACTCCAGTTTTACCACCCAGGTCCCTCACTGATGACATCACATAATGCTGCAGCCAATCACTGGCCTCTGTACATGCAGACATGTGACTGCTGAGGCCAGATATTGGTTGAAGCATCATATGATTCATGATCATAATGTCATCAGTGAGGGACCCAAGGAGGGAACACTGGAGATCTGGCGGCGCTGGAACGGTGGTGATGGAAGAGGTAAGTATGGGTTAAATTTCTATTTTAGCACAGCGGGGAGGGGGGGGGTGTTTAAAAGTTTTGGAAAATCCCTCTAATCCTTAAACTTAATTTAATACGTTAGGTAATGCAGATTTTTTTAGGTAGAACTAATTTAAATTTGTAGTCTATTGTGGCAGCCAATGGGTGAAGCAGTAATTTCTAACTGACGGAAATCCACTCCATCTGTAATAGGCATAGCTTTTCACTAGTGGAAATTCTATTAGTGTGTAACCAGTATTTAAGCAGCCAGTGTATTTTACTATAAGGAGGCAGGGGGTTTATCAGATGAACAAGTGTGTAATCTTCTCACTACATTTGTTAGAAAAAAGACCCCACCATTTGATATACGAGAACAAGTATGCCCTCTGATTGGTAGGAACAGGGGATCATTACATGGACAAAAGTTGAAACCCCCTCTTTCCCATGGGTTACCTACATTCTGGGACAGGAGGCGGATCACAGTAATTCTGAACAGAAACAAAACATATCTTTCCTCATTGTCAAATATACCATTATTATTATTTTTTTATTTTCAAAACCAGCTGTCCACAACCTTTATCACTACATGTCAAAGACAAAATGTAACATCAATGTAGAACATTAAAATTGTACAATACAAATTTTCATGCCTTATGACCACCTAAGACCTAACAAATGATTGATAACACTGCGTGCTTCGGCTCATGTGATCCTCCTTGCTTATTCACTGCAAGCCTGATTACACAAGTTCTTCAAATTCATTCATTGTATTGTATTCCATTTTATATGCCCCCCTTCTCTTTTGAGATCTATGGAAGAGCCAAGAGTTGCTTACACTAGGTGAGAGTCCCAAAGGTAGACCCCCCACCTATCATGCATTTAGGATAAGAATACCTCTTTAAATCAATGTGTGTCACATATATTTTACCATTGTACACTTTATTTTATATGTTTAATATTTAACTATGACCTTTCTCTCCTCTAGAGCGACTGCCAATGAACTAGCTTTGTTGATCTCTCGCATGCAAAAAAATGCAGACCAAGTAGAAAGAAATATCTTGGAGACGCACCAAAAACTAAAGCAGGTAAGGACACGACTACTGAAGCAAACCAATCACATTTATCCTCTTGGGTTTGTAACTCTGCTCAGTGATCATAAATCTAAAATCAATTTCTGAGAAACGTCCATCAGGCAAGTAACTTGACTGAGCATAAGATAACCAAAGATATTAAAAAATCCTACAAAATACAGTATAATAAATAATGTGTACCATATAACAAGATAAACTTCATGCTACAATAAAGAGAGAACTTCTTTGCAATGTGCTCTCAATGACTTCTTTAGGAATTTTACACAGAAGTTGTAATTGCTAAAAACCTAGGGGGGCATGCAATCAATCAGGGCTTCCCTTTCATTTCATATAGTACTGTGAAAAAATGAAAGGGGTTGCTATGGACAACAGAGAAAGTCTTAGACCTAGACAGTTTTCACACATGTCCCATTTAATATCTATGAATATTTCTTGTGGAAATGTAAAGGGTCCAGAAGGCATAATAAGTAATATCTCCACATATATATATATATACACTCACCGGCCACTTTATTAGGTACACCTGTCCAACTGCTCGTTAACACTTAATTTCTAATCAGCCAATCACATGGCGGCAACTCAGTGCATTTAGGCATGTAGACATGGTCAAGACAATCTCCTGCAGTTCAAACCGAGCATCAGTATGGGGAAGAAAGGTGATTTGAGTGCCTTTGAACGTGGCATGGTTGTTGGTGCCAGAGGGCTGGTCTGAGTATTTCAGAAACTGCTGATCTCCTGGGATTTTCACGCACAACCATCTCTAGGGTTACAGAGACTGGTCCGAAAAAGAAAAAACATCCAGTGAGCGGCAGTCCTGTGCCTGGTCTGATGAGTCTCGATTTCTGCTGCGACATTCGGATGGTAGGGTCAGACTTTGGCGTCAACAACATCAAAGCATGGATCCATCCTGCCTTGTATCAACGGTTCAGGCTGGTGGTGGTGTCATGGTGTGGGGAATATTTTCTTGGCACTCTTTGGGCCCCTTGGTACCAATTGAGCATCGTTGCAACACCTTGTGGAATCTATGCCACGAAGAATTGAGGCATTTTCTGAAGGCAAAAGGGGGGTCCAACCCGTTACTAGCATGGTGTACCTAATAAAGTGGCCGGTGAGTGTATATGTATATATATATATATATATATATATATATATATATATATATTACAGCTCTGGAAAAAATCAAGAGACCACTGTAAAATGTTCAGTTTCTCTGATTTTTCTCTTCAATGGTATGTATTTTTGAGAAAAATTTACATTTTAATTTTATTATATAAACTACTGACAACATGTCTCCAAAATTCAAAGCAAAACATTTTGTATTTGCAGTAGAAGAGACATATTCAAAATAATAAAAAAGAAGCAGCGCTGTCAGACCTCAAATAATGCAAAGAAAACAAGTTCATATTTATTTAGAAACAATAAGATTAATGTTTTAGGTCAGGAAGAGTTCAGAAATCAATATTTGGTGGAATAACCATGATTTTTTCATTCAAATTCCTTTTGGCCTATTCCTACCACTTGTTTTGAAATCCAGCTTGTCCTATAGCAAGAGGATTGTAAAGACCACAGCAGTGTTTTTTTATACTTTTTTATACTTTTTTATACTTTCCTTCATTAAATAAGATTTGGTTCAGGTGATCACCTAATAGGAAGCACATTAAGTAGAATGAGGTGGACTTTGGTTGGAATTCAACTGACACTGGAATGGAATGGCTGCCAGACATGTAGAGATGCTGATTTTTAGAAAACTGTGCAGTGGTCTCTTAATTTTTTTCCAGAGCTATATATGTAAAAATATATACATGAACTTTATCTGGGCATGATTGTTTTAGTTACAAAAATACAAGATTAAGGGCTTGTTCACACGGAGTTTTTACTCCGTGCTACAAGCACTTTTTAGATCGGTCTCGGGGACCGACATGCAATTCTTTCAAAGACAGACCCGAGCTGCGCTATGGAAACACACAGCGGCGATCTCTCATGTGAATGCCGCTGCGTGTTCCTCATAGCCCGCAGTGATAATCTCACTGCTAATTGTTTAGATCAGTCTCTGGGTCCGTCCTGTCGGTCCCCGAGACGGAAATAAAGAGCAGATGTAACACGGAGTTTTAACTCCGTGTGAACAAGTCCTAAGAAGATAAATCATACAAAAAGCCAGCTACACAGGTGGGTGAGCAGGACCAAATAATGGAAGGACATGTAATTAAAGGGGTCTTCCCACCATGCACTTTGATTGCATATTGATAGGATATACAATCAAAGCGAAATGGGGGCGGGTCCTGCCTCTGGGACCTGAACTTCTCTTGCAAATGGGCCCTCGAATGTCTCGGCTCAGAATGGAGAGCTGGTCGCGTTTGTGCCTGACTCACCATTCCGTTCCATGGGAGCTCTGAGTACAGACGAAAACTCTACTCACCTGTACTCAGAAATCTCATAGAACAGGATGATGAGTCGTGTACAAGTGCCACCGGCTTTTCATGCTCAGACAAGACTTTCAGGGGCCCTTTCCCGGCATAAGAACAGGTCACAGAGGTGGGACTCACACCTTTCTCCCTTTAGTGGCATATCCTAATGATATGTTGTGAACACCCCTCATTCATACTCACTCAGATCAGTCAGGAAGTGTTTGAATAGAGCAGCAGTCGAGTATGTGCTCCATTCACACTCTGACATTGACAAAAAAAAATAAGTAGTGTGCTAAGCTAACTTCAGCAGTCAATACAGTCTAAATGGAGAGGAGGTACATATGCTTGACCACTGCTGTATTCAAACACGTTTTGACTGCTTGATCACAGTTAAGATAAAAGGGAGACTTAGGATCACTATTCTAGCAATCATTGAAGTTCCTAGCGGTGGGATCTCCAGCAATCAGACATGTATCATCTACTCTGTGATTAGGTGATACATATCAATGGGAAAACCCTGTTAATACTTGATAGGATCATTTACTATACTGCTGATGTCTTCTAAATCCTCAATAGTTCTTTTCCTGTTTCTTGGTAGGATGCTAGTAATTACACTATCAAGAAGTCATTCGATCATCAGCAAGAGAATGCAAAAAGCCTAAAGGATTCTGAACTACTACTTAAAGATCTTTTTCTTGATGTGGACAAAGCGAAAAAATATGGACATCCACAAGCTGAGGAGATAGACAAGGAGTAAGTAACACAATGGCAAAGAAATGATAAAGAACGGTGGAAAAGCATGTGGTGAATGCAGGAAAGGATACAAAAACCATTTATCTATGAAACTTCTTTCATCTGTAGATACGTTAACTTTTCCTCTTAAACCTTGTCTCTAGCATCCACCAACTCCATGAGCGACTTACAGCCGAGTGTGCAGAGTACAGAGAAGTGTATGAGAAATATAATATCATACCTGCTGAGCCAAAAGTCAACTGGGCACAGATCCTAGATAGTAAAAAGGTACATTTAAAAATGATTACTATATATGATAACTACTATTAACTTGTATATTTATTACTGTATAATTTATTCTATACAATCAGGAACCTTACAGGGGAAATACAATGGGCTTTAATACATACAAAAGTATGGTAAACAAAGACAAGCAAATACAATAATCATGAATTTACAGAGTAACAGGAGTCCTGCCCTTGAGGGTCTACAGAGGAAAATGGGGAAAGAGATATTTGTTGAGAATAGAGGCCACATATACAGATGTGTAGTGCAAAAAGAGTTATCGCAAGTTGCTTTTGAAGGTTTGGATGACGGGAGACAGTCTAATATGTTGGGGGTAGTGAGTTTTATATTTGCACCAATGACCACACCAACATAATGGTTGCCTTCAAAGGGTCATTGTAGGGCCTTGGAGGGTGGCAAGATTGGGTGAGAAGGGCTGTCATAGCTGTAGCACTGCCTGTGAGTTGCTGACCAGAGCGATGTGGTGGTGTGCGCCAGACCTCCATATTCAAGAAGGTGCCTGTTCCCTGTGCTGGCGCCTCTGGCAGGCACTGGCTGCCTCCTCTGTGGAAATTGGGAGCTGGTCATTTTGCCTCTGGACCTTGTCTATCCTTTCTTGCTGTGTCTACGTTCACATGACATTGCGGACCTTGAGTTTGAGATATATATTGTAGATGATGAAGTAAGATGCAAGTAAGAGGAGAGCAGATAAGGTTTTGCATGGATGAAAGGCTACACGTGGGGAGGTACCTACAACTAAGGGCAGAGATGTACAGAAGACAAACGTTTTATGTAATTGTCAGTATTTCTAGATAATTTTTTGGGAGGTGGGTAGCCAGTGAAAAGACTGGAATAAAGAGGAGATGTAGAGGGAAGAAAGGAAAGGTGGATTTATTGGGAGGTTAGACTGGAAGCTACTGAGAAATATATTACAGTAGTATAGATAGGATGTGATGAGGGCTTGTAAGAATATTTAGGTTGACCTGAGGTTTAAGGAAGAATGGATTTGAGAAATATGAGTTGAAAATGGGAGGAGGTGATAGGGGCTTGTAGGTGTGAACTGAGAAGTTATCCCGAGGCAGTGGACTTGTGAGTCTGCGGAATGTATGGAGATGTTAACTATGCATTTGTTCTTGTATGTGTGAAGGCCACATAAGGCGCATAGGTGCAATACGGAAAAGAATGTGTAAATTATACATAACAACACTCATTTTTATGCCTGTTTTATGCTCCTTCTAGAAAGAAATAGATAGTGCTCTATATGGACCCAGCCTGGCAGATGTAGAACGACAAATTGCAGAACACAACCTTCTGCAAAGACAGATTGACGAGTATGGGACAGAAATCCGCAACCTCCCTCAGGTAGTAATTTCTAGTTATTACATAATACAGAATGTTACTCCAGATTAAAGCTCATAGCAACAGAGTCTCTTTGGCAAAGCGATGCCGATTTTCATCTTGTACTTAAAGTGGTACCTGTGTTAGAGTATCATCAGTTCCAGAAGTTGGATCCCCACCGATAAGACATAATTGCATATTTAATAGATACGTCATGCTTATAAGTAGTGGATAAAATTACTTGCAAATTCCCTTATCATTAGAATAGCAGTCTATTTTTTGGCTTTCTTGTATTAAAATACCATCAGCAAGTTGTGTGCTGCTCGCTGATCATTCTACTGATTAGAAGGACAAAGGGAAACAATATGTAACCCACTATACCCAGTTCATTTCCACAATGCTGGGGAGGAAGGGGTGTACTAGAACCCAAAGAGCTTTTTACGCTAGGTAGCATGAGTAACTCTGCCATAACATTGATAATGAATGGAATGGCTACATCAGAGAAACAACACATGAAAATTTTAGCCTCACAATAAAGCAGCTTTTATATTATGTGTATGAAAAAAGGCAAGCATGAACTTGACCTATCATGCATAGTATATATGACCCTTTTTGCTGTAAATTAATATGCAATTTATGTTCATTGATTTTTTAGGACCAAGCAACTGTAAAGAACCAATACCGCAGTCTGCAGGTAAGGTATTTTGTTACCAACAACATAGGGTGACCCTGACAAGAAACCTAGGAAGCCAATTCAATATATCTCACATATTGTCCAGACAGTCCAATAACCCTGACAATTAAACATAAAGTTAATTGATGACATCATGAATAATTTGACAGTCAGACACATTTATCTTTTCCACAACTAGTGTTGCTCGAATCTGTCCCTGTTTGGTTCAACACCAGTTCAATTAAAATTGTGAAAAAATTTGGCCTGGGACATTCAAAAGACAATTTTATTTCACTTGGAGCCTATGCCTTAAACTTTTCCTAATCCTGACTGCATCAGCAACCTTAAATTGTAGTTTGAGGTTGTGGTTTTTTTTGGTTTTGTTTTTTTTTTTGGGGGGGGAGGGGTTTGAATGGGTTAACTTCCAGTCCTGCAGTCATGTCACTTTTGTTTGACCCCACTTCCAGCCCAGCACCACGTTAGGTTTACCTATATGATGTTGGACAGGAAGTGATATCAGAAGGAAATAAAATCGGAGCAACAACGGTGGAATTGCCAGAGGATAGATACATTAGGCCATTGAAACCTTATAAACAACAAAAAAAAAGTAACTCCAATTTAGGGTTAGGGTGGATTTTTTTTTCAATATCTGCAAAAATTGATTTGGGATAATTCAAATCTAAGCACTAAGATTCTAATCAGATTTGACTTTGACCAAAATTTGAAGTGCAACACTATCCAAACCCTAAACCTACTTGATAGTCCTGGAAGACAAAAATGAAACTCATTTTAGGCTTACAGAGATTGTCCACCTTTTTACATTATGTTATTTTTAGATCCAAAATACTTTCTGGAATAATCATTATATCATTAGGGCAGATGGCACTCTATTTTTCTGGATTACAGTTTAAAATCCCTGTATAGACCTAACTTGAAATGATAGCATGTTGGCGGCCTGCAGTTGCCACTATACGTAGCTCAGAGCCGGAACGATGGGTAGGCAGAGAGAGGCCATCGCCTAGGGCGCCTCCCTCTGCCTGCCACTAGGGGGTGTAGGCATGGAGCCGGCTCAGGAGCTGAACCAGCTCCATACATGGCAGCTCTCTGCTGTATCTCTATACAGCAAGGAGCAGAGAGCAGAGTGATTTACTTCCACCCCCCTCCTTCCTCTCCCGGCGCCGGAGGGTGGGGGTTGACAGGGGCGGCCATGCATTGGTGGCAGTGACTTAGGAGACAAATGTTAGGAGAGATTACAATCCATCTGTCCTAACATGTCTGTCCCCTTGACAGTTTCCTGTCACATGATCGTCCAGTGTATGCTGGGAAGAGTGAGCGGAGTGAGCGACCCTACTAACTCCACACTTGTGTGTCGGAATTGTGATTTTTTTTTTCCCCATTCCGCCTAGCTGGTGGGGGGGGGGGGGGGGGGGGAGGTGGCGTAGGCAGTGTGTGTTAGGTTAGGGCTGTTTTTTTTTTTTTTCGAGGGAGGGGGGTGCCATTGGCCTACTTCCCTAGGGCACCAAAATGCCTTGTCCCGTCCCTGAGGTAGCTTACTGCGTTCTGTATGTTGTAACAGTATGCAGTAAGCCCCCTCTACTGGTGTCCAAATCTATGTCTATTCAGGGGATTTGGAGACTATATCAGAGTAAAAGAGCTGCAACATTACAAAGAAATATTAAGAAATTAATAGGCAAATAATTTTTGAACCTATCTTAGATAATATAACAAAACAAAATGGTACTGAAAGGTAGATATTCACTATAAAGTGCCACTGTCACGAGACTCCATGTATCTAGAATGACCTTTAGCATTATTATTACTACAGGAGGATTCAGCCTGGAGGGGCAGGCATCTGGGAAGTCTGTACAACCACCTGCACGGCTCCACAAAAGAGCTGCTCTACCTGAGTGATGAACAGAACAAGATTATTAAACAGGACTGGAGTGACCAAATCAATGATCTGCCTGCCACCCGCAGGCAATATGAGGTGAGCGTCTCTCAATTGAAATGTTTAATAAGGATGGCTGGACGCAATAGACAATACAATTTATGTTACATGGGATGGACAGTGAGCATACATTTAGAACATCAATGTTCAGAGCATCTTCTATCATTATACAGTTATATTCCAAAAGCAAAACATCATTTCTCAGAAGTTATCAGATATAACAAAGCCAATATTTATCATCAAAACCATATGAGACCCCTGCATCAGGATCATGGCTCGTTTCAGTCCCACATCCGTCATTTTAATGAAAAAAAAATAGTGCTGCACGCTGAATTGTTTTTTCCAACCTTTTTGACAGAGTCTGCTATGGATGCTCTGAATATAACCTCAAGATGGCCGCAAGGTTTCAAATGCAACATTAAAGGGGTTGTCTAACTACATTGATAGTTACATAGTTACATAGTTTGCAAGGCCGAAAAAAGACAAGACGTCCATCCAGTTCAGCCTGTTGTGCTAAAGTGTTGATCCAGAGGAAGGCAAAAAACCCCACTAGGTAAAGGCCAATTGTCCTCATTTTAAGGAAAAAATTTATTCCCGACTCCAATCTGGCAATCAGAATAATCCATGGATCAACAACCCTTCTCCAGAATCCTAGACACTATAACTTGTTATATTATTACAGTCCAGAAATGCATCCAGACCCTTTTTGAACTCTGTTATTGAATTCACCATGACAAGTCCCTCTGGCAGAGAGTTCCACATTTTCACTGCTCTTACAGTAAAGAATCCCTTTCTATGTTTATGTAGAAACTTTCGTTCCTCAAGACGTAGAGGATGCCCTCTTGTTCTTAATACAGTCCTGGGTATAAATAAATCTTGGGAGAGATCTCTATATTGACCTTTAATATATTTAAACATATTTATTATGTCCCCCTGAAACCGTCTTTTCTTTAAACTAAATAACCCTAACCTTGCTAATCTTTCTGGGTATTGTAGTCCACCCAGTCCTTTTATTTTTGTTGCACATCTTTGTACCTTGTTTAAGCTCTACAATGTCTTTCCTGTGCGCTGGTGCCCAGAGCTGTACACAATATTCCATGTGTGGTCTGACCAGTGACTTGTATAATGGGAGAATAATGTTCTCATCATGTGCATCTATGCCCCTTTTAATACACCCTATAATCATATTTGCCTTGGCAGCTGCTGCCTGACACTGGCTGCTACAATTGAGTTTACTAATTCATCTTACTTCAGTCCTGTTTTCTTGGTTTCATTTTGAATTCAGGGACCTGTTTACTGCCTTCTACTAGGCTGCAGTAAAAGCCAGGTCTGTAGCTATAGCAACCAGTGGGGGCAGCCTATCAGGATACATCAAACAGGTCTGTAGCTATAGTGACCTGAGGAGGTGATGCAGTCCATACAAGAGGGGATATCTAGGAATAGGTAGGACACTGTTAATGGACACATATTGCAAAGTAACTTGCTTTTGCAAGATCTTTAACATAAAAAGCAATCCATTTAGTGAAACAACCCCTTTAATATAGAATTTAGACACATATAACAGACAAAACCAATACAGAAAAAACAACAGAAAAAAGAGCACAAAATGTAATAATAAAAACGATAACTAAGTCTATGAAGCATGGTATAGCGGATGCATTACCAATCATCACTTGTCTGTAGAGTGCTGAAATTTTATTACCACAAAGTTATGTCCCTGACATAGATGTAGTTGTAAGCAGTAAAAAAAGGTATAATCTGTTAATATTTGAGGTGACAGAAAACCATCATATTTATAAAAGGGGGTCTTCCAGTATAAGAATTTGGGAATCCATGGTTGTTTGTTAATAGGAATAAAACTAAAGAGAAAATTTCACCATTACAGCGTTTTAAGGCAGAAGATTTGCTGCCCCAGGAGGAGGCAGTGAACAACCTGCTGGATGATGGCGACAGAATGATAGAGCTGAAACACCCCGCTGCCAGCTGCATCCAGGTGAGACACTAATTATTGCCTACTAATGATAATGTTAGCTTAACAAGTCAAAAGAAAAATGTGCAGGTCACTAGAACATGATCACAGACCGGCATATGCTGTCTCAAATCTGCTCTGTACACTATACACTCTATACATGCTTGTGCACATATAAATCTGCACAATCGCCTGATGAAATAGGAAGAAGCCCAGCGTCCTCAATAAAAAGGTAGAAGTTGATTCCAACATGAAAACCTCAGACACAAATAGATTCTGACACGTCTCAGGCAACAGATGCCATTAATCATATGATTGTGAGCACCTGTTGCCCGAAACGTTGAAATAAACATCTACCTTTCTATTGAGGACCCTGGACTTCTTTCTATATTACTTTGAATCTGGCTGGTTGGACTCCCAATTGTCCATGCATCCTCGGAGCTGGCTGCCCGGTATATAGAAATATTGCCTGATGAAGGGTGATGTCCACCCAAAACGTTGCCAAGAAATTCATGTATTGATATAATGACCATAATTTATCACTTTGATACTTGAATAAAAGATATTTAAATAAATACTGAATGGATTTAACTCACATCCAATCACCATGTGTGACAAGTTGGGGTCAATTCGCTTTCGGGATTGTGGTCTCCTTGGTTAGACAGCTTCTGGCACATCAGTACACGTCACTTCAACTACATCGTTGGTTTAAATCGGACCTTAGCCAGCTTTATTCTTCATTCAGCACACAAGATAAACAACAAGCCGTCTAGCCTTTACCTAAAGATTAACATCCCTCACCATGGTCTGAGCCTGCTGCTCAGCACCAAAAACCTAGTTTCTTCTGGTTGTGAATTCCACACTCCCAACTAGTGGCCTCATGTATGAAAACTGTCTAGGGCTAAGACTTTCTTTGTTGTCCATAGCAACCAATTACAGCTCTCCTGTCGTTTTTGCAGAATAATATTTGAAATGAAAGAGAAAGTTTTACATCTAGATAGGTTTCATACATCAGGACCTAGGTCTCTCTCCAGGCCTTCAACTCAAAATACATAGTAGATTCTTACCTTGCGTCACACAGTCTAGTGACAAAAATATGCAACTGCTTGGATCCACAATACTCAAATCAGGAGCGTGAAGTGCAGTTCTTCTTTGTGTGACAGACTGTATAAAGAGGTGGTGGTGGTCAGCCGCCAGGGACGAGCACACCCAAAAAAAACCTCAGAAGTATGCTGCCTGACTGCACAAACTACGCTTCACTATAAGCTATAATTTTTCCTATTCTACCAAGACAGCGCCAGATCAGTGTTAAATTCTGGTTGATGCACAGATTGGCATGGGCCTTTACACTCCTGGGGTCCTTTGGCAACTGCCCAGTGTATCCATGTGTGAAGATGGAAATGCAGTAATCTAGTAACCATAACCGGTTACATTACTTCTTTCAGGAAAGCATCCGGGCTCCTTTGAATCATGACAACATCCTGTAACAAAATCTTTCTAGTCAAACTGCTCAGTAAAGAATCCCTGTCTATAGTATTATTATTATTATTTATTTTTGGCGCCATTGATTCCAGGGTGCTGTACATTCAAGGGGGTTACATACATAACATAAGTCAAACAAGTACAGTGGTGACATTAGGTGACTAAGAACTGGTACAGAGGGAAAGAGGACCCTGCCCGCAAGGGCTTACACTCCATAGTAATTAAAGGGGTTTTGCCAGGAGGAGCCTTATCTGCTAAGAAGCTAATGTAAACAAATCACGGAGCTGAAAGAGAGAGAGACACAGCCAGAGCACGAGCTGCATAAGGGATCGTGTGACATGTTCACTGAAATAATCAAACTGCAACTTCTGGATTCTGTATACAAAAGACAACAGTTTTTCTCCTCAGCAGCTTGAAAGCTCCTTCATGTTCTCGGTCATCAGATAAAGCAGGGATCTAATCGAACTACAACTAGTTTATTCTGTATACAAAAGAAAATATATTGCTACCCGGTGCCTTGAAAACTTCTGCAGCTCAGTCTCATCAGATAAGAAGCTCTCTCTGCGTCCAGCAGCTCTTGTCAGGCCGTATCTAATACAAACTTTGAAGTAACCATGGGCATGTAAGGAAGGCTGTAGCTCTCTCAGACTGCAATTTTTGTAATCACATATATTTAGAAAAGTGATTAAAAACCCATTTTGGAGGATCCCATTTCAACATTACATCGTGGCAAAACCCCTTTAAGAAACCTTTCTTTAGAAGAAGTGATTTCACACTTATTGAAAATTCCAAGCTAGTGGTTGTAGTTGGAATGTGATGTGCAGGCCATCAGGCAAAGCATTTAGGCGCTCAGTCCAATCATAGAAGAGCAGTAGGGGGGTTGAGGAGACACTTCTTAGTCTTCTGTGAATTGTATCGTTACACCCATTATATTTAATAGTTGATTTTCTTGTTTGTTTTTTTTTTATTACTAGGATCAGTAATTATTAACGGGGGTTTAGTTCCTCCCAGAAATATTGTATGAGACTGCTCATGCTGATTGTATAATCATTGTGCTTTGTTTGGTGGCGTCTGCAAGCCTTATATGTAAAACCTGTAATGGTACGGAATTGTTGAAATTGCAATATAAAAGTATATTATAAAAAAAAGAAAAGAGCAATGAAGGGAGGTTAGATGAATTCAGAGTATAATTTGCAGGGTCTTTTAATAAGACTTACTTCTTGCTAAAAAGTCGATCTTAAAGTTTGAAAAAAGGAACATTTTACTGCTTTGGCCACTTTTTCATTGTGGTAAAATCTAGCCATTAAGTAAATTTTAATAATATGTATGTCCCAGGCCCATGATGAAGCGCTGAAAGGAGAATGGCAGAACTTTCTGAACTTGTGCATCTGCCAGGAAAATCATCTGAAGAATGCAGAGGACTACAAGAAGGTAAGGAGTGTCAGTGCTACTGTGTATACTGAGACTTGTACTTTACTGGAGAGGGAGAAGTTTGTGCTTGAGGTTTTGTGCTCCTTAAAGTAGAATGACATGTTAAATTGAACAATTTCTACAGTATTAGGTATAAAAAAACTTGAAAAGGGCAAGTATATATATATATATATATATATATTATATAAAATACATAATATAATATCTATATATATATAGGAAAAAGAAAAATAGCCGCACATCCAAACAATATAACAATCGGGCGGGGTGCCTGCTTTATAGAACCTTGCAAATTCCAAAAATTGTAGATAAATGGAAAAAATTGTCAGCACTCACAGTATCCAAATTTTCAATAACAAAAAAGGTGATTTAATACCACATGATTCAAAACGAGATTTCGACCCTCTCACGGGGTCGAAACGTCGTCTTTGAATCATGTGGTATTAAATCACCTTTTTTGTTATTGAAAATTTGGATAGTGTGAGTGCGGCAGTTTTTTCCATTTATCTATTTATAATTTATATATATATAATATAAAATATTATATATATATATATAAAATTTATATATATATATATATATATATATACACACACACACACCAATGATAGGATTCTGCATTATTCTGTCAAAATGAATGAAAGGAACCCAGCAGACCTTATGTGTGGTCCATTGGGTTCCATGGGTGTCTCTCTTTTGATGAAACCTTTTTCAACTTATCATGGAAAAATCCAAACTGTCTTTTTAGACAGCGAATAAGAATATTACAGTCTGTTTTAATGTTGTTCGGCTGTAAGTCTGCTCAGAAACCCGCTTATCTCTGCATAGAAGGACTAATGTTATGATTCAGCTTACCAAAAAATAGAAACTGTCAATGTCAGTGACTATTGATTGTATATATGTACAATAGAAAGAAGGTTCAAAGTTCTAATATGAAGAGAACAAATTATTACAGATGATCAGATGAATACTGTTCAGGGCCATTGCTATCATATGTGAGATCCATTATAAAGCCATATTTCCGAAAAAAAACATATGAAGGTCAAACACAATGAATTAACCCTCCCCTCAGAACATACTGATACACATATAATGAATTATTGTGTAATTATTGTACTGCAATCTTGAATTATTGTTACAAAAAAAATAAAACAATTGTCTCCATCCTCTTCAAAGTTTCATGATGATGCGGACACTGTGGCTGAAACTCTGAGTACAGCGAAGAAAAACCTGGACACTAAATACTCCCAGCCAAACACACAGGTTCCTGGAGCTGTATCTGAGCTACTGCTACAGCTGGAGAAGGAGGATAAGCATCTGGTCCAAGCTGAGAAGACTTTGTCTGAACTCAAGCAAAAAGCACCAGAAATTGTTCCCATCAAACAGAGGAGGACAAAAGCACAGCAACCGCTTAAAGTGGAAACTATCTGTGATTGGGATTCAGGAGATGTACGTTTTCTATCTAACATACACAAGTTATGTCGTCTTGAGTTATGTTGTGCGAAATCCCCAACCTTTTGTTTTGTCACAATGAATATTAGGGTATGTTCACATGGCGTAATTACGGGGCGTACAGTACGCCCCACAATTACGCCGGATGTTTTGGAGTTGCGCTGATCGGCGCGTACTCCCACGACGCAGGGGGGCCGGCAGCCCGCCGGACCCATAGACATGTATTACTCGCGGCGATATTGTACGGACGGGGAGAGGAGGCATAATCCATAGTTCTCAATGAGAACTATGGATTACCGTAATTATGGGGCGCATCTCGCTCGTTTTAGGCTAGGTTCACACGGTGTATTTGCAGGGCGTAATTACGCCCCGCAATTACGTCGTGTGGCCGGGGGCGGGGCGGGAGCGGGGGCGGGGGGCCGACACCTCGCCGGCCCATAGACAATCATTACCAGCGGTGCGTATACGCCGCTGGTAATTCACATGTCAAATATCTCCCCGCCCGGCGGATTCGCCGAGCAGGGAGAGGAGAAGTAATCCATAGTTCTCTATGAGAACTGTGGATTACCCTAATGACTTGGACGTATTCCAGCCGTAATTTGCGCACTACGGAGCGTAATTACGGACTGAAATATGTCCAAATTTAAGCCGTGTGAACATAGCTTTAAAGAGCAGTACGCCGCGAAATGCGCCCCATAATAAGCCGTGTGAACATACCCTAAAAATGGTTGTCCAGTGCAAGCAATTATTTTCTAAATAACATCTCTCCTATATTTAGGCACCTTTGTAATGTTTTTTTAAATAAATTCTTCTGGGGCCTTCTGCAGTTCTATAGCAGCTGTTTTATGACTGGAAACTCAGTAGTTTGTGTGTCTGGACACACAGGAAACAGCTGTTTTCGGCCCAGGAGACCAGGTGTCCAAAAAGGAGTGACTTTTTTCAGGGCAGCCTTTGAAGCCACATCATACCGCAACAAGGGGCCTGCAATGAGACTGAAGTTAGAAAGAAGATAGACAAAGCACAGCAAATGATGATGGGGCCTATAGTTCTACAGGGCATAGGAAAACAGCTTTTAAATAGGAAATGCTGCTCCTCAGCTACAGAGAAGAGAGGCTACATACTATAAAAATACTTATTGACCAATATTTATGATACTTACTCTACTATAGTCTGCCAATACTAAGTTGTTGACTCTGGTACTAAGTTCTAGTAATGTTATATCATCTCTGGTGGTAGCATATATTAGTATCTGGAGCTACCAATGGCTGTGCAACCAGTGCTTGAGGGCTCTTTTGAAAAGGGGTGCACAAACATTTTAAAACTTAGACCTCTTGAAATACTATGGGTATGTTCACATTACTTAAAATTTCGCTTGTTTTGGGGCATATTTTGCGCTGAAATATGCCCCAAAATACGCTTCTAACAATGTTCTATGCAGCTCTCATCGATTCCAATTCACACGACATGTATTTTACAAGTGTTTTGGGGTATTTTGACCAGATTTTAGTCGCGTAAATGTAAGTGCCTTGTCAATTCTTTAGGCGTTTACACGAGTAAAATCCTATGGAAACTATGATGGAGAGTATTTTTGGCGCGTAAGTGCCACGAAATACGCTCCACACTTTCAATTAAAAATATGCCTCTCATTAGGCGTATTTTGAAGCTCATTTTGATTCATAAATTTACACTTGTAAATTTACGTTGTGTGAACATATCCTAACAGTTTAAAGTCCTGAAGGGTGGCCCGGGGACAAAGCATTTTTTGTGGCTGGTTTTTTTACAACGGGACTTTGTTGATGCTTTTATAATGGGAGGCAGTCTGCTGGGAATATTAATAATAAGGGGCATTTTGTTGGCACTTTTCATAGCGGGCCATGCTCTGCTGGCACTATTAATTATGGCAGGCACTCTGCTGGCACTGTTGATAAGGGGATGTCTTCTGGCACTATTCTCAGCTACTGAAATTACCAAGATTTTGTAGCTCACCATCCAGTGATAAAGGTAGAAGATATGATAAAGTCAGTACAGCATACTGTATGTATTTGCTACACCCAATAGGTGGCACTGGAGAGTCTTAGCGACTTTCCCATGCATCTTTTTGAATATATTAAAGAATGTTATGTCTTTTGAGTTACTCCTAGAGCCTCTCACCTAGCCAAGCAGTATTCTGCTCTGCACTGCTCAAGGGCACACACCCCAAAGCAACGGTCTGCAGATGTATAACTGGGTGCAGAGGCGTAACTTCAAGCTCTTGGGCCCTGGTGCAAAAAGCGTAATAGGGCCCCCCCAGTTACCATGCGCCATTTAAAATACTGGTGTCTTCATATGTGACAGAACGGCTTTTGGGCCCCCTCAGTCTGCAGGGCCCAGTAGTGACTGCTACCGCTGCACCACCTGTAGCTATGCCCCTGAAAGGGTGGCTCTAATCCCATTCACACTGCAAGGCTCAGTGAGTCGGATGTGACTTGAAGAATGCTATATCCATTTCCCAAGAGCCATTTTTAAAATATGTGTGAATTTATGTAGAAATAGGACTAGGTTAAAATGGCTGCAGACAGCTTACACAACAATGTCTAAAATCCATCTCTCTCCATCAGGTCCAGCTAAACAAAGGGGAGACGTATGCACTAAAAGATAACAGCAAGAAGGAGAACTGGGTTGTGCAGGATTCTGGTAATGGTGGAACCAAGGATGCTCCAGCTGCCTGTTTTGTCATCCCCGCTCCATGCCCAGAGTCTGCTGAAAGGATAAAAAGGTGACTGCTGCAATACAAATGGGAGGAAAATGAGGATATTAATTCTGGAAACCATATTAGTGGGCAGGATGGAAGGTGACCATCTATAGGGTTACAACCTAAATAATTAAATAATTAATTTAAATGATAAATTGGACTCTTTTTTTGGCTCAGTTGATTTTAGGGTCAGCCTCATAATCTCAGCTGTTGTATTTTCTATGAATTTCTATAGTTTTCTTCTACAAATATATTTGTCTAATTACTGTCCAAATGTTTATCAGGTTGGAGGCTGAAATAAATGATGTAAAGAAGAAGAAGGCTGCGGTTCAAAGTGTTTTGAAATCAAGCAGCCGGGAGCCTCAAAAACCCAGTCAATTAGGTAAGATGCTAATACCCAGTGGAAAAGTAAGACCATCCCAGTAGATTAAGCCAGGGATGTTGTGGATATGATTTGTGGAAAAGGTATGCTGCTGATGATTGAAAATGATCATGTTTCCCCAATAACTGTATAGCTCCAGTGAGTAGTGTACCTGTCCCACCAATTCGAACATCAAGTGTACCCAGTGAGGACCCGCAGGGATCACAGATTCTTAACAAGTTAAACAAAATCTATGGAGATCTGCAAGAAACTGAACGGGAGGTCCTGACAAGGGTACGAACCCCTGTGAGCAAAGCTTCACCAAGCCAGGATTTAACTGGAAGACTAAAGGAGCAGGAGGTAGGTGACTGGAAAGCTTCAGCGCTGACAACTAGTGTCATGTGTTATAAGGCCTGGTTCACACGGCTTATTGCCGACGTAATTGCGGGGATGGATTTCGCCCCGCAATTACGCCGGCAGCCGTGCAGGGGGCGGGGCGGGGGGCCGGCAGCTCGCCGGCCCCATAGACACTCATTATTCACGGCGTGTACGCGCCGTAAATAATGTGCCTGTCACTTTCTCCCCCCGCGGCGGATTCGCCGAGCGGGGAGAAGAGACGGAATCCACAGTCCTCTATGAGAACGGTGGATTACCGTAGTTACTGGGACAGATTGGAGCCGTACTGCAGTGCAAATCCGGCGCGCAGTACGGCTGCAATCAGTCCCAGAATAAGCCGTGTGAACGAGGCCTAAATGTAATCTCTGTTGGTAAAGCTGTAGATGTAGGAATTGTGGGAATACTCCAGTGACGTGACTAGAATAAAGATGAAGGTATTGTAACATGACTTGGAAACATAATTAGGAATTTAAAGAGGTGTTCCCATGAAGCCACCTCTTTGTTACAGGTCGGCTTGTAGCTAACTCAAAAAAACGGTGTTAAAGAATGAGGAGGGCAGTGCTTGTGACCATCCTTCTTGTTGGGGGAGGACGGCCACAAGCACCACAGTTCTCAATCTTTAACAGTCAGCTCATAGCCTGTAACAAGGAACTAGCTTCATGGGCACACTCTTAAGCAAAGTGCCCCTGCATTATGTGCTTTAAACTGATTTTACTGTGACAGATATTTTTTACCTACCCATAGGATCGGTGACACATTTAATTATAGGGTCCTACCATTGGGACCCCCATGATCACTGTCCCAGAGTTTACTGTCTTTTTTCTCATTGTGAAAGTGGTTGAACTGAGCTGTGGTTCATAGTCCATGGAACTGATGAAGATAGCCGAGAGGGACCCAGGCGGTGCAGTGACATAGTTATGCCACCTGATTCTCAGAAAATGCACCAAATGGTGTCGGATGGCAAATAGCTCATTTACACCCACCAGTTAGTGCCGGATTGTTCAACTGTATAAACGGCCTTTGGATGTAGACACAATTTTATTCAGGATGTTACTTTAACAATTGGTTCAGGAGAACCAGGGAGAACTGGTGGGATCATCCCTGTTCTGAGCTGTCATAATAATTGCAATTTACCTAGGGAACTGCCCGGCGCCTCCAAACAATTGCATCAGAGACGGATGCTGCAAAAAGAGAATGTGAAAACTTCTTGGCAAAGAGACCATCAGGATCAACAGCTACTCAGCTCCCTACAACACTGGCCAACGTGAACAACAAATACAGTGATGTCAAGGCCCTGTCATCACTCTATGGAGAAGAGTAAGTATGGTTTCTACCATGTCAGGACTAGTCTTACATAGACTGATTCTTGAGATTGTCATCAATTACACTATTCCCTGTCTCCAACTGGGCTCACAATCCAGCTTCCCTATTCTAAACACACAAAAAACACATTTCTTATGAAGGCCCATTTCTTATGAAGTGAAGTATCTAACATGATATTTTTGGAGTATGGGAGGTTACTGGAGTACTCAGAGGAAACCCACACAAAAGGGGAGATGCCGGCCTTTGCCAAATTCCACCCCAGAACATAAGTGTTGCAAGACTACTGTGCTAACCACTGAGCCCAGTAATTTCTGTGCCCCATATAGCCAAACCTGGGCCTCTATTATCAGTTCCTATCTTGTACCATATCAGCGAGCCGCTTTAAAAAAAATTACAAAAAATAAATTGATCTGTCATGAGTACTGCCAATACTGCCCCTATGTTGCCCCTGACTGAGCCACAATACTGCCTATATATGGGACAGTTTTGGAAATACTCAGCATTATAATTTAGTTTATGGGATGTGACCGTATATACTAACAATTTCATAGCTACCATTACAAGATATTGATGGTGTGTTAAATGCTTCTCTTACAGAGCTAAGGCATCACTGAACCTAGAAAATCAGCTTAACAAGACTGAAGATATGATTAGAGGATTTGAGAGTTTCTTAGCACAGGATAGTGCTATTCCTTATACTCCTAATAGTATCCAGGAACATGCAAGCCAGATTCAGGTAAGATCATTGATGTGTTTCAGGACACCTCAGAATAGAATGAAAGGATACAGTGCTTGATATAACCAACTAAATACATGGCCATACCATTTTATTGCATGATAAAATATTAAATAGGTCTTATAAGTGGTGCGGTCACACATCACAGCAAATTACAGTATAATACAAGTGAAAGGAGATCTAAATACACCACCCACTTGTAGCAGAAACTGTCTGTGCCATGGGTTTTCACTGTGGATTTTACCCTTCCATGCACAGGTGTGATATCTGCATTGAATCCTCATGAAACAAGATTCAACACTGGATAAATGTTGCCACATTTGATTACTGTGCATTAGTCATGGGTTATGTATTATTGTATTTTTTGGACTATAGACTGCACTTCCCCCCTAAAAATTCAGCTAAAACTTAAGTGTGTATACTGCAAAAGGAGTTAATATAGCATGCCATACATGTAAGATGCTCTCGTTGGGACCACATGATTTACAATGGCTGGGCTAACAGCTTCAATCCCAGGCATTTAACTCCCCTAGATGCCTCAGTCAATAACAATTGCGGCTTTTAGGTGGTTGACACATGCGCTCGATACAATAAGGGGTTGTGATGGTCAGCGTTGTAGCCAAAATACAAATAATAACCTCCAAGTCTGCCATGTACAAAATCCTGCAACCAGGCTACTTGTCACAGTATTAATACATGTGTCCCCAATAAAAAAACAACAACTTTTTTTTGCATAAAAAAAGGTACACATAACTGGTATTGTCACATCTGTATTAATCGAATCAATAAAGTAAGCAGGTTATTCAATCGTTATGGCGAAAGGTGCGAATAAAAAAAAGCGCCAGAATTGCAATTCTCCATTCATCCTGCCTCACAAAAAAATGGATTAAACAGTGAACAAAAAGTCTGACATACACCAAATACAGCAATTAAAACCTCAACTCATCCACAGAAAATCAAGCCCTTGCACAACTCCATTGACAGGAAAAAAAGGTTGGGGCTCTTAGATAGTGCCAATCCCTTCACTGGCTACCCGTTTCCCAGCGGATTCAGTTCAAGTTACCAACCATGACCCGCAAGACTCTTCATAACCTTTCCCCCCATTCATCTCTGCCTTAATCTTCAGATACCTCCCCTCACGTAATCTTTGCTCCTCACAGGACCTTTTTCTCTGCACTCCCCGAGTCAGTTCCTCATACATCCATCTCCAAAACTTCTTCTGTGCTTCCCCCATGCTCTGGAACTCAGTACCCCAACACATCAGAATCTCCTCCACCTTTACTAGCGGGATCTCTGTGACTGATGCTACAAACCTATGCTTACCCACTCCATAGAGGAGACTGTGCAGATGTCTAGGCTACTTTATTTATGTACAGTTTTAGGCTACTTTCAATAAAGTTGACTGTTTAATGTGGCAACATCATAGTCTGCAATGTGACGTCTACTCATACTTCATGGATAGTTTTCAGAAAACAAGATAACACCGTTTTTTGATTGACTTCGTTTAACTTACTTTGTTTTTGAACTTTTAATGATCTGTTTCTTCAGAAAATAAAGCGAGAACTTGTAGACAAACAGGACAATCTTTTGAAACTAAACCGGAGCTTGAAGGACACAGAACTGGCATGTAATTCCCTTCAAAGCAACACTCAGGAGCACAGTCCTGATCTTCCGTATCAGCGCACCCAGGTTCAAAGACTTAATGACAGATACCATGCTGTCGCGGACCAGCTGGACCAGAGGTAAGAAGTGCTGCTAAGACAGATGGAAAGGCTAACTTCTGATAATCTGGCTCTGAAGTGCGATTCGAATGAGGGCTTATTTGTGTGAATTCCGGCAAGGCCCCAATCATGTGTTTGGTCACGTAGTATCCATTGGGATATAGTAAAAAATGTATCCAGACAGATACTATGGTGGGGCCGTGACTTACCATGGTTTTGCGCCCAATGCAGAAATTTGAACTACTTCACTCTATAGATCTCTTTAGCTCAGCCCACTGCAGGATAATTTTTTCACTGTATCACAACGGATAACACAAACAGGGAACATAAACATAATGTGATTGGGGCGTTACTGAAATTCACACAAAAAAGCCCTCAGTGCACCGAGGTCCAAAGACTTAATGACAGATACCATGCTGTTGCAGACAAGCTAGACCATAGGTAAGATATGCTAACAAGACAAACAGGGACCAGAATCGTAATGTGAATGGGGCCTAACTAATATTTAATGACTCACTGTACATGGATTTGTTGGACTGGGTTCATAATCAAAATTGCATTAAGATAGTTCTGTATTTCAACTATTGATGAAACAGGTAAAAAGATATCTGTATTTACAGCAGACACATGAGCATTAGAAGCTATTGTATGGAAATGACTTATTTACTGAGGAGGATTCACTTAGACTGACTTGTCAAATGTCTCAAACATACGTTTGCTGAAGTAAGATGCACCAAATGTATTAAAGAGCGTCATGGTCCATTCTGTAATTGTGCCACACACTGAAGTCTATGCCAGTTCATAGTGTAAATGTATTGGGCTGTCCCACCTGCTAAGTCACCACCACTTCTGTCAAACAGAATTGGAAAGAGATCAAACAAATGGAAAAAATTTTCTGTGCAATACAAGTAAACCCCAACATTTGTGACTTAGGTTATATCCAAAAAACACAAGAAAACGGTCGGATTTTCTTAGGTTTTAGTATTTAGGAACCGCTGAAAATCTTTGCATGGCCATAGACTTTAATAGAAAAAACGAGCGGTAGTCTACAGGTAGTTTTTTCCTGCTCATTTTCTGGCGCCGCTGTGCTTAGCAACATGTTTTATAATCCCCCGGCATTTTGCACTTTCATACAATCAATTGAATGGGCCGACGGCAAAAAAAAAACGGGAACCAACCACGGTTTTTGCAAATACAGTGACAAAAACCGCGGTCGTTCATCAGAAAAAAAAACGGTCGGCTTTCCGACGGTTTTTGTCTGATGCTGTGTGGATCTAGCCTTATTTGGGACTGTGTGCTAGATGTGCTCTGTGACCAGTGTGCAGAATTGCAAGATTTTAGGGTTTTGGGTTTTTTTGCAATATAGATAATGAAATGAAAAATTAGAAAAAAAAAAGATCACCAACAACTGAAAAAAATATATATGTTTAACATAATAACAAATAGTAGGTAATTTATTTTGTGTTGGTATATTCCCTTTAAAAAATTCTTCATGAAATGTCTTACATATCCAGAATGATATCGTTAGTCTAGTGTCATTCTGTTCCATGCAGAATATATTCTGCTTCAGGCTGTTCTTTTATGTTTACTGACAAAGCCAGCATGCTTCTCTTTTTTTTCAGGGAGAAGATACTTAGAGATACTAATTTGCCATACCAGCAATTTAAGTCTTCCAGTGACGGCCTGGACTCCTGGCTGAAAGGTCTCCCACGTAACCAGATAACACCTTCAGATTCTCCGAGTCAGGTCAACTACAAACTCCAAAGCCAAAAGGTAAGTGTACAGTGTGAAATTCTTCATTTACTCATTGCTATACACCAGTTGTCCTTATACTACATATATGTGTATCCATTTAGTACACAAAATTATACTCTCTACAAATAAGTAGACACTCGATTAATTGATAGTTCATGTAATTGTGCTATAAAATAGCTCCCACAATTAAATAGCTTGAATAAGATCAGAATAAAAACATTCCTTTTATCAAGAAACCATGCCCTTCAAGTGATCGCAGATGAGAGCGGTACCAAACACTACCCATGAGCATGAGTGGCATTTCCGAATAAAAGCATGTGTGTTTTTCTTATCCCTAGCATTTAACATAGCATCCTTTAACTTTTTCGCAGCCTGGGTTTTCTGGAAATTTTAAGATAATCTGGTAAAATGCATTCAATTTGTGACTAAAACATACAGGAACCTGCACAAAATGTAACAAAATAATAGATGTGTGCAAGAAGTGCATGTGACTTTTCATGTAACTTTTGTGCATGTTAAAACTTGACCAAATAAAATTTTGCACCTGACCCCTCATGCAAAGAAAAAAAAAAAAAGTACTTACCTTAAAACTTTAAGAATTTATATCTACAACTTGTCTACACACTTACAGATGCATGTGTAAAAGAAATGTCAGTCACAGGAACTCAAAACCAAATTTTGCATGCAAATTAAATTGGGAATGATTAATTTTATTCTTATTTTCTTAATTATTTACTTAAATACTATAATGTCTTATAATGCATTTCATTTTAAAAGGACACTTCCACCAGAAAAGAATATTTTTGTTAAAACTAATATTCCTGGGAAACAATTTTATTTTTTATTTAATTTTTGGCAATCCTATGCAAAATTCCATGTCCTTTTTAAAGCTGTGATTTCTAAAGAGATTAAACTCCTGAATGGCAGGGCAGACTAATTTCACTTTACTGTTGGTGCTGCTTATATGCACTCTGGTCTCATCAGGCTGTGTGGGGTTCTATAGCAGTGATTACCATATTTAGCTTCTCTGTAATTAGATGTAAGCGAAGGAGAGTCAATTTTCAGTACAAAGCTACAAGTGCTGTGAGGAGTGAAAACAATTGCTTACCTGTAAACAAAAGTTAATCATGTTAGAAATAATAAGTCTGCACTGAGTGAGCTCTGTCCATGGTAACTTCAATCCCTGCTCTCTGATCTAATCAGATAGCACAGCTATGGACATAACCAGAGAAACCTGTGTGCACTCAGATCAGCTAAAATCCCTCTAACTCCTAAGGTAAAATCAAAACAATAATGTATTTGGAAAAAGTCTTCAATTGCCTGTCCCTTTATGTTAAAAGCTAATCTTTGTAGTGAAAAAAACCCTTAACGGTATCACAACCATTTTGATGCTTATTCGTATGATGCAATCTTATTGCATGATTTGGTTTGTCTGTATTTGGTTACATTATGGTTATAGGTCAATAAAACCTTTAGAATTAGAAAAATGCCACAACAGTTTTTCGAGCCAAAGCCAAATTGGATTTAAAAAAATGGAAACAAAATGCAGTGGCGGTTAGTTTTCCCACAATCCACGGGATAGGATGTATTATGTATATTCATAGCATTCAGGGACTGAAGCACAACAATCTAGAACTATAACTTCGTATTATAAACATCTATAGCCAGCAGAGGACTTGGATGTAGCCAGCTCAGTAAATAGACAGTGCTGGAAGCTCATATGAGACTCCGATATCTAGGAGGGCAGCCAGATCTGCAGTTTCATTGGCCTCCAATGTTTGACGTTTAACCGGTGGCACTATATTAAACATGACTAATACATATGCTATATGTTAATGTATCATTTCAGAGGCTGGTGGATGAGATCCAAAGGAAGGAGCCAGAAAAGAATAACATAGTCAAGCTTTCCAAAGATGTGACAAATTCTCTCAGCGTAAGTTGTTCGTTGTTTGATGACCTCTATAGCAGATATCAGCCTGTAAAAAAAATAAAAGACCGCAAAGCACCGTAGGGTGAAAGAAGACAAGATTTCTGATCACTGCATACTGAACTGAAATATGGTTCAACTTTTTAAGTTCTGCTAGAATAGACACTCTTCAAGTTAATCAATATACTGAAAAAGTTATAACGCCACTTAAAAACAAGCAAGGTTGACATGAACACCTTCCCACTCCTGTTTATCATGCCATTTTGTCATCTTGACAGCACAAGAAATGGAGTTCCCTCATATCCTATTTATTAGCTAGTAGCATTCCCAAGCCCTTTATAGTTGGTGCTCAAGTGAATGGGCTGAGCTGAAGAACCAGGCACAGCCACACTGGTAAGTACAGTGGGGAAAATAAGTATTTGATACACTGGTGATTTTGCAAGTTTTCCCACCTACAAAGAATGGAGAGGTCTGTAATTTTTATCGTAGGTGCACTTCAACTGTGAGAGACAGAATCTAAAAAAAAATCCAGAAAATCACATTGTATGATTTTTAAATAAGTAATTTGCATTTAATAAGTAGTTGATCACCTACCAACCAGTAAGAATTGTGGCTTTCACAGACCTGTTAGTTTTTCTTTAAGAAACTCACCTACTCTGCACTCATTACTTAATTAATTAATTGCACCTGTTTGAACTTGTTACCTGTATAAAAGTCACACACAATCAATCACACGCCAACCTGTCCACCATGGCCAAGACCAAAGCGCTGTCTAAGGACACCAGGGACAAAATTGTAGACCTGCACAAGGCTGGGATCAGCTACAGAACAATAGGCAAGTAGCTTGGGAAGAAGGCAACAACTGTTGGCGCAATTATTTGAAAATGGAAGAAATACAACATGACTGTCAATTTTCCTCGGTCTGGGGCTCCATGCAAGATTTCACCTCATGAAGTAAGGATGATACTGAGAAAGTTCAGAAATCAGCCCAGAACTACATGGACCTGGTCGATTACCTGAATAGAGATGGGGCCAGAGTCTCAAAGATTACCGTTACTAACACACTGCTCACGCCAGCACATGTCCAGGCTCGTTTGAATTTCACCAGTGACCATCTGGATGATCCAGATGAGGCAGAGGAGAAGGTCATGTAATCAGATGAGACCAAAATAGAACGTTTTGGTATCAATTCCACTCGCTGTGTTTGGAGGAAGAAAACGGATGAGTACAACCCCAAGAACATGGTTCCATTGGGATGGAAACATCATACTTTAGGGGAGAATTTCTGCAAAGGGAACAGGACAACTGTGCCACATTAAAGAGAGGATGGATGGGGCTATGCATCATGAGAGTTTGGACAACAACTTCCTTCGATCAGGAAGAGCATTGAAGATGGAACATGGCTGGGTCTTACACGAGAACAATGACCCAAAACACACAGCCAGGGAAGCTAAGGAGTGGCTCCATAAGAAGCATCTCAAGCTCCTGGAGTGGACTAGCCAGTCTCCAGACCTAAACCCAATTGAAAATCTTAGGAGGGAGCTGAAACTCAATGTAGACCAGCGACAGTCCCGAAACCTAAAAGATCTGGAGAATATCTGTACAGAGGAGTAAGACAAAATCCCTGCTGCAGTGTGTGTAAACTTGGTCAAGAACTACAGAAAACGTGTGACGTCTGTAATTGCAAACAAAGGTTTCTGTACCAAATATTTCTATTGTATCAATTACGTATTTCATGCAATAAAATGCAAATTAATTATTTAAAAATAATACAATGTGATTTTCTGGATTTTGTATTTAGATACTGTCTCTCCCAGTTGAAGTGCACCTACGATAAAAACTACAGACCTCTCCATTCTTTGTAGATGGACAAACTTGCAAAATTGCCGCTGTATCAAATACTTATTTTCCTCACTGTACAATGCTGTGCCTGGTTAATCATTGAAGGAGCCTCTTTATTTTGCTGTTCGACGAGTAAAATAGGGGTCAGATTCCCACCCATCAAACACTGATTATGTATTCTAAGGAAAGGCCATGAATTCCCAATCCTAGATAATGCCTTAAAAACATTAAAGACATTTTTATTTTTAAATTGTTTTATATGCAAGATAAAGTAATCGTATTTGCAGCAAAGCGACCAACAGTTACACCAAAACCACATAGGCACATGTGTTGCAGGCTCCAGACATTGTTGCTGCACATTCTTATAACAAAATAATAATGTTAAAAAGACAGCGCTAATCAGGTATAAGTAGAAGGGGTAGAGTATAATATGGAAAAAAGAAAAGGTCCCTGACATGTCGCAGTGACACTTTCCACATCTCGGCTATTACTCATATATGGTTATACCACTGACAATGACTAACACTTTGCAATTTCTTATAGGAATATGAGGCTCAGGCTGATCGATACCGCTCTGCCCTTGAACCCTCCATTGCCTCATCTCCTCGTAGCACTCCCAGAGTTAACACTCTTCAGGAAAGCATTGCCAACAAGGTTGGTCCCTGATTTCTAAACTTGAGTTAGGGAGGACTAATTTAGTACAAAAGCCTTACACCTGTTTTCCTCCATAGGAAAGGGATTTGGTAAAACGTTATACAGAGGCAGCAGTGGAGAGCAAGCAGCAGCTGAATCAAATGGACTTTGCTAGGAGGATTCTTGATAAGGTATTGTGAAATTCAATGCTTCATGTTTCTAATTTTCTGTATGTTTCAGTCTTTATCCCATTTGCAACTAAGCCGGCAGAATAGTTTTTATTTTGTAGTGGACTTCAAAATTAGCCCAGACAAATACATTGTTGGACCTCAAATTGGCTAGATGCAATGAAAAAGGAATCCTATGCAGAGAGGAATGTGGTAATTTTCACCCCATGGAAATTTTAGTATCTTCATTAATTTGAGTGAAATAAGTAGGATTTTGAGAAAAAAAATAAAATATTTATCTATAAAGATAAATCTAAGTTGACACCGCTTCAGATGAAAATTGAATTGCGTTCTTGCAAAGAAAAATACAGATGCTTAAAGGGAACCAGTCACAATGAACATGCCATCTGATTGGCATGCTTGTTTTAGAGTGAAAAGAATAGACTGATATATAGTTTTGTGGGGAACGATTTAGTAGAACTTTTAATTTATTTAATTTACAGCTTATTCTGGGTTAATGAATCCTGTAGGTAGTGTTATCAGTGACTGACAGCCTTTTTTGTTTGAATGTGCATACAGATACTGGTCAGTCACTGCTAAGACCACCAACTGGACTCTTTAACCCAGAATAAGCTGTAAATTAAATGAATAAATTACAAGTTCTACTTAGCCCTTCCAAGCAAAACTATATATCAATCTGCCCTCCCTCCTCCATCTCTATAAAATGCTGCCTGCAGATGAAACAGTATGTGACAGGTTCTCTTTACGCCAAGCCATTTACTACATTTCTCTCCAGCTTAAATTTTTGCACATGAATTTCCAAACAAGTTGTTGTCCACTGGGGATGGTTATTAGTTTTCTTCTTGTTAAAACACCAACAATAGTCATTTTCATTAGATCAACCCCTTTAGGACGGAGACATTTTCAGATTTTTGTCTTTAATTTTTTCCATTGAGCCATCATTTAATGTACTGGGAAAATAAAAATTATTTGTGCTGTGAAACATGAAAAAAAATTTATCACTTTTTACTTCAATTTTTGGAGACCTGAGATGACAGGGAAAAAAACACTACATTCTAGTGTTGGGAATTGTATTTATGGTGCTCACCTTATGGCATAATTGATGTTGTTTTTTAATAGATCAAACCTTTACGAATGTGACAATACCATTTATTTGTAACTTTTTTTATTTGTAAGATTGTAAGAGGTGAATGTTGTGAAACTACTAGGGGTACAACTACTTGTGCACTATTCTGCAATATAAACATACTGCAGAACAGTGTTCTAATATGGCTCTCCTATTGCAATAGTAGTAACATGGCAGCCTCTTCACTATTCACGATTAGGGACCAAAGTGTAGTACCATTCCTCACTCCTTTAGATGCTATGGCAGTAATCACTGCAGTATCTAAAGGGTTAAAAGGCCGGGATTGGAGTCATCTCGGATTCCTGCAGCGATCGACAAGTCTCGACTGTTATTAACAGCCATTACCTGCGGTGTATGAAGTGGGCTCAGCAAGTGAACCTGCTCCTTACTCCCTTAAAAGCACAATTCTATACATTAAAATCATTTTGCGTTAAGGGGTTAAAAGGGATATAAGAGCCTTTATATGACCGTGACCTCCCACTAGGAATCCCATTTCAGTACCAAGACACTGAATGCTACAAATCCTGCCAAAAATGATGAAATCACTACCCTTAGAGGATGTCACCCAGCTTGAAACACACAAATTACAGAAAGGACACAAAACAAAGTTTGTTTAAAAGATAAACATTAAGGTTTTATGAAGCCCAATCTTTATTAAAGTCAAAAACGAAAATTAATCTGCAATGAAAAACAAAACATGGCCCCCAACAAGTATGGTCTGAAAAGAGTGTAGAGGAACGGGTAAAGGCGATATTCACCTATCATTCACTTGTCTGCATTGGTATGTAGATGAGCGATATTGGCTTGACTAATATTCCTTTTTGCTTCTCAAAGATTCAGTGAATCAGAAGTAAATTGAGGATTTGTTAAAACCAATAGAGGGCGCAGTGAGCTTCCCAGCTCCTTTCCCATAATGCCTTGTGATATGCAGATGCTTAGTAGTGGGCTAAAAGGCAATCAAAACACTACACACCTTCACTGGTGCTCTCCATAAGGAGAGATGTTCCCCTTCTCTTGGCCAAGAAGAATAATATAACTTTTTGTCATTTGCTGTTGTAAAGAAACAGAGTGGATATCTGAAGGAAACAATCACATTTCCCCATCATTTATGATATGGGGATGTATGCAAGGTACAGAACAAGGGGAGATGATGATCATTATCTTCACAAGCAATGCACAGATAAACATACAAAGTTTAGTCACTTTTTTTTACTTTACCAATTATAAATAGGTTTGGTGATGATAAAGTTATTTTTTGTGGAAAATAATCTTAAAGCTTTTTTTTTTTTTCAAAAAAGCATATTAAGTGACAGTCTGAATTCCAATCTGATTGAAAATTTATGGAGAACATTTCAAAAAATGGTCCACTTCAAGGCTCCATCTTGCAAAGCTAAAAGTTGGGACCAACCTGATATAGAACATTATCATTACTCTAGCAATCCAAAAATGTAGCAACTGGGATTTTATTTATTGACTTTGTTGTTGGCTATTTAAGAGCCATTTTTTCTTTCTTGGGTATCTAAAAATAATTTCTATGTTTTTTTTCAAGCACATTGAGCAGTTTTTAATACATTTTTTTAGAGAAATATACAGTGTGTACGGAAAGTATTCAGACCCATTTCAATCTTTCACTCTTTGTTTCATTGCAGCCATTTGGTAAGATCAAAAAAGTTAATTTTTTTGCTGATTTATGCACACTCTGCACCCCATCTTGAAAGAAAAAAAAATCATAAATGTAGATATTTTTGCAAATTTAATAAACAAGAAAAACTGAAATATCACATGGTCATAAGTATTCATACCCTTTGCTCAGTATTGAGTAGAAGCCCCCTTTTGAGCTAGTACAACCATGAGTCTTCTTGGGAATGATGCAACAAGTTTTTCACACCTGGATTTGGAGATCCTCTGCTATTCTTCCTTGCAGATCCTCTCCAGTTTTCTCAGGTTGGATGGTGAACATTGGTGGACAGCCATTTTCAAATCTCTCCAGAGATACTCAATTGGGTTTAGGTCAGGGCTCTGGCTGCGCCAGTCAAGAATGGTCACAGAGTTGTTCTGAAGCCACTGCTTTGTTATTTTAGCTGTGTGCTTAGGGTCATTGTCTTGTAGGAAGAAGAACCTTTGGCCCAGTCTGAGGCCCAAAGCACTCTGGAAGAGGTTTTCAATTGCAACCAGTCATCCTGTCCCTGCAGCTGAAAAACACCCCCATTGCATAATGCTGCCACCACCATGTTTCACTGTTGGGATTGTATAGGGCAGGTGATGAGCAGTGCCTGGTTTTCTCCACACATACCACTTAGAATTAACACCAAAAAGATCAATCTTTGTCTCATCAGACCAGAGAATCTTATTTCTCATCGTCTGGGAGACCTTCATATGTTTTTTGCAAACTGTATGCGGGTTTTCATATGTCTTGCACTGAGGAGAGGCTTCCGTTGGTATACTGTGCCATAAATCCCCGACTGGTGGAGGCTGCAGTGATAGTTGACTTTGTGGAACTTTCTCCCATCTCTGAAGCTCAGCCACAGCGATCTTGGTGTCCTTCTTTACCTCTCTCATCAAGGTTCTTCTCCGACGATTGCTTAGTTTGGCTGGACGTCCAGGTTGAGGAAGAGTTGTTGTCGTCCCAAACTTCTTCCATTTTAGGATTATGGAGGTCACTGTGCTTTTAGGAACCTTGAGTGCTGCAGAAATTCTTTTGTAATCTTGGCCAGATCTGTGCCTTGCCACAATTCTGTCTCTCAGCTCTTGGGCAGTTCTGTGAGCTATGAGGTCTTATATAGACAGGTGTGTGCCTTTCCTAATCAAGTCCAATCTGTTTAATTAAACACAGCTGGACTCCAATGAAGGAGTAGAACCATCTCAAGGAGGAAATGGACAGCATGTGAGTTAAATGTGAGTGTCACAGCAAAGGGTCTCAATGCTTATGACCATGATATTTCAATTTTTAATTTGCAAAAATATCTACATTTCTGTTTTTTTCTTTCAAAATGAGGTGCAGCGTGTGCAACAATGAGCACAAAAAATGAACCTTTTTTATCTTACCAAATGGATGCAATTAAACAAAGAGTGAAAAATTTAAAGGGGTCTGAAATACTTTCCATACCCACTGTATATTATTTTTAGTTATTAAAGTGTCCAAAAAGTATAGCCCTTCATTCCTAAAAGCATTAAAACAGGTTTTCCATCTTGTTTCAGTCATTTGTATAATATATTAGGTCTCAGAAGAGACTGGTATGATGCTTTTCTTTTACTTTATTTGTGTTTTATCTTTTTCTTATGTTTGTTTTATTTTAGTTGCATACTATAACCCTCCACACCTGCAAAAGGTCATAAGACCTCTGGGGGAAGCTAACACTTATTTTTATTTTATTATCTACTATAACGGAGGCATCTATAGAAAGAAAAAACAACCCTTTATTAGTGTCATAGTCTCTGGCAGAGCTGATAGGGGTCTGAATAAGACCCAGCAGTGATGACATGCTAGCCACTGGCACCTAGTCATCATCTGATCACCGGGTCAAATAGAAACAGTGTTATAACTTCTCCTGAGTGACTCTGCCCATTTCAGGATGTCACTGCAGTGTCAGGACCTGTGCCACCCGCTATCAAGACATATCGGGCTGTCAATGAGGGTTTAGTTAAAATGAAACAAAAAACCTTTTGTTTAAAGTATGTTTTAGGAAGCTAGATGTTCAGTTATTGAGCAAACATGTTTGAGGTTGTATCAGTGAATCGTGTATTTACTATGAAGAAAGAAAAGCTTGGCTCTATAGTAGTGGCGGGTCTAAATTTTTTGCCCAGGGTTATGCTCAAATGCTAGAAAAAAAAAAAAGCTATGAAATACGTCACTTAAAATCCAATATAATAATGATGCCGAAGATAGCAATCATAGATTTTTACAAAGCAAAACTAATACAGATAAATCTATAGTCAAGTACATAAATATAATCTTTAATGTGTTTGTTGTTCCTATAGTCAGATACGCAAGACGGAATCCAGGTGTCAATGCAGAATAACCTGCGCTCAGAGAACACAATGCGATCAGCTAAAGAATCAGAAACCATGCTGAAGCAACTGGAGGAAGAGAAGAGGAAGGTAGCTGAGGTACAGCAGACACTAGAAGAAAACAGAAAGAAGATACTTCTGCTGAAGACACAGAGACCTGTAGAAAGACTGGAAGAAAAGGAAATGGTACAATACTACAGGGAACCCAGAATGGAAAGTGAACTTGCATCTATGAAGAGCCAAGCAGACAGTGCCTACAAGAACAGGGAAACCACTCAGTCTGAGATTGAAATGGTTAGCAAGAAGTTGGTTAATCTGGAAAACCAAAGGAAAAGCATCAAACCACAGCTATTAACAAAAGAAGTCACAGAGATTGAAAAAGATCCCAATCTAGACATTCAGGCCCAAACCCTCAGAAATGACATAAAACAACTAAAAGAGGAGAATAACTCAATCACACTAGAGTTAGAGCGCCTAAAGATGGAAGTATTGGTACTGGAGCAGAAACAACCTAATGTTAAAGAAAAAGTAGTGCTGAAGGAGGTAGTTAAAGTCGAGAGAGATCCCGAGATGTTGAAGGCCACACGGGGATTACAATTGCAGATGGATGATGAGAATTTCCGCAGAAAGTCTCTGCAAGAAAATATTATAAAGCTTAGAAATAAAACAGAAGAACTGGAGAGACTGATCGAGTCGGTAGAACCTAAGGTCATTGTGAAGGAAGTAAAGAAAGTAGAGCAAGACCCAGAAATCCTGAAGGAAGCCGCTAAACTCAAAACATTAATACAAGAAGAGCGTAACAAAAGTGTGACTCTCACACGGGAGTTAACAGAACTACAATCAAAATATGCAATAGCGGAGAAGCAGAAACCAAGGGTGGAGGTAAAGGAAAGGGTTAATGAAGTGTTTGTTGTACAGCCAGAGACAGCAAAAGAGATTGCTAGGCTGAAACTACTTTTGCAAGATATCAATTCCAAAAAATCTTCCAATGAACAAGAACTTGAGACAACTCAAAATGAAATGTTTGTGCTGAAGTCACAAAAGCCTGTGGTGGAATATAAAGAAATTGTCCAAGAAATAGTCAAGTTAGAGAAGAGCCCAGAAGTGATGAAAGAAATTGAACGGGTGAAGTCACAAATGAAAGACCTGGAGTTAACACAGAACAGGTACCAAGAACAAAAAGCCAAGTTGGCCAAGGAAAGAGATGACTGGAAACAGGAAAGGTCCAAGGTAGAAACAAAAATTGTGAACAAAGAGTTTGTAAAGTATGAAAATGACCCTGTGCTAATTAGAGAAGCCGAGCAACTGCGCCAAGAAGTGCGCAATGAATCCCAAAAACGAAGGGAAGTGGAAGATCTGGTATATGACTTACAGAGCAAGTATATGTTGCTAGAAAGACGGAAACCAGAAGAGAGGGTAGTGGTTCAGGAGGTGGTTCATTTACAGAAAGATCCGAAGATCGCCGAAGAACATAACAGATTGAACAGGACACTAGATGAGGAGGTTAGCAACAGACGTCGTTTGGAGCGCGAGGTGCAACAATTACGTACTCAAGTGGAGAAAAGGAACGACGGTTGAATTTCCAGGAAGAAAGAGATAAGAAACTGGCTGCAGAAAAGGAGTTGCGACATATTACTCTCAGAATTAAGGAGATTGAAGAAAGCCCTCTACCAGTACAGGAAAAGATTGTAATGGAAGAAGTAGTGAAAGTGGAAAAAGATCCCGTATTAGAACAATCAGCTAATGTCCTTCGCAGTGACCTGGATAAAGAAAGGACACAAATACTCAGTATTGAAAGGGAATGCAAAAACCTGCAGGTAAAGGTTGACATCTTACAGAGGGAGAAGTCTTTGGAAAAAACTATTTACAAAGAAGTCATTAGAGTGGAGAAGGATAAAGTGATGGAGAATGAGAGAGCCAGACTAAGAGAGTTGTTTAATAAAGAACGTAATGCAAGACAAGATTTGGAAGATGAGAGCAAAAGACTGAAAGAAAAGATAGATAGGGTAGATGCCATGAAAAGAACATGGTCAAAGGAAGAAGCTGATCTTCAAAAGGCCAGAGCACAAGCACAACAAGAAAAGTCATCTATAGAAAGGGAATTATTAGAACTGAGACGACAACAACAGCAAAAAAGTGTGTTCCTGAGCAAAGAATCAGAGTTACTGACACAAAAGGCAGAGAATGAACGGCAAAAAAAGATGCAGATGGGGCAAGAGCTCTCTCTTTTAGAATCCAAAATATTAAGTGAAAAAGATTGCATTTATGAAAAAGAAAGAAACATCAGAGAGCTGCAGTCACGTGTAAACCGTGAGGAGCGTAATCAAGAGACTCAAATGAGGGAGACCAACGTCTCCACAAAAATATCCCTCTTAGATCCTGACACTGGGAAGGAAATGTCACCTTATGAAGCATACAAGAGAGGCATAATAGACCGCCATCAGTACATCCAGTTACAAGAGTTAGAATGTGACTGGGAAGAAATTTCCACAATGGGATCTAGTGGGGAAATTTCTGTTCTACTAGATAAAAAGAGTGGCAAACAGTACTCAATTGAAGATGCTCTAAGATCCAAAAAGATCACCAAAGAAGAGCTTGAATTGTACCGGGAAGGAAGACTCCCAATTTCAGAATTTGCCTTGCTTGTGGCTGGAGAGAACAAGCACCAGTCAATGTCAATTGGATCTATAATTGGATCCAAGTCCCCAATCACCTCACCCAAAAACCAAACCCAAACTCGTAGCTTTTTCTCCCAAAGTGCCCCAAAAGTTTTTCATGATGATAGCTTTCCCATTGCTGGTGTCTATGACACCAATGCAGAGAGCAAGTGTACAATCAGGACCGCAGTTACAAAAAAAATGTTGGATCCCACAACTAGTCAAAAGCTTCTTGAGGCACAGGCAGCTACTGGCGGTATAATCGACATCATAAGCAAAGACAGGTATTCAGTTAATAAAGCAATAGACAGAGGGTTGATAGACAGCAGCAATACCCAGAGCTTACTTAATGCTCAAAAAGCTTTTACAGGTGTTGAGGACCCAGTCACAAAGAAGCGCCTGTCAGTGGGAGAGGCTGTGCAGAAGGGACTAATGTCCAACGAGACAGCCATGCCAGATTTAGTTGTTCAGTATCTCACAGGAGGCTTGATCGATCCCAAAAAGACAGGCAGAATTCCACTGGCAGAGGCAACAGAGCAGGGTCTGATAACCAAAGAACTGGCTTCTCAGATCCAAGATGAGTCAACATATGAAAAGAACCTCACAGATCCTTCCACAAAAGAGAAGTTGAACTACAAGGAGGCCATAGCACGATGCCGGAGAGACCCAGTAAGTGGCCTGCTGTTACTTCCAGGAGCTTCAGAGAACTATCAACATGCTGTATACCGCCCTGTGAATGTCCGATCTCCTACGACAACCTACAAGTACTAGTGGTGGTGGTTGCCTGTCATATCTAACTTTGGTATTTCCTGCTATGTAATTGTATCCTGTTTAATAGTATGTTGTTGTTCCCCTGGGGGAAAATTATGCCTAAAGTGTATACTGTATATCCTGTGCTGCTGAATAAACTGGAACCTTCTTTATTACACCTAAATGAGAGAGTCTATTTTATACACTAATCTTTACTAATCTGTTACTGCTGAAAATGTTATACCTAGGATAATTATAACAAGGTTAGGATAAGGTGGACTTAACAGAACCAACACCCGTTTTATGTAGTACACTACGTCACATAATCAGTGTACCAGAAAATGAGTCCTAATATATGGGATACCAGGATATGGCATGTAAGTTGCTCCTTTATGTTCTTAGTGGCCAACTAAGCATGTTTAGCAGAGATTCAGCCTACTAAGTAAAGACAGCAGTCATATCTTAAATAATAAGATATATTTTATTAAATCCAATATCTTCATTATAAAACACTTTGGCAGGTAGAACCCAAGTTTATTGCTGATGCCGCCAACTCAGAGCTTTTTTCTCTCTCCTGAAAAATGAAATACATTACTAAAAAGTCCACAACACAGCTCTGGAGATGAGAACGCATCTTTAACACTAGGATGCCGATATCCTATGGTGGCACCTTCCAATATCCTTGACCAGTCGTGAGCTGCTAAAGCCTCTGATCCATCCAGATGTCCTGGGACAATGTTTTGTTACGAACACTCTATGCTGCTAAGTAATGGCCCAAATATATTATGTTCTCTAAGGAACTTAATGGGTTATACATTTTTTCTCTGTAATGTTAAACGGGAAATGTCTTTGCCACCAGACAAGTTTGGTTACATAAGATGGTTTCGAGGATTTACAGACTTGCCAAGTTATAGACTCATTAGTTTTTTGTAATTAAGTAATTGGAAACAATCCTGACCCTAAAGCCAAATAGCTGCTAAAATATGCGACACACCTTGTACAAGTATATACAAAACAAACAGGACACAAAGCCTGCCTGGGTCGCCGCTTTCCAGACCTGTCTACATCTGCTGTCTCAACCTGGCTCTTTTGTGATGATGATATTCAACACCAACTATTATAGAGCCACAGTCTACACACTAAAGGAAATCATCAACGATGAAAGGTCCTATACAATAAACCCAATTCCTAAACTGGGTTTACATTGGTCTGGGTCTCTTCTCTCTCACGGAAGTATCTTCGCTGTTCTTCTACTGCATGTTGTAAAAGAGAAAGATCTACACCTTCAATGCAGGTCAGCAAACGAGGACACAGCACAAGCTTTCTCTCTAGAAGACAAATGGACGAAGGTTAGATGGATAAGAAATAGTTAAAAGTAAATTTGAAGGTCAAATAATTTACACTCACCATCCAAAGAATCCAGCTCTCCCAGAGCTAGGTAGTATGATCCAAGCTGAGCAGAAAAGGGCTCCACAAACCAAGTGTTCAAGCAAAGTGTATGCTGAGCTGCAGAGTGATGTGCTGTGAGCAATGCTTCTGATCGTGAGGAATCATAGCTGCTAAGTCTGTGTATAGAAAGAAGCAGTAAATCCCAGATGTTCTCCTAAACCTAGAAACAACCCAGTGATTTTCTCTCTTTATCTCTCTCTCTCTCTCTCATATATTATATATAATATATAATATAATATATATTTTATAACAAAACATTGTTACATACACAAAAAGTTAGGGATATTTGGCTCATCTGAAAATTCAGGATAAACATAGCATTTCTTGAAAATTATTTTAGATGAACTAAATTAGACCATCTCTTAACCTTAGAATGCTCACGTTCAACTGTTCAGTTTTTCAGCACGTTTTGCACAACTTGCTGATCTCTAGCAAGGAGCTTAAAGGAGTTGTATCGTTTGAACTGTTCGTGCTCTTGAGCTAATTCTATGAGATTGAGTTTGAAATCTCTCTTCTCAGCAGGCGTGTCTCGCCTCCCAGGAGGCGTGTCTCTCCTCACTGAAGACCTGTGACATCATCATTGTGTGTGAAGCAGGAGAAGAGGAAGGATGTCTGGAGAGTTATGCAGCCCCCTGCAATGTTCTCTTGTCTGCAGCCTTCAGGCTCCACAAGCTCCTTGTTGTGCTATAACCAGTTATACACACAGCCTGAACTGATGAAACACTGTTTTGCCAAGTTTTTCAATACAGGTTTTAGGTACAGCTTTAAAGAAGGCCAATCAGTCAAGGTGCAACACAATTTTATTTAACATAGACTATAACATATAAGTAAGAATAAACTGGTTACAGAAAATAGTGTGACATTGGGGACAGTTTTGCTAAATATGTATTTACAAAGATTAAATACTTACAATCTTCACCTTAGAGTTTATAACATCACCCGTCCTTATGACTTCAACCAGAGAGGCTTAATGGCGAACTCCAGGGACCATCACCAATGTTAAGCGTCCTCAACAATGGGAACAAGAGCCTCTAAAAAATCACCATAAGCCGTCCTGGCTTTAACAAAAAAAAACTGGCAGACACACCCTACGTATTGTGTCCACTTAGAATAAAAAGTTTATTTTGTATTACCTCATCTTGTTTCATGGAGGGGCCAGCTCCCTGAGACTAAGATAAGAAATACAGAATCACTCGAAACCAGACGATGCTTTGCCCCTTTAGGGCGTAATTAAGTGAAGTCTGTAGGCTTGAGAGCTAAACAGAGATATGCAAGCCTGTGTGATTATAACTTGTGATACAACACTGGAAATTATAATTAGTTTAATATACAAGAAATGGAAATTATGACATCAAATAGTCATATATTTCACTAGTACTACAAAAACATGTGAGGAATGCACACTGCCTCCCCCCCCCTCCTCTCTCTGTTATCAGGCAGAAGACTGTGGTATAGGAAGAGAACAGAGGATGTAACACTGTGTTATATGAGGGGATCTGTGAGTTAAACAGCCAGTATTTACCCAGATCGTTCACCTTAGAGCTGGGAGATGAGTATACAGCCAGCATCCTTCTCAGATAGATGTTTTACTTTCAGTTTCAACAGCTTAGAGGGGAGTAGGCACAGAGTGTGCAGGCAGCCAATCACAGTGCAGGGGGCATGTCCGGGATGTTTCCTGCCTGGGGGGCGTGTCCCAACAGGCTGAATGAAATGTCAGTCAGCCAATCACAGTGCAGGGGGCGTGTCTAGGGGCAGGATCCGGCCAGGGGGCGTGTCCTGACCAGCAGCAGCAGAAATAGAATACAGATTCACAGAAAAGCTCATATCTGCTAAACCAAGTGACTGAGGTAAATCAAACCAATTACAAAAGTGCTTATTTTTACTGTCCCCATAATCTGAGACATGATCTTTGTAACGATACAACCCCTTTAAAGGGTTTGTCTCACTACAGCATTTTGCAGCCTTTTCTGCTAGTTGCTAAGCAGAGCTTGTGAAATGGAGGGGTGTGTAGAATGGGCATTTGACATTCAGGACTCTGGGAAAGATGGGTGATTTTTTTTTTATCTGTCTCTCTCTCACATAGTTATATATCCTGCAGATTACTACACCTCTGACCTCTACAGATCTGCAGAGCAAAACTATGTGCTTTATCGGTTTGTGTTTACGTGGGACTGCACATCTGTCTCACAAAAGTTTTTACGTGGGACTGCACAGTACAGCTGTGTTTTCTCTGTGTTTTACACGGAACTACGCATCTGTCACAAAAGTGCTGTACGTGAGACTGCGCATCTGTGTCACAAAAGTGTTGTACGTGGGACTGCATCTGCGTCACAAAAGTGTTGTACGTGGGACTGCATCTGCGTCACAAAGGTGTTGTACGTGGGACTGCATCTGCGTCATAAAGGTGTTGTATGTGGGACTGCATCTGCGTCACAAAGGTACTCTCTCGGTTAGAGATTTACGTGGGACTGCACATATGTGCCACAAAAGTGTTTTACGTGGGATTGCACAATACAGCCGTGTTCTCTCTGTTTTACATGGGACTGCACAGTACAACTGTGTTCTGTTTGTGATTTACATGGGACTGCACATCTGTGTCACAGAAGTGTTTTACCTGTGACTGCATAGTACAGCTGTGCTCTCTGTTTTACGTAGGACTGCACAGTACAGCTGTGCTCTGTGTTTTACATGGGATTGCAAAATACAGCCGTGTTCTGTGTTTTACAGGGGACTGCATCTGTCACAAAAGTTCTCTCTCGTGGGACTGCGCATCTGTCACAAGTGATTTACGTGGGACTGCACATGTGTCATAAGTGTTTGACCTGGGACTGCACAGTACAGCTGTATTCTCTGTGTTTGACCTGGGACTGCACAGTACAGCTGTATTCTCGGTGTTTGACCTGGGACTGCACAGTACAGCTGTATTCTCGGTGTTTGACCTGGGACTGCACAGTACAGCTGTATTCTCTGTGTTTGACCTGGGACTGCACAGTACAGCTGTATTCTCTGTGTTTGACCTGGGACTGCACAGTACAGCTGTATTCTCTGTGTTTGACCTGGGACTGCACAATCTCTCTCTCTCATCCTTTGGCTATATCACACACTGATGACCGCTTCATTGCAAACAATGCCCTGCGGAACCGAATGATGAATGCCACACAACTCCAGGCTCATTTAAGGGAGGTGAGAGGCAATCAGATGTAAGGTCATACCATTCGTAACCATTTACATCAGCCTGGTCTGTGTGCTAGACAACCTGACCATACCACCAGGCACAGGCATCATGGTCTTGCATGGGCCAGGGAGCATCTATGCTGGATGAGGGACAAGTGCTCCTTAGTGCTGTTCAGTGATCAAAACTGATTCACTCTGAGCAGAAATTATGGCTGCCAAAGATGCTGGAAACATCAAAGAGAGGTCAGGTACCGGTTGTCTAGCACGCAGACCATGCTCATGTAAAAAGTTACAAATGGTCTTACATGACACTTTGGTGCCTTTCACCTCCCTTAAACGTGCCGAGTTGTGTGGCATACATCATCTGGTTCCATAGGGCATTGTTTACCAGGGCTGTGGAGTCGGAAAACCGAAGCCCTGACTCCGACTCCTCAATTTCCCAAACCTCCGACTCCCTCATACACGGCGCATGTTTAAGTAATAACGTTACTGTAGTAAAATGGTAACATCAGGCTGTTTATCACTTTATGATACAATAATCAAGCTATTTAGGAAGAACAGACACTGACAAGCAAAAGGGTAATAATGTTTTGTTCTTTTGAACACTTGTGGGTGGAGTTGAAGAAAAAGCTGAATTTGTATCCAAATCCAGTCTGCACCAACATTGGGAATGTGTAGAAGAGACCTGGGATCAGATTTTGGTCAAGATATGCTTGAATCTGTTTCAGAGCCCAGAAGGTTTCAGGTAGTATTGAAGACCTAAAGGTGGATTTCCCAAATACTAACAAAATAATAAAAATTAACATTTTGATTTTTAGGAGTAAAACTATAACTAAGAAGATGCTAAATACTTGCAAGTCAAATTTATGTATAAGATAGGTAAGATGACTGTATATAAAATTACAGTAGCTGTAGTGGATGGTGAGATATGGAGCCTGAAAGTCACAAGTTCAAACCATTGTTACCATTTTGCTTGTGTCAGTGTAAAATATATTTATTGGACATGACTTTAGGACACAAAGGAAGGGAAGATCTCTCCTTAAGGAGAGCACCGAACGAACGGCTTGTAGAGTTTTTGTTATGCCTTTTCGCCCTCTACTTAGCATCTGCATATCACAAGGCATTATGGGAAAGGGGCTGAGAAGCCCACAGTGCCCTCTGTTGGTTGTAACAAATCCTCAATTTGCTTTTGACCCACCGAGTCTTGAGAAAGCAAAAAGGATTTTTTAGCCAAGCCAGTATCTCTCATCTACAGACAACGCTGTTTCGGGATTTTTGTCCCTCTTCAGTGCATAGTAGAGAAGATACTGGCTGGTTGTGTGGGAGGCATCGGGTAGCTCAGGAAGGGAAGATCTCTCCTTAAGGAGAGCACCGAACGAACGGCTTGTAGAGTTTTTGTTATGCCTTTTCGCCCTGCCTTTAGGACACAAAAAAATTGTAAAATATGCAAAAAACTGCAGGAACATTTGTGGAATTTGTTATGAGAAATAGTATTGCCTCCATCAGATCCTGCATACATGACCTCACATCTGATCTCATTATTTCCAGGATACTAACTTGGGTTGGGGGCAAAATGATAACCACAGGGGTAACATCTCTAAATGTCAGGGTATAAAGGAATTGCCTCAGCCACAGGCAGTTTTGATGAATTGTTAAACTCTTCTACTTCTTTGAAAACAGGTGAAAAATGTTGCTGAAATCGGTTTGCCCTGGGAGCAGAATCTTTTCCCCTGGGGCAGCGCTTTGCCTGCTCCTTGTCATCAATTACACTCCTCATGTAATAAGGCTGAAGATATGGGAGCAGTAGCACTGGCCGGACCCAATTCCTCTTGCTCTTTGCACTGCATTGAACTTACTTGACCAACTTATTATATATTTTGGGAGTCGGAGCATTTGATGGCGACTCCGACTCCTGCAAAATAGCCACTGACTCCGACTCCACGACTCAAACTCCACAGCCCTGTTGTTTACAATGAAGTGGTCAATGTGTGATGGACCCAAAGGATGTCCAATTCTTGGCATTTCTGTGACTCTTCCAGTCTCTCTGGAACACACATATAAATTCCAAATAATTTTTGCTTTACAAAGGCTCCCTGAGCGAGCTGAAACATTGCTTCTTAAGCATGGATGAATAAACCAGTCTTTTGTAACCATTTGTGGAGTGCCGTGGAGTTTATCTATATATTATATATATAATATGCATGCATACATACATACAGTGCTCACAAGAAGTTAGGGATATCTGGCTTTCGGATGAAATTTATGGAAAACATAGAAATTTCACACTACAGAGATATTTTATCCTGAAAGTAGGCCATTTAAGTCGTAGCATGAAATGTTGATTTTCTCATCTCTAACAATTTAAGAAAATAGAAGCCAACAAAATTGGACGGTATACACCATCAAAAAATGTCTCAATAACATGTCAGGTGGCCCTGAGCATCAATTAAAGCTTGATAATGTCTTGTGCTGTTCATAAGTTGAGTCACTGACTTCTGAGGCAAGGCATCTCTCTCTTCTTCAAGGGTGCTCCTCAGGTCATTGAGGTTCAAGGGTACAGAGTTATGACCCTCTACATAACGACTCAGCTGATTCCACAGGATTTCTAGGGGTTTTAAAGAGGACATAAGATTTTTTTGGAACAGCATTTCTTCTAATATGGAATAAATGACAACATTTTTGATCAAAACTGTAAATGCCCACCTACCACAGCAAGGTGACCCCTATTCAGATGGGAACCTACGCTACATGCTACCTCTCTTGGTGTCTGTTCAGACCTCCACATTCCAGACATCCATGTTTTTTGACTGTTTGTATGGGGAAGTGGCTAGTCCTCAGCTTGGATTATGCACTCCATCCAGCTGCACAGGTTTATAGCTTGAACCTTCTAACCCTGGAATATGAAGGTCTGAATTGGGGTCACCTATACTGTTAATTCTTCAAAGCAGATGTGCTAACCAGATTTTGGTTTTTGGTCAGTGGGTGATGTAGCCAAAGGACTCCACTGCTTTTCCTTTCTATGATTCTTCCAGTTTCTCTGTATTTCTGTTGCAACCTGCTGTGACACTCTAAGCTCAGTGGCCACTTCCATCTGCTTGAAGCCTTGCAACGGCGAGGTCCTGTCGATCAATTATATGGTGTTGTCTGGGTCTCATGATGTCAAAGAATAAACAGCATGATGAGGAGGATGACTGTTTAAATCCCAATTCAAAATGATCCCCTAAATTTATTGGGTGATTCAAACACCTGTTGTGAAATTTGTCATTGCACTCCTTGTTGTGCTGAAACATTGAACAAACCCATCAAAAAAGAAAAATTGATAAGTAAAATAACCTCCGACCAAAAGGCTGTGATAAACAACTCCAAAATACTCACAGAAGAGATGTGTTCTTGTCTGATGATCCGGCTTCATGGCAAGTAAAACATTGCAAAAATTCCCACAAGAGAATAGTAGTTTGGCACCATAACATTTAAAGTAAAAGAAGCAACAGCTTTATTGAAAAGATGCTCAGAGTGGGCCTCATGTAAATTATTTACACATTTTTTCAATGTGATGCTGTAATATTTAAAAAAGTTTTTTCAAAAAAGCGGTTAATATTTTTACTTTAAATGTGATGGTGCCAGACTACTATACTCTTGTGGGAGTCTTTGCAACTTAAAACATTGGACATGTGCATTTTAAAGTTGAGAGATTATCTTTTTTAGTTCAAGAAATAGTTATGTTCAACCTGAAATTTCAAACAAAAGCCAAGTATCCCTAACTTTGTGTGAGTATTTACTTATTCATTTATTTATATAAATAAGTAAATAGCACAGAAAAAATGGGACATTACTCAAAAAACACAGAAACAAGGCCATACTCACAGCTCAAAAGCTGGACTGAAACTGAACCCAGTAAAGAGGCAACACTGGCCTCTATGCTACGTGGGAAAGATAAACAGGTGCAGTTGATGGAGGAGCAGTAGCTCACATACCCCTCCACTAGGGAAACAATTAGACTTCACATTAAATTGATACCTGTTCACACAGTATGCAGAAAAGCCACAGTATAATACATGGGGAGATTGCACAAAAGAAAAAATACCGCTAAGACAACCACTCACACACCTTCAATACAGGAGGGGGGTGGTTGCTGGTATTATAATTGCATATAGATAAGGCCATTAATGCAGATATGTGTGGTGCACCATGCTGGCTTTCCAGTATGTACATTTTTTGCATCAATCAGCTGCACCTGTTTATCTTTCCCAAGTAGCATAGGGGCCAGTGCTGCCTCTTTACTAGGTTCAGTTTCAGTCCAGCCTTTGCGCGAGTGAGTATGGCCTTGTTTCTGTGTTTTTTAAATAAGTAAATAAGCAGCACTTTACAATGTAGAAAATATATGTACAGATAAAAAAAACGCAAGAGCTTACAATCTATGTGGGAGTAGGTAAGACAAAAGGTAAGAAGCGTTTGGTTTACACAATGGTCCAGCAATGTTTCATAAAAACAGGGTAATTTACATAAAAGTGGATGATCCTGCCGTGAGTTTCCAAGTGTAGGGAGTGTAAGAAGTGTGTATGACAGAAAGTGTGTTTGTTGGGTGGTAGCAATTCGTAGGCCGTGCCTAAGAAGATGTATTCTCAGGGCACACTTAAAACTCTAGGGGGTTGTAAGTTTGCCTGATCTTCCAAGGCAGCATGTTCCAGAGAACTCGTGCAGCACGTGTCAAGCCTTGGAGGTTTGGATGATTGAGGCATTTAGATGAAGATCAGCAGCAGACCGGAGAGATTGGGTAGGGTTGTAGACAGAGCTTTATGGATGAGAGTGATTCGTTTCTGTTGTATTATGTACTGAATAGATAACCAGTGCAGTGACTGACACAGGGTAGAGGCATCAGTATAGCGGCTGGAAAGAAAGAGGAGGCTGCCTGCTGCATTCGGAATGAATTGGAGACGGGAGAATTTACAGAGAGGGAAACAAATAAGCAAAGCGTTACAGTAGAGAAAACGCGAAAGTATAAGGTTGATAGGGAAATACCGCAAGGCCAAGGATTAAAGGGTTAAACAATTTGACGTTTTCTAGTCTTGACAGAAAGTGTAATTTTCAACCAGACGTCAGAGAAATTCATTATTCAGCCAAAATGACCTATTTTTCTATTGGACACCAGTTGCAACTTGTTCATATTGTTTATTGGTATGATGGTTTAGATAAATTGTTTTAATATGTCAGCACTTAGTTTCTGTTGTTCCTAAGACTACAAAATTCTTCCGTTCGATAAGATGCTGCTCTTGCTAGTAAATAACAAAAACAAATATAAAAAGACAAATTCCACGGAACAGCCTGCTTTTCATTCAAGAGAACAGTAAACAAATATATTAGCATATGTCTACAAATAGATATAAGCATATGTCTAGAAGTGACCAAATTTGAACATCCGGTGATGTGTAGCAAAAACAATTATTAAAAAGGTCACCACCTACCAATCAGAAGTTTGATTATTAAAGAAGTTTGTTTATTAAAGGGTAACCAATAGTACTGTGTTAGGGTATGTTCACACGGCTTATTTTTAGGCATAATTGTGGGCATATTTTGCCGCGTAATGCGCTTAATACGTGGCAAGATGCGCGTCACAATTCCGGTAATCCATAGCTCTCATAGAAAACTATGGATTACGCCTCGTCCAATACGATCGTATTGTACGCGCGGGGAGATAAGTGACGTCAATTATTCGCGGCGATTACGCGCCGTGAGTAATGCATGTCAATGTGGCCGGCGGGCTGCTGGCTCCCCCCGTGTTTTGGGAATACGCGCTGATCAGCGTGACTCCCAAAACACCCGGCATATTGTGACGCGTACTGTACGCGCTACAATTACGCCGTGTGAACATAGCCTTACAAATAAATGAAGCCAATGATTTTCCTAGTTGTAATATGAAGTAATGATGATTCTGTTACCACGCCTCTGAGCATCTGCATAAAAATCTGTGTTTGTGGACTGAGAGAAAGAAGGAATCTTAATCTGCAAGATGTCAGGTGTCATTTTTCCGGGCTAAACAGGAATTTGGAAACCGACACAATGAGGGTTAAGGTAAATTTTTGGCCTTATCAAGGGCGACAATAAGAGTTTGAGTTGTTTCCACAGCAAGAAAAGGACATATTCTTGAGATGTTTTTGATATGCAAGTGATAGGAGTGGGTAAGGGATTGAATATATTTGCCAAACACCAGAAAATAATTTTTAAGGTATTTTTATTACTTTTGGCAAAGTCAAAAGTTTACATACATTAGTATTTGGTAACAATGAGTCAAACATTTTGGATATTCTTCCACAAGCTTCTCGCAATAATTGGTAGGAATTTTGGCCCATTCCTCCTGACAAAACTGCAACTAAGCCATGTTTGTAGGTCGCCTTGCTTGCACCTGCCTTTTCAGCTTTGCCCATAAATTTTCAATAGGATTGAGATCAGGACATTGTGATGGCCGCTCCAAAACATTGACTTGGTTATCCTTAAAGGGGTTTTATTGCTACAAAGATCATGTCTCAGATTATGGGGACAGTAAAAATAAGCACTTTTGTAATTGGTTTGCATTACCTCTGTCACTTGGTTTAGCAGATATGAGCTTTTCTGTAAATCTGTATTCTGTTTCTGCTGGTCGGGACACGCCCCCTAGACACGCCCCCTGCACTGGGATTGGCTGACTGACATTTCATTCAGCCTGTTGGGATACGCCCCCAGACAGTAAACACCCTGGACACGCCCCCTGCGCTGTGATTGGCTGCCTGCACACTCTGTGTTTTCTCTCCTCTGAGCTGTTAAAATCGATAATGAAACCAAGGTCTGCAGGCTCTATGTACATCTCCCAGCTCTAGGGTGAATGATCTGGGCAATTACTGGCTGTTTAAGTCACAGATTCCCTCATATAACAGAGTCTTATAGAGTCTCCTGCCTGTTAACAGGGGGAGAGAAGGGTAGGAGGGGGAGGGCAGTGTACATTGCTCCATATAACAGAGGGGAAAGGGGGGCAGTGTACACTCCTCACGTCTCATCAGTTCAGGCTGTGTGTATAACTGCATATAGCACAGCAAGGAGCTTGTGGAGCCTGAAGGCTGCAGACATAAGAAGCATGCAGGAGGCTACAGAGCCGTTATGTCCAGACAACCTTCTGCATCCCCTGCTTCATACAAAATTATTATGTCACAGTTCTTCAGTGAGGGGAGACACACCTCCTGGGAGGGGAGACACGCCTGCTGAGAGGAGAGATTCGGCCCTGGTTTTCAAATTCAATCTCGAGGAATTAGCTGAAGAGCACGAACAGTTCAAACGATAAAACTCCTTTAAGCCACTTTGTAACCACTTTGGAAGTATGCTTCGGGTCATTGTCCATTTGGAAGACCCATTTCCGCCCAAGCTTTAAAGGGGTTTTCTCAGCACAGGCTTTCACAGACATGACCTGTTTGTCTCTTACAGCTTCACATCCATGGGCGGGTCTCTGCTCCCAGTAGGCATGTCTTCCCTCACTGAAAAGTTTTGCCATCATCACACCCCTCCCTGCTCCCTCCGCAGTCCTCATTCTGTGTGAGCAGGATGTCACAGCTCTGCAGACATCCTGCAATGGTCAGTTCTCATGCCTGCAGCGCTCTCACCTCCCTCCACAAGCTCTACCTAACCAGAACACCTGTACTGGTGGAAAGAGTTATAAATACAGCCCCCTAATATTACATAAAGTCACATCTTGTCTTTGTGTGTAGCATAGTGTATTATATGTGTGTTATATGGGTGAGGGGAGTGACTCTAGTATTGCCCAGATCCTTCACATCACAGCTGTCCCTGAACAGAGGAGCCTTTAGTTTCACTTTCAATTTTACACAGCTCAGAGTGATTAAGCACAGGACAGTCCAGGGGGTTGAACTAAATATCAGGCAGCTAATCACAGCAAAGGAGGCATGGCTAGACCTCATGCGGCAGATTAGCCAACAGCTGCTATACTAAATGGTTTAGGTAATACAAACCAATTGCAAAAGTGCTTATTTTTACTGTCTCCATCATTACAGATATAATCTTTGCAGCAAGAAAACCCCTTTAATTTCCTGGATGATGTCTTGAGATGTTGCTTCAGTATTGCCACATAATCTTCTTTCCTCATGATGTTATCTATTTTGGGAAGTGTAGCAGTCCCTCCTGCTGAAAAACAACCCCACAACATGATGCTGCCAACCCCATGTTTCCCCAGTTGGATAGTGTTCTTTTGGCTTCCAAGCCCTTTTTCCTTTTTCCTCCAAATATAACGATGGTCATTATGGCCAAACAGTTCAATTTTAGTTTCGTCAGACCACAGGACATGTCTCCAAAATGTAGGTCTTTGTTCCTGTGTGCATTTGCAACATTAATCTGGCTTTTATATATTTCTTTTGGAGCAATGGCTTCTTCCTGGCATAGTTGTCTTTCATCCCATGTTGATGCAGTACTCGTTTCACTGTGGTTAATGACACAATATTACCAGTTTCCGCCAGCATCTTCACAAGGTCTTTTGCTTTTGTTCCTGGGTTGATTGCACGCGGACTAAAGGGACATTCAAACTCAGACACACAACCCGTCTCCTTCCTGAGCGGTATGATGGCTGGACATATCCATTTTGTTTGTAGTTGCGTATAATTGTTTGTACAGATGAACGAGACGCCTTCAGGTATCTGGAAATTGCACCCAAGGATGAACCAGACTTGTGCAAGTTCACAATTCGATTCCTGATATCTCGGCCGATTTCTTTAGACTTTCAAAGACATGACATCATCATATGGGCTGTCCCAAATTGTTAAAAGACATAGTAATCCTAGTGTATGTAAACTTTTGACTTTGCAGAAAGTTAAAAAAAATTCTCTCTCATTATTCTGGCATTTGGCAAATATAAAAAATTTTGGTAATCCTAATTGACCTTAAACGGGTAAGCTTTATTCTGATTTCATATCAGATAGTGAGAAAACACACATAGAATTCTTTTTATATAGTGTATGTAAACTTCTGGTTTCAACTGTATATATATTACATACATACATAGACTATTCATATAGAGCTGTGTCCTATCGCTGTTCAAGTATTGATGTTTAAAACAATTGTGTGCTTTTTTGCCGATTGGTGCCTATATGTTGCTATTTAATGTTGTTATCTATATCTTTTGGAATCAAGAACAGACAGGTCAATCTGCCACAAAGACCGGGATCGTTGAACAGTATGTTGTTTGCCTGGGTTCGACATATCGCGGATCGGGCTGACAAAATTGCTGGGTGGGCTTTGGTGAGAATCCAGCTGTCATGGTCCACATTGGCACCAATGACAAAGTTAGAGGTAGGTGGAGTGTCCTTAAAAATGATTTCAGGGAATTAGGCCAAAAGCTCAATGCAAGGGCCTCAAAGGTAATATTTTCAGAAATATTACCTGTTTCCAAAGGCACACCAGAGAGGCAGAGGGATTAGAGAGGTGAATAAGTGGCTCAAAAATTGGTGTAGGAAAGAGGGATTTGGGTTTTTGGAGAACTGGGCTGACTTCTGTCTTGGCTATCGACTCTATGCTAGGGATGGGCTGCACCTTAATGAGGAGGGTGCAGCTGTATTGGGGGACAAAATGGCCAGGAAGTTGGAGGAATATTTAAATGAGGGACTGGGGGGGGGCAACTACCAAGATAGTGTACAAGATAGTGTAGATAGAGAGCTGGAAGGTAGGAATAAAGCAGGGGGGGAAGTGGATGGAGGGGGTGTTGCAATAGTTAAAAAGAACAGGGAGAAAGGAAGAAAGAATGAAAAATCTCTAAATTGCATGCTGACCAATGCCAGAAGTCTGACCAACAAAATAAATGAACTAGAATTATTAATTGCTGAAGAGAAATATGACATAGTGGGGATAACTGAGACATGGCTGGACAAGAGCTATGACTGGGCGGTTAACAGGGTTACAGTTTATTTAAGAGAGATTGTAAACACCTGAAGGGGGGAGGTGTATGTCTCTATGTAAAATCCTGTCTGAAGCCAACACTGCAGGAAGATCTAGATACAGGAAATGAGAATTTGGAATCATTATGGGTAGATATACATGGTATATATCCCGGTTTCCTAAGGGAGTTAAGTATTGTCATAGATAGGCCCCTATTCTTAATATTTATGGACTGTCTAATAATGGGGTATGTCCCAAAGGATTGGCGCATAGCAGATATGGTGCCAAAATTCAAAAAGTGATCCAGGAAACTATAGGCTGGTAAGTTCAACCTCTGTTGTGGGTAAAATGTTTGAAGGTTTTTTAAGAGATGCTGTCCTGGACTATCTCACTGAAAATAAATGTATAACGCCGTTCCAGCATGGGTTTATGAAGGATCGGTCCTGTCAAACTAATCTCATCGACTTCTATGAGGAGATTAGTTCTAGACTGGATCGGGGTAAGGCATTGGATGTTATCTCTCTGGATTTTTCTAAAGCATTTGATACTGTGCCACATAAAAGGTTGGTAAGTAAAATGAGAATGCTTGGACTGGGGGAAAATGTGTGCAAGTGGGTAAGCAACTGGCTCAGTGATAGAAAACAAAGGGTGGTAATTAACGTTACATAATCGGACTGGATCCCTGTTATTAGTGGGGTACCACAGGGTTCAGTATTGGGCCCTATCCTCTTTAATATTTTCAATATGATCAATATGCAAAGACCAATATTACCACCATAAAGTCATTTCCAGTCTCTGCAGACTGTATATTACCACCATATAATGACCATATAGTGGTAACTACCAGTTGTACACAGGCTCTGCAGACATATAAGTGATTACTGTGCATTTACATCTAGGGGCTCACAGGTGATGTTTGTCTGGTGAGTCGTTCACTTTCCCTTTTCTTCTGCATCCAGTCCAGACCGCCATGATGACTTCTCCCAGCCACCACTCATCCCTGCGGAAGTTGCACCAAAATATCTTAGAATCCTCACTTTTCCAGTACCTCTCTCACCTCTGTAAACTTCCCATGGGTGGGAGAGAGGGTACAGGCCGTTGCTTAGATGCACAGTCTCCTAGTGGGGATGGGGAGGAACAGATGACTAACCCCTTGGAGATTGTGTTACAGCTATGGCTTATACCCCTGACAATCATATTACCAGGTAGGGACTTCAGGTAGTTAAGTAGGCAAGGCCCTACCCTAGGTAGATAGGTAAATCAGCAAGGCCCCAGGTAGGTAGGTAGACCCTAGGTAGCTAGGCAGACACAGTTAGGTTGTTAGTCCCCAGGTAGGTAGGTTGATAGGCAGGCTCCAGTTAGGTTGGTAGTAGGTAGGCCCAAGTTAGGTAGGCCCCAAGTAGGTCGGTAAGCCCAAATCAGGTAGATAGTCCCCAGTTAGTTAGGTCTCAGATAGACAGGTCCCAAGTAGGTAGCACAATTCTATTCATAACACACTCATCATCAATGTTGGGGCATGTCCACACGGCACCGGTTTGCGGACGGTTTTTCAGAAGGTTTGCGGTTTTGCAGACCATCTGAAAAACCGGCTGCAAACTAACACACCGGGCCGCTATGGAAAACCCGTGCAGCAGTCCCCACTGAAAAGTCCCCAATGAAAAACACTGAACATGTTCATTCTTCCGTCCGGTTTTCGGACAGAATATGAACATATCAATGGGAAGAGGGAGGGCTTTTCTCCGCTCATCACGGAGAAAAGCCGTCTCCCGGAGGCCGTGGGGACGGCACTAAAACCGGTATTTGTCCTTTGCCATGGGGATGAGCCCTTACACGTTAAAATCCGGCTAGAGCTTTTCGAATTACATGATCCTCAGTCTTAGCGTAGGCAGCGCGATGATGTAACGTCATGGCGCCGCCTATGTCAGGCTGGTACCTATGTCATGGCTGGTATCTGATAGGTCTAAGGCCTAAAACCTACTAGGCTGAATAGCGGGGCAGGGAGAAGGTTGCTTTCTACTTCGCTAAGAGCTTCAGCTGTTTGCACGTCCCAAAAATGCGCAAACTATTAAATAGACCACACAGTCTCATAAGCGTTTGTTGGGTAAATTAGAATCCATTGGGTTAGAAATAACAGTGTGTAATTGGATTGAAAACTGGCTATCGGATCGTACTCAGAGAGTGGTGGTAAATGACTCCTACTGTGAGTGGTCCCCCGTTATGAGTTGTGTGCCTCAGGGCTCGGTATTGGGTTCTCTTTTATTTCATGTATTTATAAATGATATTGTGGAGGGGATCAATAGCACTGTTTCTATTGTTGTAGATGACACCAAGCTATGCAGGGCAGTGCAATCAATAGAAGATGCTCATAAATTGCAGGTAGACCTGGACACACTAAGTACTTGGGCATCCACTTGGCAAATGAGGTTCAATGTGGATAAATGTAAGGTTCTGCATCTGGGTAGAAATAATCTACAGGCATCATATGTCCTAGGGGGAGAAAAACTTGGAGAATGTTGAGAAAGATCTGGGCGTTCTTGTAGATTATAGATTACAGAACAGCATGCAGTGTCAATCAGCTGCCTCTAAGGCAAGTAAGATATTGGCGTGTATTAAAAGAGGCATGGACTTGCGGGACAAGGATGTAATTCTACCTCTGTATAAAGCATTGTCGCGACCTCACTTGGAATTTGCTGTTCAGTTCTGGGCCCCAGTTTATAGAAGAGATGTAATGGAGCTAGAGAGAGTGCAAAGACGAGCAACCAAACTTATAAGGGGAATGGAGCATCTTAGTTATGAGGAGAGGTTAGTAGAATTGAACTTATTTAGTCTTGAGAAAAGACGGCTTCGGGGGGAGGGGGACATGATTAATTTATATAAATATATAAAATGTTCCCTACAAAAAGTATGGGAAAAATTATTTCAAGTAAAGCCTCCTCAAAAGACAAGGGGACATTCCCTTTGGCTAGAGAAAAAAGATTCAATCTCCAGAGGAGAAAAGCGTTCTTCACTGTAAGAACTGTAAATCTGTGGAGTAGCTGCCCGAGGAGCTGGTCACAGCAGGAACAGTAGAGGCTTAGATAACTACCTGAAACTAAAGAATATTAATGCGTATGTAGCTATGTAAAATTCTGGATCCTGGCTGGTGAGGTTTCTGTGGTAAGAGATGGGGTCTCCACTGGAGCAGATTGGTTCTTGCCTTTTGGGTTTCAGGGCATTCACCAGTGGGGAGGCTGGGCTTAAAATCCTTGTCTCCCTCCCTTCAACCACATTTTATCACCCTTGGTTGAACTTGATGGACACATGTTTTTTTTCAACCATACTAACTATGTAACTATATGTCTTGGGGATTGAGGGCTTTTTGCTCTTGACCCCTGGGACATGTCTCTGAACATCTGGGACAAAGGACCCGGCTGCTATGGTGGTAGTTCCGCAGTTGGCTAACTAGATTCCTAAGCACAGAATGAAAACAAGTTTAAATTAATTAGTAGCTGTATTGAACCTGTTCCCACAAAACTAGATATCAATCTGCTCAGCTCATTTTGCTCTAACACAAGTAAAATCTGTAGTCTCATACAGCAGAAGGGTCTGCTGAAACTTTTTACAAGGAAATTGACTCGTTGTGCTGATTTTTAAATCTGCAGCATATAAACTTCTGTTGCAGCTTATCACTATGGATTTCACCACTTATAATGTAGTAGGGCTAAAATCTGCATGTAACATGTTAATTTTGCTGTGAAGTTCCTGAAAATCCATGGTGGATTTTCAGTATATAACAGCACAGATTTGTGTGTCCTTCAAAGCCTGAGAAATGCTGCTTGACAATGCTTAGGGTATGTGTCAAAATAGAGACCGGTGGACTGCATGCAAAACATTACTACAAGATTGATACAGAATGTGAAAAATACGTATGGAATTTTAACAAAAAATAGGAACTGGTGACATGCTCCACATTCCACATTTAGAAAAATACGATTGAAAAAGAAAACGACATGGTTGCCATTTATATCATAGGACACATAATACATTCAGATTTGATGCCAAATTTTATGAGAATGATGCTAGCTTTCCACATTGAGTTCTGCATCACAATATGCTATGTGAACAAGCCCTTACTGTTTTGAAAACTATTGTTATGCACTGAAGGCACCAGGATACCGGAGGACATTTTAGTTATTTTTTTTCTTTTATTTTGGGGAAATGTTCTGCGAAGCAATAGAATGATCAGTACTTGCACTGTCAACCTTTAACTCCTATAAGATGAATATGAAGTCTCAGCATGGATCTTGGGAGCCAGACAGTACATTAACCCCTTAATCCACCAAGGTCAAAATAACATGGCTCTTCTTTTTCTTTCTCTCCCGCTTCCAAGAGCTATAACTTTTTTTACTTTTCCATCTACATAGACATGTTATGGCTTTTATTTAGCAGGACACAATGTAATTTCTAATGGTGTCATTCATCTTTGCATAAAATATACTGGAAAACCGCAAAAAAATTCTAAGTGGGGTGAAAAGTGAAAAAACCCAAAACATACTTGTGCCATTTTTGTGGGGGTTTGTTTTTTATGGCATTCACTCTTTGGTATAAATGATGTGTTGTCTGTATTCTGAAGGTTGAAACAAATCTGGCAATACCAAATATGTAGGGTTTTTGTTATGTTAAAGTACCGTAAAAAAAATCCAAACAGCTTCTAGTTTTTTAATAGTAATAGAAAAGCTGAAATGTCAGTCACTGCTGTAGAACCACCCACAGCCTGAACAAAAAATGGGAGCACGAGGAGTAGGCCCTGTGAAACACCATGGTGACAACACCCCTTTAATGCATCTGACGCCTCATATATAATTCTATCAACTTTAACCATTGATGTGTCCTAATTAATTTCTTAGAAACACATAATGTGACGATAAATAGGAACCTTCTTGATCTTGTATTTCATTACAGCAGCCATCTATTCAAGTGTTTAAAATGAGCCATCTCAAGCAGAAAACCACTTTTTAACTGGAAGCCACCAAAGTTGCCCCTCCACACCAGCTACACATGTAGTATTAAATGCTACTTATTAAAATAAATGGGAGGTCATGTGTAATGCTAGTCAAAATAAATGACTATTGAGCCAAATTATAGTGAATTATTTCTGTCTTAGATCAAATTTATGTAATCAGCCCTGATGGTACAAAGTTTGCATATATTTACGTTATATTTTAGGGTGCATGTATTGTATTCTGTTGCTGTATACAATGTATTCCTTCATTCCGTTCTTATACTCAGATTAGATCATATTATATTAGATCACACTAGAATTTTAGCAGGCTTGCACTTTCCTGGGACGAATGTCTAACTTATTCAAACAAGTCTGTTTACACACACAGTCATGTCCTTGCGTATTCAAAGCTGTGAATTGCAGGCTTATCTTCATCCATTGTATGTTTATCTGGCTGGTGGTCATCAGTCTGAGAGGTGTCTTTGTCTATCGAACTTCGAACCTTGGGGCTGGCCACTCCATGGTGGAAGGTCAGATATGCAAATAACACCTGTGCATTTTGTTTAAGCTGACACAGCATTAGGTCGTGTCCGCCATTTTGTTTAAGGGATATAAATTTGACAAGCCAGGAAGGTGAGAACCAGAAGCCTCCTTACCCATCATAGAGACGTCTATAGATGGTGTAGCTTGCTCCCTGAGGATTCTCGTTCTGTCGCCATTTCCACGGCTTCTCAAATGGTTGAAGTTCCAGACTCGATGCAATCTAACAGGTGAAGATGTAAATACTTAACTCTTTGTAAATAACTATTTTTCCCTTACAAACTGTCCATACTATCTCCCTATTTTCTGTATTCATTTTATGTTATCATTTTATCATAATTGATTTATTATTGGACTATTGTAAAAATAAAGCTGTGTTGTATCATTATTGACTGGCCTTCTTCAAAGCTGTGTTCCGAACTGTATTGATAAAACTTGGCAAAACATCATGTAACACATGAGAAAGCACTTGTTTCTTAGCAAATATAAGAGGGTGGTGAGTAGGTGACCTCAATGATGACCATTTGCCCTAATAGCTCATATGGACAGGAGTCTTGAGGCAACAACCCCTTTAAAAGAACACTATAAACAAGGGTTGCACATTTTTCAGGCTCCCATTTTGTTTTCAGCTTTACTATATTTAGTAAGCTGCCAGTAGCAAGGGTGCGCACAGGAAACTTATTCAACTTAAGCAAAATACAGTCTATAGGAAAGGAATAAGATTTTAACCTTCCAAACGTCCTAATAGTGGATCCAACTAGAAGGTCTCCAGAGACAATTTCCCACACGTAATGATACTGTGCTGCAGCTGGGAGCATCTTTCTATCCTGAAAAACAGCAGAACTAACATTAAATCTAGGAAATTAGGAGTATATGTAATAAATAACATTATTTGCAGCAAGACTGATGCATGAAACTCTAGAAATGAGACTTAGCAGACAGCACAAGGAAGAAAATTACCTGTTGTATAAATTAAGTATTCAAACTTTTTAGGGGAGCTTTTTTATTGCATTTGGATTTCCATGTCCCTAGTAGTCCTGAAATATTGTATTTTTTTCAGCTTTCCCTATAGTTATGTCAAGAAAACAGAAGAATAAATACAATCAGAAAATCAAAATACATGAGAAAAAAAAATATTTTATTAGCACAGATTTTTAAAGGGGTTGTCTCGCTACAATGATTGGGTTTTAATTAAAATATCTTTAAAAAACAAGCTGCTTTGCAATATATGTTCATTACAAATGTCCTACTGATTTTGAGTTATCCCTGGTAGTAGGAGTGCATCAGCTCCTCAAATCACTATAGCCACCGACCCGTCGATTTTTATCTCACTGGCTGTCAGTGCTGGTAACTCATCAGCTTCTCTATACAGGTCAGAGCACAGAGCCCCTCCAGCACAGTATGAGGCCACTTGTGATGCTTCTGTAGGCTTCTGTGTAGCTGTGCTGTCTGGATTAACCCTGTGTGTGCCTGCTCCCTCCTGCTCTCTACAGAGATTGAGGAGAGCAGAGGTGAGGCTGATCTGTGGACAGTACGATGTGACAGCAGTGTAGTGTGTTTCTTTAATCATGATGTATCTGTGTATCTTTGAATATACTTATAGAACAGATCGGGGGGGCATGTGAACGGTTCATATCCCTCCCTGCTCTGCTGTATTAGTGACACATCGTGATTATAGTAACACACTTCACAGCTGCCCTGTGTCTGTTCTGATGGGAGGACAGCACAGAACAGGGTTTGTTGTTGCTTGAGATGTCCGTGGAGATTTGTAGGAACACTTACATCCCTCCCTGCTCTGATTTATTAGCATACAAAGCTCCACAGACTTCTCTGCACAGTGCAGCTGATTCAGCAGATCTAGGCAGGCACACACAGGGTTAAAAAATAAATAAAAAAATCACTGAAAGAAAAAAAAACACTTCCTAAAATACAACTTTTATTGATTACACTTAAAACCTAAAGTAGCTTAAACACCTCAGATCCTAAACAAGCATCTTATCAACCATGCAGGTGAATCTACCAAAGGATATAGATAGATCAGCAAAAGGGAAAAAAATATATAACGCAAACAAAATGAAACAATGTCCCTATTAAATCCTCAAAACACAAGTGAGAAAATCGCCCCGATAAGGGCGGTCCCACCTTTGGATGGCTAACCTTATTAGGCCCTAAACATTAGTTTCACAATCCAAAAACTATCCTGCATGGATGAATAATAGACTTACAACCGCATTAATAATTTTCAATAAACCGAAGTAGAATTCTCTGATAGACCAACTACCATCATTGATGTCTCCGATAGGGAAAATAGTATGCACTTTAGACGAGCATATACAATAATTATGCCTATAATCACATCAAAACAATATATAAACAACAAAATTACATACTGCCCGAAGGCCATCAACCAAAGGGGGAGGGGGGGGGGGAAATCAGCGGCAACATCAGTATAGACCAGCTTGGCTACTACCCATTGATTAGAATTAAATGGACCCCTGATGAACCCTGAAACACTGGGGGAAACGCGTCGGGTGATGGATGGGACCGACTACGTAGACTAAAGGCAGTATGCAATTTTGTGGATTATATGTTGTTTTGATGTGATTATAGGCATAATTATAGGCATAGGGCAGTAAACGCTTATGTAGTTTGAATAGAACACGATCCCAAGTCTGAATGACAGAGTTGAATCGGGAGCAAGCACCAGGGTGATGATGTAGGTGCAGTGAGGGGGGAAGGGGGAGGAGAAAAGGCAGACAAGAAGCACGCCCCTGAATTAAAAAATCCTATGGTGCCAGACACACTGAGGTAGGCTGAAAACCTATAGTGAGACAACTCCTTTAAAGCTATACAGCAGGGCTGCGGAGTCTGAGTCGGTGCCCAATTTGGTCAGAGTTGTTATAAAATGTATAAAATATATAGGGGGGCGTGGCCAGCGATGTGAGGGAGCAGACGTGCTTCGCATGAGTTCTGCATAGGACCACGCTTTTCAGAAGCTTTAGGCGATCAAAATGGGCCAGAAAAGAGCCAAAAAGCAGACCCCTGCCGACAAGACCTCCTCTACAGCACAGGGAATAGCCATCTCTAACTACTTTGCCCTGCTGCAGGAGCTCCGGGAGGATGTAGCGCTTTCCCGCGCTCCAGCCCCATCAGCGCCATCTTGCCCGCCAAGACCAAGCAGGGACGAAAGGCAGCAGCACGTACCTCCTCACAGCCTTGCAGCACCGCGACCGAGCCCACTGGAGAAGCAGCTTCGCGGCTCCCCGCCGCTCATCATCTCCGCGGAGGTTCCCGCACGGAGACAGCCCGACTCCTCACTCTCTGCAGACGGCGCACGTACGCAGCCTCCGTTGCCACGGACACCCGGGACAGTGGCAGCATCGGGCCAGGCAGACTCATCCTCCGCACAGGTTAGCACCCGGCATCCCCGGCAGTCCTTACCACGGGAACACCGGCCCGGCGCCTCTTATGAAGCAGAGCTCTCCCTCAGTGCAGGGAAGAGCTTTTCTCAATGCCTGGCCAAAATTGCTCCCCTCTCAAATGGCATGTCTGCATCCTCAGCCCCACTAGTGCTGAATGTTAGTCTGCCTGAGACACACAATGGCTCCATGAATTGGGCCACTGAAGTTCCAGAGGAGCCTGAATGCTTCTCCCAGCCTATTACCCCATAACCACCCTCCTGACACCCACCCTCATCAGTGACCCGTCATCATCTACTCCGGGCAACGTACTTGGGGGAACCCCGTGCCCATCACCACTGCACCCTGATTTGCAGGGTCTTGATATGGCATTCAACCCTGGTCCTGATATTGGGGGCAATAAGTCTCACCTCCCCCCCCCATACCTGTGCCTCCTTCCAACAATCCTGCAGGCAGCAGCGATCTGGGTCCAGAACAGTCCCCGCTTGAAGCGAGCCCATTAAGACACCAGGCTTAAAATGGCTTGGGAGAGACACCCCTAATTGACCATGGTCCCTCTAGGTGCTCAGACCACCAGAAAAGACCCGCCCAGGCTCTACCCCGTATGTTCAGGGCAGACAGCCATCTATCAGTGAAGAGTTCATGCAAGACAGCACCATTGGTGAGGGATGAAGATTCTCTCAGTCTGGGGCCCTCTCGGATGCAAGTGATCAATTCTCCTGCACTGCTAAACACCACTCTGGCTCCAGAGAACGTCTCATGGAACTCCAGTCCGTCTTCTTCAACTTGGGGTACCAGTCCCCCTCGTCCCCCTGATGATCCGGGGCCTTTACTCTCCGCCTCCCAACCAATGGGGATTCCAAACGAGGTTTTCATACCGAGTCTTCCGCCCCCGGAGGATGCCTTACTCACCTTGCAAGCACATCCAGAGCTGCGTGCTCTTCTTTCACTCTTGCCCACAAAATGGACATGCAGCAAATGGCGCAGGCCTCCAACAAACCTGGAGACAGGACCTGTGTCCCGTGCAAGACAACGTAGCGGCTCTCCAGGACAAGGTGCGGAGATTAGAGGAAGCCCAAGAATCTACTAATTGCAAGATCTCTGATCTTCAGACATCAATCGCCGAACAAAGCACCCACCAAGTTTATCTTGCCGCCCACATGGACGACTTGGAGAACCGCAACCGATGCAATAACATTAGAATACGGGGCCTACCCGAAAGTGTAAAAGGTGCGGACCTACTCCCCTCTCTGACTAAACTTTTCAATTACATCTTGGGCAAGCCTGACGAGTCGCCCATTGAATTCGACCGAGCTCATAGAGCCCTTCGCCCGTTAAGCCAAGATGTAACACGTCCTAGAGACGTTATATGCAGAATCCATCGCTACGTCCTTAAAGAGGAGATCATGAGAAAAGCCCGGATTATGCAATCAATTGTTTTTGAGGGTGCCAAAATAGGTCTCTTCCCAGACCTTTCTAGACGAACTCTACGCCTGAGAGCAGCCCTCAAGCTCCTCTTATCATTACAATCTAAAAGCATCCTGTACAAGTGAGACATCAGGGTGAGACCCTCCTCCTTCGCTCCCCAGCGGACCTTCCGACCTTCATCTCTACTCTGGACCTTCCTGTAATATCTCTTCCGGACTGGGATGCAGCGGCCTCCAATGACCCGCCTTCTCTGCAGAAACTTCTCCGAAGTCTCACAGAGCCCACAGACGCCCGGGGAGTCCTGAAAGTCGTTCCTTTAAAATGCGTCCTCAACGTTGAATGATGTCCTGAACCGATGTGGACTGCCTTATTTCATTGTCTTATGTGAGACGGTCTCCTGCTTTTCTAATGTGGTTTGGCCCTTACCTTATGTCCTCTATGGTTTTGACCCAGGAGCAGAGGTTAGGATACCAGTCAGACTCCTGTCTGTTCTGACTCCCGGTCTCAACCCTACTCAATTTTGTGGACAATTTGGGATCTGGTCCCCAAATATTACTGACCCTCACAATGTGGGTCTTGGCCGCTGCAGTTATTAAGCTGTCTTCTTTAATGGTTCGGCCGCTTTTCGTTAGGCCGCAGTTTTAACTGTTCGACAATTTGCTCTGGTTCTCTCACGGTTGTTACAGTCGATTCGGACTTCACTATTGTGCTCGCTTCTCGGGAGCCTTTTCTGTTTAGACTTTTGGCTTCCTCGTAATGGCTAACCTTAGATTAACATCCCTCAATGTGAAGGGATTCAATACCCCCCGAGAAGCGATCACAAATCCTGTACCACCTCCATAAACAAAAGTCTCAAATTTTGCCTACAAGAAACTCACCTTCTCACATCCCATATCCAGTCGTACCACAACCGCTATTTCCCTGCCTGGTACCATAGTAGTAGTTCCACGACCAAGACAAGGGGTGTAGCCATATTCATTCATAAGTCGTTGCCGATGCAAGTTTTAGATGTCTACACAGACGATGATGCCAGGGTTCTGTTCTTAAAATGTAGCTTGCAGGGCCACGTCTACACGATCGCTAACATTTATGTACCGAATACTAATCAGCTTCCCTTCTTAATTAAAACCTTTGATAATCTGACAGGCTTTGCCCAGGGGCAGATCATCCTCTGCGGTGACTTGAACCTGGCTCTCAATCCCCAGGTTGATACTTCCTCAGGCCACTCCTCGGTCGCTTTCCACACCCTACACAGGGTTAAAAAACTGCTCCATGAGATGCAACTGGTAGATGCCTGGAGACTCCTGCACCCGGGGGAACGAGACTTTACTTTTTACTCTCATCCTCACCGCATTTATAGTCGTATTGACTATATCTGTCCCCAGCACTCCCTTCTCACATATCTGGTTGCTGTCTCCATAGGCAACATCCTGCACTCCCCAAACCACGCACCAGTCCACTGGCGACCTAGCCCTTCCGAGTTTGAGACGACCCAAATTTTTTGGAAGCTTAACGAGTCGTTATCGCTTTTTTACCTGTGCTTATCTGAATTGTAACTTTCCATAGATACCTTTGTCTCTACCCATGTGTCTGACCCCACAACACCTCAGACGCAATGGGAAGCGCTAAAATGTCTACTAAGGGGGGTACTCATGAAGCACGGAGCGCGCTTGAAGAGGGAGGCCTCCTATAAACTCCATTCCCTCTTGACACAACTTGCCTCCTTAGAAACTACTCATAAATCCTCTGGCCTAGAAGCCGACTTGAGGGCCCTTATTCAGGTTCGCCACAAAATTCTTCTACTAATGGAAAACAAGCATAAGAGATACCGCCAAATCTGCTCTGGTACCTATTATGCCTGGAGCAACAAACCAGGAAGACTCCTGGCCCGCGCACTAGGGGACAAAAGAGCGTCCCTGTTTGTCTCGTCAATCAAAAACTCGGAAGGGCGGGTTGTGCATCTGACGGAGGAAAATTTATCAGTCTTTCACAAAATACTATTTTTGGGCTATACAATCTCCCCTCGCCCCAAATGCAACCAGGACACTCATCACTTACCTCTGCGCTTCAGACATATCTGAAGAGAACAGCTCTCCCCCCCATCTCACCCCAGTCTCTCGCCTCCTTGAAGGCAACCTTCACGCCTTAAGAATTAAAGGCCGCAGTGTCCTCTCTTCCCGCTGGTAAGAGCCCAGGTCCTGATGGGTATACCGCTAAGTTTTATAAAGCTTTGAGTGAGGAACTAGCTGGCCCCCTTCTTAAAGCTTTTAATGCAGTCTCTCCGGACTCCCCATTTGACCCTGCGTTCTTGAAAGCATATATTACTGTCATCCCTAAGGAAGGGAAGGACCCTGCTCAGTGTCAAAGCTATAGTCCTATATCCTTGATCAATACGGACGCAAAGCTCTTCACAAAATTATTAGCCATGAGGCTAAACCCACTCTTGAACTCGGTTATTCACCTCGACCAGGCTGGGTGTGTGCCCACCAGGGAGGCGAGAGACAATACCCTTAAAACCTTCTCTCTCATCCATCATATCCAAACAACTAAGACCCCCTGTGTCCCTCTATCATTAGATGCAGAGAAGGCCTTCGATCGTGTAGCGTAGCCTTTCCTGAAGGGGGTGCTGGTTGCCATGGGCATGGGCCAAAATATGCTAAGTAGGATCATGGCACTGTATGGGGACCCCCAAGCCCAGATTAGAATGAATGGTTCTCTCTCTAACCCGTTTGTCATCCACAATGGTACCTTGCAGGGATGCCCTCTGTCTCGTACTCCACTTGTATTGGCTATGGAACATTTGATGCAGGCTATTCGCCTCAACCCCCATATTCGTGGAATTCTCATAGGTAATCAACACTGCAAATGTTCGGCATTGACGGACGATTTATTACTGTATCTTACAGAGCCGCTCCCATCCCTGCCGGCGGCGATCAAAGCTTTGGAGGAATATGGTGTCCTAAGCTATCATAAGATCAATATGACAAAAAGTACTGCACTGAACTTCAACATCCCTGACCAGCTCGCCCAGCACCTCAAGACATCCTTTCCTTTTTCCTGGACCACAACCTCCCTCAAATACCTGGGTATCCATATCCCGGCCAACCTCGAGAAAACTTTTGACCTTAACTTTGTCCCTCTTCTTGCTAGAATAAAACTTGACCTCCTAAAATGGGACAAAAGAGATTTCTCATGGCTTGGATGCATAAACATTTTCAAGATGAATGTGCTTCCTCGTCTTCTCTACCTCTTCCAAGCCATTCCTATCTTGTTGCCTAAAAACTTACTTACATACTAACAACAAATTGCCTCTCGATTTATTTGGGCAAAGAAACGGACCCGAATAGCTAGTTCGATATTGACCCGATCGAAACAGGAAGGAGGGCTAGCCCTACCAGACTTCCAGGCTTACTACCTGGCGGCAGTAGCGGTTCGCATCTTAGACAGCTTTAAAAATGCTAACTCAAAGCATTGGGTCCAGCTGGAAACCCAGATCTACAAAGCTCCAACAGCAGCTTTGCCCTGGCTCCCAAGGAGATCCCTCCAATCCCTCCCGTTGATAGCTAAGACAACGATTTCGATACGTAGGTCTTTTTCTTCCAAAATGCTTTTATTTTTACCTTGTGGTCCTTGTACCCCATTAATCGGCAACCCAAGTACCCCTGACTCGCTGGCGACTTCCCTGGTCCGTCTCCTAGGTGAGGGACCACACCGATCTATTTTTGGTAAGGTGCGCTCCACAGACTCCTTGAAGTCCTACTCAGAGTTGACAGGGGACCCACTGGTCTCCCACTTCTCAAGGTTAAACTATTATCAACTCTGTAGCCTTTACTCCTCAAGTAAATCGGTCTTACAACTCCATAGGTAACCTACGATTTTTGAACAATGGTGCTTGGGAAACTATTCTGAAAGTCGCACGCTCTCCGGACTCTACAAACTTTTAACCAGTACCCCTCTTATAGATAAACTCCCCTTCCAAATAAGCTGGGAACGGGAACTAAACAGAGAGCTCTCGGAAGAGGATTGGAGCAAGGCCCTTTTTTTAACACACAAGGGCTCGATATCCACCAGAATTCACGAACTAAATTATAAAATCCTGACCATATGGTATAGGGTTCCGGCCCTTCTACATTCTCTTTACCCAGTCACCCCCAGCACCTGTTGGCGTTGCAAGAAGGAAAGGGGCACAATGACCCACATATGGTGGGGATGTCCTACCCTGCAGCCGTTTTGGCAGAAAGTACTTGAAATAATTCATTTAATCACAGGGAAGGAGTTGCAGAATGATCCTGCCACGCTCCTACTCTTTGCCATTCCCCTCCCGGCCCCTCTGCTTAAAAATCACCTGATTTACTTTCTACTCTTAGCAGCCAAAACTATAATTCCAAGGCTGTGGCTCTCCACCCCCAGTCCTTCCATTTCCGACTGGATTAGGGAGATCCATGTGGTGCAGAGACTGAAGGAACTAAGAGAGGACTCTTTCGCCCATCAGGAAAGACATCTTCAGGTCTGGAGCGATTGGCTGGTCTTTTGCAAATCGGATTCCTATAATTCCTTGCTCTAAACCCTTAGTTATTCCTGCAGACTTTGTCATTTGGACTTTTTAAAGCAGTTTTGGCCATTCTTACAGTGAGGCTTTCGAATCGACTGACTGTTCCTTTTGTATGCTATGTTATTGTTTCTTTGTTAGTTTTTCATTCCTAGCAATAAAGAATGGCACTACCAAGCATATTAATATCACCTCTCGTCAGACCCTCCCAACTCACGAGTTGCACGTTAGAGGCTCTTATGTGATCATCTCGCCTTTTATCTCTCACCTGTTTGAGTGATGTTGGTGCATAGTCGTTCATAGAACCTTCTCTAACTTATGATTTTGGTATCCTTTCTTGCATTGTAATTCATACCTTATAGAATCTGAAACCATCCATTAGATGTCTAACTCTATTGTAGAATTTTCAATGTTGTTTGCCCTATCTATACTGATCCCATGAGCTAATCTCTGTTGTATAATTAGCCTTTGGAATATACTCTGTGTTTGTTGATGGGCTTTTTCTCTTATGCCTTGTTACACCATATTGACTGTATTCAACTTTGTCTCTAAATAAAACCTTTTGAATCGGAAAATATATAATAAACTGGTACAGCTAGTTCAATGCAGTGCCAAGAACAAGAGGCATTGGATCTTGCCAGTGCCACTGCTACCATATCTTCAGCCTTATCAGATGAGGAGTGTAATTTTGAAAAGTATTTGGATGACATGAAGCAGGCGAAGCGTTGTCAGGGAAAAGATTCCGCTCCCATAGCAAACAGATTTACCAGATTTCAGCAGCATTTTTCACTTTCTTTCAAAGTAGTAGAAGAGTTCAACCGTTCATCAAAACTGAATGTGTCTGAGGCAATTCCATCATACCCTGAAATTGTTAGAGATGTTGCCCATGTGGTCACCACTTTGCCACCAACCCAAGTTAGTGTAGAGAGGCCGTTCTCTAGCCTGGAAATAATGGTATCAGATTTGAGGTGGTCTATGAAGGAGGATCTGATGGAGGCGATACTATTTCTCAGAACAAATTCATAGACTCCACAAATGTTACTCAGGACGTTTTTGTTGAAAACTTTTTTATCCCACTTACTGCAGCGTTTTGCATATATACAATTTATTAAAGTTAGTGTCCTAAAGTCGTATCCAATAAATATATTTTACACTGACAAGCAAAGGGTAACAATGTTTTGAACTTTTGTCTTTCAGGCTCCCTATCTCACCATCCACTACAGCTTTGAACGCAAGACTACCATCTTGGCTATCTCATACATAACTATGACCTGTAATTATTTAGCATATGCCAAGTTATGCAGATTCTTGTCATGTAACTGCATTGTTACGGTTTTTCTCCTGGTGGTTGGACAATCTTTTTCTACTTTTTACTACAAATTAAAACCTGTATTAACATACCCTAATAGTTAAGTGTGTTATTAGGCTGATTCCCAAGCGAGAGGTCACAAATTCGAATCAATGAGCAGCCATGAAGAAGATTTCCCAAGAAAAGAGAAGCAGCAGCATCCAGCTCAGCGATAGCGTCTCTCGGCCAAGAGAATTGCCAAACTGCATCATGTGAGGCCCTGACAGCTGGAACAATATGAAATGAAGTCCATTCATCCATCCAAAAGCCAAGAGGTTCAGGCAACATAGAGTCAACAAGTCGGCTCATTAAAAGGTCTATCAGTTCTAACGCTACAGACACGGCAGTGGAGGCGGCTTATATGCTTCATAAGAGTGAGATCACAGACGTCCATGCAAGCACCGGGCAACACATATTACACAGGTCTGGAATGATGGCCTGAAAAAAGGTGAAGAAGCCTCGACTTCAACCTCGTTATAAGAAGCGTTGGCTCGAATTTAGAAAAAAGTACAAAAAATTGAAGTTTGGAAACGGGTGATTTGGAGCGATGAGATCAAAGTCAATAGACTGGGCTCTGATGGGGGAAAATGGGTTTGGGAGAATGGGGCTAAGGATCAAGAAATTAAAGAAACTGTCAAGTTTGGTGGAGGAAGCTAAATGATATGGTGTTGTTTCAATGCCAAAGACATTGGAAACTTGACCAGGATCGATTTTGATCTCAATGCTGAGCTAGAGGTGAGTATACACGAGTACTATGGGTATGAAAAGGACAACATAGTGTTTCAACAGGACAGCAACCCCAAGCATCCATCAAGTTTGGCGAAGACATGATTCAATGATAATGTAGTTGCTGCATTGGCCTCCGCAGTCCCCAGACCTCAACCCAATCAAACACTTGTGGGTAGAGTTGAAGAAAAAGCTGTATTTGTACCCAAGTGAGTTGACCAGTATGCACCAACATTGGGAACATGTAGAAGAGACCTGGGATCAGATTTTGGTCAAGACATGCTTGAATGTGATCCAGGGCCCAGAAGGATTCAGGAAGTATTGAAAGCCAGAGATGGATTTACCAAATGCTAACAAAATAATAAAAAATAACATTTTGATAATTAAGAGAAAAACAGTAACAATGCAGTTACATGACAAGAATCTGCAGAACTAAACAGATGCTAAATACTTGCAAGGGACATTTCTGTATAAGATAGGTAAGATGATTGTCTATAAAATTACAGTAGCCTCACGTTCAAAGCTGTAGTGGATGATGAGATATGGTGCCTGAAAGTCAAACGTTCAAAACATTGTTACCCTTTTGCTTTTCAGTGTCTGTTCTACCTAAATAGCTTGATTATTGTATCATAAACAGCCTGATGTTCCCATTTTACTATAGTTAAGTTATCACTTAAACATGCGCCATGTATGAGGGAGTGGGATTCAGGGAAATTGAGGAGTCGGTGTTGGAGCTTCGGCTTACCGACTCCACAGCGCTGCGCTGCACAACATTTTCTAGTCCAAAGGACACATTGTCGTATTGCACCTCTCCCTGAGGCCGCAGTAAATCTTCGAGGCGTATTCCCCATATGAGACCTTAACAGCACTTCAATGTAAATACCCAAAAAGGCTGAGAGGTCTTGCTTCCACTTTAGGGACTGGCAGAGATCAGAACCGGGTGGTCCCCTGTTCGGTACTTCAGAAAGATGATATGAGGTGCCTATTTTCAATTTAGTTTTTAAGGGTTACAGAAGTGAATTTCAAAATTGGAGAGACCACACAGAGCATCTCTTCGCTGGAGTCTTGAACCTGTCAGACCATAACAGTACCAGCCAGACATTGCCCACCATACCAGTGCCAGCCAGACAGCGCCCACCATACCAGTGCCATCAGTGGAAAGCAGCTGTCAAAAACGGAATATTACTTTCTGAAGTATGAGGACAAAGCATGTTTGTGTCCCGATGGCTGGGGGCTGCATAGGCCTCATGTTATGCTATACAGCAAATTTATTATTCCCTTGGCTCCTTTTTTTGCCTATTCAAGGCACAACAATTATTCCAAAACAGCAAGCTCTCTCTCCTCCCAATTTGCAGTAATGCAGACTTGTTCTGTTTTATTCACTTATATAGCGCTGACATAGTCCACAGTCCTGTATAGAGATTGTCTTAACTCGCATTACTATCTTTTCCCACTGGGGGTTACAATCTAAATTTTAAATGAACTTCTTAGCATATATCTTTCAATTGTGGGAGAAGATCTATGCAAAACAGAGAAAACATACCAACTCCATGCAGATGTAGCCTTCGTTTGGACTCAAGTTAACAGCACTAACCAGTGAGCCACTGTAATGCAGCTACCAACTTTTGATGGAGAGTTGCTTTAGTCTTATATAAAATACAACTACAACCAGGATTACAATAGATCTCACATGAAATCTTTAAAGCCCTTCAATATTGTCAAAAAAGACAGGGACAGATTTATCAAGGCAGTTGCGCCAGAATTATGGCTCAATTTGCGCCAAAAACCAGCTTTTCGCCACATTTACTATGTGTTTTAGACCGTTTCAGACGCTTCTGGCCGTGGCTTTGTAAAAAGGGGGGTGGTTTCACAGAAAAGGGGAATGGCTTAAATGCGACAAAAAATGCGACAGAATTTTGTCGCAGTTTCTGGCATAACAGTAAGCCAACTTTATTGTGGTACAAACTTAGACTGCACCAGATTTATCAACACTATGATAAATGTGGCGCATTGTAAGATTGTCTAGTCTAACTTTACACTGTCTAAAAGTAAGACACTATTGATAAATCTGCCCGACTGCTTGCAATAGTAGGTGAAATGATACTAAGTTATAGCAAAATTTCATCATCAGCGTCATTATTATAATCTAAAATTATAATAAAATCTAGTTTTCCTAATAGTTTGTATTGTGGTTTTATTGTTTGGCTACAACATTTTAGTGAAAATGTTGCCTTTTCACCAATGTTTATCTTATGGTGTGGATAATGCTAGGAAGCCTGGAGATAAAGGTAAATCCTATTGCTTCGTTAACTCCGTAACGACTGCCCGCCGACTATAGACGTCGGCCGGTGTGGGCCGTTTGTCTGCAGCGACGTCTTAAGACGTTGCTGCAGAGATCGGAGTTTGCCGCGCCCGGGGCCGCAGCTTAGCTGAGATCGGGGCTGTACTACACAGCCATGATCCCAGAGCATCTCCTACGATCACCTGAAAGTGGTGGAAACCTCCGCACCCCGGTGCTTTAACCCATTTATTGCGGCGGTGCGTTACCGCAGCGCAGTCAAAGGGTTTCCCTGCTCTGTCGGGTGATCGGAACACCCGGTGACCCGACAGAGCCCGGAGTGGCCCCAGAGGTGTCTGTGTATGAAGCCAGTGACCTGGACACACTGTGTGCTGTCCTGATTACTGCCTGTGTCAGAATGACACAGATTATAATGTATTAGCATATATGAATATGCTAATACATTGCTAAGTGTTAAAAAAAAAAAAAAAAAGTAACAGTTCTCCCTTCAGGGGATTTAAAAAAAAAAAAAAAAAAGTGAATAAAAAAAAATTATAAAATAAATAGTTAATAAAAAATAATTGTGCATATATTACACACACAAAAAAACCCTACACATATTGGGTATCCACATGACCATAATAACCTGTAGAATTAATCTAGCAAGTTATTAAGTGTGAATGGTGTAAAAAAAATAAAAAATTCTGCAATTATTTATAAGTGAACTTAAACTATTCCCCCATAACGAACAACTTGTCTCGAATAAAACGAGGCATCATACAACTGCGTCATTGAAAAAATAAAAAAATTACAACTGCTGAAACACAAGGAGGCAAAAACTAAAAAAAAAATGTTCTGGTCATTAACTACTTTTCAGGCGTTCGGCTTAAGGGGCTAAAAGGATATTGCCATTTCATCGATAAGCGTTAAAAATGTAGGCAAAGGTAAATATAGACTATTACCAATTAGATTTCTTCCTTTCAGAGTAAGAGCAGTTCTTATCTCCTGCTTTTATACACAAGCTTCTCTAGGTTACTGATCATCTATCTGTGCTGTAGCAGCCCTGGCCAGGATGATGATGTCACTCTCTGCTGTGTCTTATCAGCAGCACAGGAGCTTGCTTCCTTCTGACAAACATTAACCCTTTAGAGCTCGGTAGCCTACTATCCTGTTATTTAGACCCCTCCAACAGGCTCACCAAGTAATAGCAGAAGTGACATTTCAGTCACTGCTGTAGACATGACCCCAGCCTGATCAGGAAATGGGAGCCTGACGCTAGCCATGAGGAGCAGGCTCTGTGGAACAGCATGGTGAGAACAACCCGTTAAGGAGGAGCATTATATGCTTTGCTTTTTTATGTTGGTATCTGTTTACGCCAGGGTCCCACAGTGCAGATGCCAGGTGCAGTTGAAGCTGCAGCCACCCATGTCCATACAAAATGCCTGGAGAAACAATAATGTCACTGGCAATCTCCTATTGCCCTTGGCGATGGTGGCTTCTGCATTGTGGGACCATGGCCATAGAGCTGATCAGAAGGCTCCCTGTTTCACACGACTTTACGAGTACTCATCAGCTGTGCCATTACAGCCTGTTCTATGCATCCAGGGGGTATGATATAAACCATCACAAAGGGTTTATTCATATGTCAAGGTGTTTGCACAAAAAAAGTGACATGATGTTTAAAAAAAAACAAAAACCGTTCTAGATGGACAATTAACCACTAGGGGCAGAAAGTAGCAATTTGCATGTCTGCCCCTATTCCACAATGAATTTGACTTCAATAGGTTCCGTCAGCTATTCAGACATGTCCATTTTAGAAAATACTTGCATTACCCATAAAATAATGTATGGTACATTATAATGAATGGTAACAACCAGTTGCCATACATTTCCAGGAGGAATAACTAAGAAACTGCACAACACAGAATTCTCAGAAAAAATGCTCTAAAATTTCTTGGGAACACCAGTATTTACTAAGCTGTCAGGAGTGGTGATAAATCTATTTTCCCAAATGTTTTTATTTGCAATTACAATATATTTTAAACGTACCAAGCAACAAGGATAAGAGGATGGATAATATTTTATAGGATTTTTTTTTTTTTACAGTCACAGACACCAGAAGCTCATGACAAGAACCGAGTGACAAGCTGTTGAGACTTCAAATCATGGATACGAGTAGGCTCTGGGTGGGTGATTATTAGCTGCGTCTTAGCATCATCCTCCCTGAGGAGTTCACGTTTGGACAGAACATAAAATCTGCAGATTTTGGAGCAGATTTATCGTGGAGAAAATCTCCACAAAACCCTGAAAAACTTGACCCATCAGACACACCCTTCTAAGTTCTATCGCTGACCCCTAGATCCCCATATTTGAATTTAGTTGAGCATCTGTAGGACCACCTCAATGGTCGTAGATTTATCAATTCGGTTGACTCTATATGATTGTCGGGACAGCATTCTTTCCTACGCTGCTTTTAACAAAATTTAGAGAGATGCTTTACAGCAGCTTCATGCACATAGCAGCCTGTGAACAGGAACAGAACCATTGACTTTTATAGGAGAGTTTTTCACACGTGCTTTCAGTGTAACCCTGCCTGTGGTGATAATGAGGAGACTGCTAAAAATCTCTTTCTACAGAACAGGAAGTGTCAGACTATTCCGAGGCCCAGTGGCCAAAGTGAAAACTGCAGGGCTTAAGAATTAAAACATTTTTTTTAAAGTGATATGGAAAATTTTAAAAAAAATATATACATAACCAAAAAATCATAAAAAATGTGTTTAACATAAAAACGTGAGTTAAACAATAAGTCATTTTTTGATGAGACATTCCCTTTAAGGATAGGTGTGATGTTAGAGTGTTTTAAATAGGCATTGATTGGCTGGTACTGCCTATCACTGCACTGTCTGTCTGGTACGGTCTATCAAGGCACTGTCTGGCTTGTACAGTCCACAGGGGTACCCCTTGGCTGGTACTGTCTATATATGCACTCTCTGGCTAACACTGTGCACAAGCACCCTCTGGCCAGGTGCGTAGGCGCTCTCCGTCCCGTGCTGTGTACAGTCGCACTCTGGCTGAAACTATCCATAGAGGCCACCAAGGCGCTCTCTGGCCGACTCTGGCCACCGAGGCGCTCCCTGGCCGGCGCTGGTTATGCAGGCGCTCTCTGGCTTGTACTGAGGCGCTCTGTCTATGTAGGCGCTCTCCGGCTTGTACTGAGGCGCACTGTCTATGTAGGCGCTCTCTGGCTTGTACTGAGGCGCTCTGTCTATGTAGGCGCTCTCCGGCTTGTACTGAGGTGCTGTCTATGTAGGCGCTCTCCGGCTTGTACTGAGGCGCTCCGTTTATGTAGGCGCTCTCCGGCTTGTACTGAGGCACTGTCTATGTAGGCGCTCTCCGGCTTGTACTGAGGCGCTCTGTCTATGTAGGCGCTCTCCGGCTTGTACTGAGGCGCTCTGTCTATGTAGGCGCTCTCTGGCTTGTACTGAGGCACTGTCTATGTAGGCTCTCTCCGGCTTGTACTGAGGCGCTCTGGCTATGTAGGCGCTCTCGGGGTTGTACTGAGGCTCTGTCTATGTAGGCGCTCTCTGGCTTGTACTGAGGCACTGTCTATGTAGGCGCTCTCCGGCTTGTACTGAGGCGCTCTGTCTATGTAGGGCGCTCTCCGGCTTGTACTGAGGCGCTCTATGTAGGCGCTCTCTGGCTTGTACTGAGGCGCTGTCTATGCAGGCGCTCTCTGGCTTGTACTGAGGCGCTGTCTATGCAGGCGCTCTCTGCTTGTACTGAGGCGCTGTCTATGTCGGCGCTCTCTGGCTTGTACTGAGGCACTGTCTATGTAGGCGCTCTCCGGTTTCTTCTGAGGCACTGTCTATGTAGGCGCTCTCTGGCTTGTACTGAGGCGCTCTGTCTATGTAGGCGCTCTCCGGCTTGTACTGAGGCGCTCTGTCTATGTAGGCGCTCTCCGGCTTGTACTGAGGCGCTCTGTCTATGTAGGCGCTCTCCGGGTTGTACTGAGGCGCTCTGTCTATGTAGGCGCTCTCCGGCTTGTACTGAGGCGCTCTGTCTATGTAGGGCGCTCTCCGGCTTGTACTGAGGCGCTCTGTCTATTGTAGGCGCTCTCCGGCTTGTACTGAGGCGCTCTGTTCTATGTAGGCGCTCTCTCCGGCTTGTACTGAGGCGCTCTGTCTATGTAGGCGCTCTCCGGCTTGTACTGAGGCGCTCTGTCTATGTAGGCGCTCTCCGGCTTGTACTGAGGCGCTCTGTCTATGTAGGCGCTCTTCCGGCTTGTACTGAGGCTCTGTCTATGTAGGTGCTCTCCGGCTTGTACTGAGGCCTCTGTCTATGTAGGCGCTCTCCGGCTTGTACTGAGGCGCTCTGTCTATGTAGGCGCTCTCCGGCTTGTACTGAGGCACTGTCTATGTAGGCGCTCTCCGGCTTGTACTGAGGCACTGTCTATGTAGGCGCTCTCCGGCTTGTACTGAGGCGCTCTGTCTATGTAGGCGCTCTCCGGCTTGTACTGAGGCACTGTCTATGTAGGCGCTCTCTGGCTTGTACTGAGGCGCTCTGTCTATGTAGGCGCTCTCTGGCTTGTACTGAGGCGCTCTGTCTATGTAGGCGCTCTCTGGCTTGTACTGAGGCGCTCTGTCTATGTAGGCGCTCTCTGGCTTGTACTGAGGCACTGTGTATGTGGACGCGCTCGGTCGCGTGGAGAGAGGCTCTCTATGTAGGCGCTCTCCGGCTTGTACTGAGGCGCTCTGTCTGTGGGGGCGCTCTCCGGCTTGTACTGAGGCTCTGTCTATGTAGGCGCTCTCCGGCTTGTACTGAGGCTCTGTCTATGTAGGCGCTCTCCGGCTTGTACTGAGGCTCTGTCTACGCAGGCGCTCTCTGGCTTGTACTGAGGCGCTCTGTCTATGTAGGCGCTCTCCGGCTTGTACTGAGGCGCTCTGTCTATGTAGGCGCTCTCTGGCTTGTACTGAGGCGCTGTCTATGTAGGCGCTCTCTGGCTTGTACTGAGGCGCTCTGTCTATGTAGGCGCTCTCTGGCTTGTACTGAGGCGCTCTGTCTATGTAGGCGCTCTCTGGCTTGTACTGAGGCGCTCTGTCTATGTAGGCGCTCTCCGGCTTGTACTGAGGCGCTCTGTCTATGTAGGCGCTCTCGGGCTTGTACTGAGGCGCTCTGTCTATGTAGGCGCTCTCCGCTTGTACTGAGCGCTGTGTCTATGTAGGGCGCTCCTCCGGCTTGTACTGAGGCTCTGTCTATGTAGGCGCTCTCCGGCTTGTACTGAGGCTCTGTCTACGCAGGCGCTCTCTGGATTTTACTGCGGCGCTCTGTCTATGTAGGCGCTCTCCGGTTTCTACTGAGGCACTGTCTATGTAGGCGCTCTCTGGCTTGTACTGAGGCGCTCTGTCTATGTAGGCGCTCTCCGGCTTGTACTGAGGCTCTGTCTATGTAGGCGCTCTCCGGCTTGTACTGAGGCTCTGTCTACGCAGGCGCTCTCTGGCTTGTACTGAGGCTCTGTCTACGCAGGCGCTCTCTGGCTTGTACTGAGGCTCTGTCTATGTAGGCGCTCTCTGGCTTGTACTGAGGCTCTGTCTATGTAGGCGCTCTCTGGCTTGTACTGAGGCTCTGTCTATGTAGGCGCTCTCCGGCTTGTACTGAGGCGCTCTGTCTATGTAGGCGCTCTCCGGCGTGAACTGAGGCGCTCTGTCTATGGAGGCGCTCTCCGGCTTGTACTGAGGCGCGCGGGCTATGTAGGCGCTCTCCGGCTTGTACTGAGGCGCTCTGTCTATGTAGGCGCTCTCCGGCTTGTACTGAGGCGCTCTGTCTATGTAGGCGCTCTCCGGCTTGTACTGAGGCGCTCTGTCTATGTAGGGCGCTCTCTGGCTTGTACTGCGGCGCTCTGTCTATGTAGGCGCTCTCCGGCTTGTACTGAGGCTCTGTCTATGTAGGCGCTCTCCGGCTTGTACTGAGGCTCTGTCTATGTAGGTGCTCTCCGGCTTGTACTGAGGCGCTCTGTCTATGTAGGCGCTCTCCGGCTTGTACTGAGGCGCTCTGTCTATGTAGGCGCTGTCTGGCTTGTACTGAGGCGCTCTGTCTATGTAGGCGCTCTCTGGCTTGTACTGAGGCTCTGTCTATGTAGGCGCTCTCTGGCTTGTACTGAGGCGCTCTGTCTATGTAGGCGCTCTCCGGCTTGTACTGAGGCGCTCTGTCTATGTAGGCGCTCTCTGGCTTGTACTGAGGCGCTGTCTATGTAGGCGCTCTCTGGCTTGTTCTGAGGCGCTCTGTCTATGTATGGCGCTCTCTGGCTTGTACTGAGGCGCTCTGTCTATGTAGGCGCTCTCCGGCTTGTACTGAGGCGCTCTGTCTATGTAGGCGCTGTCCGGCTTGTACTGAGGCTCTGTCTATGTAGGCGCTCTCCGGCTTGTACTGAGGCTCTGTCTATGTAGGCGCTCTCCGGCTTGTACTGAGGCACTGTCTATGTAGGCGCTCTCCGGCTTGTACTGAGGCACTGTCTATGTAGGCGCTCTCCGGCTTGTACTGAGGCGCTCTGTCTATGTAGGCGCTCTCCGGCTTGTACTGAGGCGCTCTGTCTATGTAGGCGCTCTCCGGCTTGTACTGAGGCGCTCTGTCTATGTAGGCGCTCTCCGGCTTGTACTGAGGCTCTGTCTATGTAGGCGCTCTCCGGCTTGTACTGAGGCACTGTCTATGTAGGCGCTCTCTGGCTTGTACTGAGGCTCTGTCTATGTAGGCGCTCTCCGGCTTGTACTGAGACTCTGTCTATGTAGGCGCTCTCCGGCTTGTACTGAGGCACTGTCTATGTAGGCGCTCTCTGCTTGTACTGAGGCGCTCTGTCTATGTAGGCGCTCTCTGGCTTGTACTGAGGCGCTCTGTCTATGTAGGCGCTCTCTGGCTTGTACTGAGGCGCTTGTCTATGTAGGCGCTCTCTGGCTTGTACTGAGGCGCTCTATGTAGGCGCTCTCCGGCTTGTACTGAGGCGCTCTGTCTATGTAGGCGCTCTCTGGCTTGTACTGAGGCTCTGTCTATGTTGGCGCTCTCCGGGTTTTACTGAGGCTCTGTCTATGTAGGCGCTCTCCCCGGGTTGTACTGAGGCTCTGTCTACGCAGGGCTCTCCCGGCTTGTACTGAGGCGCTCTGTCTATGTAGGCTCTCTCCGGCTTGTACTGAGGCGCTCTGTCTATGTAGGCGCTCTCTGGCTTGTACTGAGCGCTGTCTATGTAGGCGCTCTCTGGCTTGTACTGAGGCGCTCTGTCTATGTAGGCGCTCTCTGGCTTGTACTGAGGCGCTCTGTCTATGTAGGCGCTCTCTGGCTTGTACTGAGGCCCCTCTGTCTATGTAGGCGCTCTCCGGCTTGTACTGAGGCTCTGTCTATGTAGGGCGCTCTCTCCGGCTTGTACTGAGGCTCTGTCTATGTAGGCGCTCTCCGGCTTTTTACTGAGGCTCTGTCTACGCAGGCGCTCTCTGGCTTGTACTGAGGCGCTCTGTCTATGTAGGCGCTCTCCGGCTTGTACTGAGGCGCTCTGTCTATGTAGGCGCTCTCTGGCTTGTACTGAGGCGCTCTGTCTATGTAGGCGCTCTCCGGCTTGTACTGAGGCGCTCTGTCTATGTAGGCGCTCTCCGGCTTGTACTGAGGCTCTGTCTACGCAGGCGCTCTCTGGCTTGTACTGAGGCTCTGTCTACGCAGGCGCTCTCTGGCTTGTACTGAGGCTCTGTCTACGCAGGCGCTCTCTGGCTTGTACTGAGGCGCTCTGTCTATGTAGGCGCTCTCCGGCTTGTACTGAGGCGCTCTGTCTATGTAGGCGCTCTCTGTGCTTGTTCTGAGGCGCTGTCTATGTAGGCGCTCTCTGGCTTGTACTGAGGCGCTCTGTCTATGTAGGCGCTCTCTGGCTTGTACTGAGGCGCTCTGTCTATGTAGGCGCTCTCCGGCTTGTACTGAGGCGCTCTGTCTATGTAGGCGCTCTCCGGCTTGTACTGAGGCACTGTCTATGTAGGCGCTCTCCGGCTTGTACTGAGGCACTGTCTATGTAGGCGCTCCCTGGCTTGTACTGAGGCGCTCTGTCTATGTAGGCGCTCTCTGGCTTGTACTGAGGCTCTGTCTATGTAGGCGCTCTCCGGCTTGTACTGAGGCACTGTCTATGTAGGCGCTCTCCGGCTTGTACTGAGGCACTGTCTATGTAGGCGCTCTCCGGCTTGTACTGAGGCTCTGTCTATGTAGGCGCTCTCCGGCTTGTACTGAGGCTCTGTCTATGTAGGCGCTCTCTGGCTTGTACTGAGGCTCTGTCTATGTAGGCGCTCTCTGGCTTGTACTGAGGCGCTCTGTCTACGCAGGCGCTCTCTGGCTGGTACTATATCAGCACGTTTTTCCTGTGTATTTACTACTTACTCCAGCGCCGGCTCTGCAGCGCCCCTGTCAGTCAGCAGTGTTATTCAGTTGTCAGTGAGCCGGCAGCCATGTTCCTGGAGACCTGGGCCGCTATCCAGTATATATCACACCATGTCCTTTCCTCCACCTTGTCTAACAGAGGAATTTCCCGCAGCACAGCGTCCTGCCCAGTGCACCTCGGGAGTTGTAGTTTTCCTGCCGGTCGTCACGTACTCCCGTCACGTGACAAGGGGCGGAGCCGTGGTTGTCACATGTAATACGGGGTAAAGGCCGGCAGTGGGCAGTTGCAGAGGTGACAGCTGAGCAATGAATCCAGACCTGAGCAGAGAGAGGGCCACCGCCTCCTTCAACCCGGAGATCATCACACAGATCCTGGATGGCAGCCCAGAGAGGACCCGCAGGAGGAGAAATTTGGGACACATTGGGGGGGGAAAAGTGGCATCAGTGCGGGGGGCCTACTTGTGGGCATCGGGTGTAGGGCAGGCGGGCTTTGGGGATCGGGTGGGCAGGCAAGAATTTTTGGGGGATCGGTGAGGGCAGGGACTACTTGTGGGCATGGTGTAGGGCAGGCACATACTTGGGGCAACGGTGTAGGAAAAGGGAATTTCTTTTGGGCATCGGTGTAGGGGAGGCGGCTGCTTGTCACTTTTTTAGAACCTTTTCATTTAGGGGGGGCTCTTGGGGCATCTTTTTAGGGGAGGCGGGCTTTTCCCTTTTTCATCTTTTTAGGGGACCTTTTGGGGTCTTTACACCCTTTTTCTTGTGAAACCCTCTTTGGGCATTTTTACCAATATTTCACTTGTACACACAACTTGTCATCTTACCCTCTTTGGGGTTGTGTTTTGGGTGGCCCCTACTTGTCCTTTGGGGGGGGAAGGGACATGCTTGTGGCACGGGTAGGGAGGACTATTTGGGCATCGGTTTTGGGGACACAACTTGTCACGGTTACGGGGAATTAAAATTGTGGGCCCGGGGTTGGGCAGCCATACTTGGGCATCGGTGTTTGGGAGGCACACTTGTGGGCATCAGGTGCTATGGCAGGCACATGCTTGTGGGCATCGGTGTAGGGCAGGCACATACTTGTGGGCATCGGTGTAGGGCAGGCACATACTTGTGGGCATCGGTGTAGGGCAGGCACATACTTGTGGGCATCGGTGTAGGGCAGGCACATGCTTGTGGGCATCGGTGTAGGGCAGGCGGCTGCTTGTGGGCATCGGTGTAGGCAGGCGGCTGCTTGTGGGCATCTGTGTAGGGCAGGCTGCTGCTTGTGGGCATCGGTGTAGGGCAGGCGGCTGCTTGTGGGCATCGGTGTAGGGCAGGCGGCTGCTTGTGGGCATCGGTGTAGAGCAGGCGGCTGCGTGTGGGCATCGGTGTAGGGCAGGTGGCTGCTTGTGGGCAGCGGTGTAGGGCAGGCGGCTGCTTGTGGGCATCGGTGTAGGGCAGGCGGCTGCTTGTGGGCATCGGTGTAGAGCAGGCGGCTGCTTGTGGGCATCGGTGTAGGGCAGGTGGCTGCTTGTGGGCATCGGTGTAGGGCAGGCACATACTTGTGGGCATCGGTGTAGGGCAGGCACATACTTGTGGGCATCGGTGTAGGGCAGGCGGCTGCTTGTGGGCATCGGTGTAGGGCAGGTGGCTGCTTGTGGGCATCGGTGTAGGGCAGGCGGCTGCTTGTGGGCACCAATCAGGGCAGAAGAAGATCTGACACTGATTTCAATAACCGCTTACTTGTAATGGTTACATAGATTCCTAGTGCTAGCAATCTCTGAGCAGTGAGAAGGGGGTCGGAGCCCTCCTCGGTTGGTGGACAGGGGTCTGAGATGTCACCAGTAGAATTGTGTGACTGGTTTTCCTCTTTGAGAAGCATTGTCGGATTTTCCATGTCTTCGTCTTAGCTTTTTTTTCTATGAGAAAGATCATTTCTGTATTGTGTCTGGAAACTGTATTGACCACTAATCTGTTCCTCTTGTAGAAAGCCTTGTGATCAATGACCCAGACTTCCAGCATGAAGACCCCAACTTCCTGTCCCGCAGTGAGCGCTATGAGGTGGCCATCAAGAAAAGTGCTCAGATGGTCCAGAAGATGCGGCAGCACGGGATATCGGACCCTGAAGAAATCTACTGGTTCAAGAGGTGAGAAACCTGCAGAGCCGACCTGGCCTAGTGCTGTGTTTAATGGTGGTTTCCTATAATATTACTGTATTAAGGCGGTGGTCTCCAGGTAGAGGCCTGTTCCATAATCACAAACACCAACATGTCTGGAAAGCTTGTGGCAGCATGGAGGGAACCGTGCCTTGTGCTGTGTGCATGTGTGTCAAGACTAGTGTATGGATCAGTACATGGATGTATCAACGTATCATATCCATAACGTATATATAGAAATGTCACAGACATGGCCGCCACTGCCATCTCTAAGTTTAGCATTCAGGTAGCATTTTAAGGATTTAGCTTTTCAGTGTGGATGTAGGTGGTGCCAGTACTGTTAATCCACCAACTAATATAATCTAATTGACTGAGTGTAGAAATGGTCCAAGACAAGTTCAATAAACTGAATGTGAACAAGACTCCAGGCCCAGATGGCTTACACCCAAGAGTTCATAAAGAGCTCAGTTCAGTTATCGGTGTGCCCCTATATATGATATTTCGAGATTCTCTGATGACTGGTATAGTGCTAGGAGACTGGCGCAAGGTAAATGTGGTTCCCATCCTCAAAAAGGCTCCAAGTCTTGCCCAGGTAATTGTAGACCAATAAGTTTAGCATCTATTGTGGGAAAACTGTTTGAGGGGCTCATAAGGGACTATATACAGGAATATGTGGCAGAATATAATATTATAAGCGATTGCCAGCATGGTTTCACAAAGGACAGAAGCTGTCAGACCAACCTGATCTGCTTTTATGAAGAGGTGAGTAGAAGTCTGGATAGCGGGGGGGCTGTGGATATTATGATTTTAGACTTTGCAAAGGCGTTTGACATTGTCCCTCATAAGAGTTTGTTAGGTAAATTAGAATCCATTGGGTTAGCGATAACGGTGTGTAATTGGATTAAAAACTGGGTATCAGATCATACTCCGAGAGTGGTGGTAAATGACTCCTACTCTGAGTGGTCCCCGGTTATGAGTGGTTGCCCAGGGCTCAGTATTGGGTCCTCTTCTATTCAGTGTATTTATTAATGATCTAGTGGAGGGGATCTATAGCCCGGTCTCTATTTTTGAGTGTTGTTTATCCACTTGGCAAATGAGGGTTCATTGTGGATAAATGTAAAGTTCTGCATCTCGGTACTAATAATTTGCATATATCCTAATCACATGTCCCAGGGGGTAAAAAACTGGAAGAATTGCTTGTTGAGATTGATCTGGGTGTTCTTGTAGCTCATAGACTACAGAGCAGCATGTAATGTCAATCAGCTGCCTGTAGGCAAGCACAATATTGGCGTGTATTAAGAGGCATGGACTCGTGGAACAGGGATGCTGTATTACTGCTATATAAAGCATTGGTGCGACCTCACTTAGAATATGCTGTTCAGTTCTGGGCTCCAGTTTATCGAAAAAATGTAATGGAGCTAGAGAGAGTACAAAGACGAGCAACCAAACTTATAAGGGGAATGGAGCATCTTAGTTATGAGGGGAGGTTAAAAGAATTAGATTTAATACGTCTTGAGAAAAGACGGTTCTGGGGGGATATGATTAATTTATATAACTATATAAATGGTCCCTACAAAAAGTATGGGGAAAAATTATTTCGTGTAAAGCCTCCTCAAAAGACAAGGGGACATTCCCTTCGACTAGAGAAAAAAGGATTCAATCTCCAGAGGAGAAGAGCGTTCTTCACTGTGAGAACTGTGAATCTGTGGAATAGCCGCCTGAGGAGCTGGTCACAGCAGGAACAGTGAGGAGTTTCAAGAAAGGCTAAGATACCTACCTGGAACTAAGGAATATTAATGCGTTTGTAGCCATGTAAAATTCTAGATCCAGTCTGATGGCAACTCTGGGATCGGAAGTGAAATCTTCCCTAGAGCAGATTTGTTCTTGCCTTATGGGTTTCAAAGCATTAACCAGTGGTGAGGCAGGGCTTAAACTTATCTCCATCCCTTCACCCACATTTTCCCCACCCTTGGTTGAACTTGATGGACATAAGTCTTTTTTAAACCATAGTAACTATGTAATAGATATAGACCCTCTAAATGGTTATTGTCTCAATCATCTTCCCTAATTATGAATTTCTTTCTTCTTTTTTTTTTTTTAAATCTTGTAATTGTTGCATATGAATAAAAATAAAACCTAGTCACATATTTATTTTAACCACATGCGCAGAAGGTTCTGTGGTTCCCTACTGGTCCCTTACCTGCAACCATAGCATGTCCTAGACAACTGGAAAACACAGCAGCTAGTCGCTGACCACTGGGGGTAGTGTCCATATGCGGGACGATCACAGCGGGGGGGAATGCCCATATCCAAAAGGTGGGTGTCCGTATAGGTTGATGTACATGTTACGAGGGGGATTCGTATGGGGGTGATGGCCACGTCGCGAGGGGAGGGTTTCATAAGGGGGTGATATCCACATTGTGAGGGGAGGATGTTCGTATGGGGGTGATGCCCACATCGCGAGGGGGTTCGTATGGGACGAATGTTCGTTTTCTTACAGTACTCGGGGAAAGAACAGAGAGGTGGCGGCAAAAGTTTAAAGAACACACTACGATCATAAAAACATAGGCTTAAACATTAAAAGACAACGCGTTTCACAGGAATCGTTCCCTCAGTGGCTATTGATTGTCCAGTAACCTCATCAGTGCTGCCAAGTAAACATAGGCTGGTGGAGACCATGGGCACATTAGCGCAGGGAATTTGAAAGGCGACTTAAAAAAAAGGTCAGAAAGCTCCTCTGAGAGAAAATGGAAATTTTAGCAATCAGTTTGGTTGATTATTCTCAGGCAATATACAGAATTAGCTTTGAGGTTGCCTATATACCCTGTATTGGAATAGTGTATGATTCCCAAGAAAAAGTAAGTGGACCCTTTAGAATTTCCTGTATTTTCGCATTGGTTACTAATACTATGTGATCTGATTGTTATCTAATCACAATTATTGACAAATACAATGTTACTAAACAGAACAAGCATACTGTTAGTAAACACATTTGAGTAAACATCCACAGGATGCAAGAAAAAGTAAATATACCCTTAAGAATTACCTGTATTTGTACACCGATTACTATTGAGATGTGGTGTGATGTATTATCAAAGTCAGAAATACAATCTAATTAAACATATAACACAGAAACAGATGTACTGTTTATGCCTTTTAACGAGGTTGTCCACTTCCTAAGTAAAACTAATTTGCAGCTCCTGGGGCCTTATTAAAATTCAAAACCTTTACTCTGATTCCTCCGGTCCCTGGTCTGTCCATTTTTCTGTTTTCTTTCTGGTACTTCTGACCCAGCTCGGCAGCCGCTGATGGGCTGGAGCGATCACACACCTCTAAATTACATCACAGTTTGGAAGTATACGGCTCCGAACGGTGATGTTAGTAGAAGCACATGACCGTCACAGCCAATCAAAACTGCAGGGGTGACAAAAAAAACAGAAGACCGCAGTGACACAGCGCTGGATCTGGGTGCTGGAGGAAGGTGAGTAGAGACTTTTTAATTTTAATGGGGTTCCAGAAGCTATTAGTTTTTCTTAGGATGTGGACAACCCTTTCAGCATACAGCACACACTTTTTCACCTGCACTGTGCGTAAGTCAATCCTTGAATTTAATAACCTGTAGGTCTCCCTTTTAGCAGCAATATTCTTCACCAAATGTTTCCTTTAGAACAAATGCTCTACACCAGGCATCCTCAAACTGCGGCTCTCCAGCTGTTGGGAAACCACAACTCCCATCATGCATTTATATAATCTATAACGGTGAGAATGATGGGAGTTGTAGTTTCCCAACAGCTTGAGGGCGGCAGTTTCAGGATGCCTGCTCTACACTATAGTTGGAGAAAACAGAACCTTGCAAACCTAAACTCATGCCAACTGTGAATTGTGGAGGAGGGGGCATCGTAGTTTGGGGCTTCTCTGCTGCCTCAGAGTATTGGATGCTTTGTGGTCAGTGAGGGAACATTAATATCAATTGTGCATCAAAACCTTTAGCAGGAAACAGTAAGAGCAGCAATCCATGACCTCAGGAGACATTGTCCTAGATAGATTAATGAACTGAAATGCACATGAAGAGAATCCATTTCTAGAATTTCTCCTCAATGTTGTGCTAATTTTTTTTTTTTTTTTTTTTTTGGTGTTCAGTAGGAGTGCTCACTGCTAAAGGGGATTTACAGGGTACTGACTAGAGATCATTTACTTTTGCTCCCTGCGCTGTGGGTGAATACTCTGTGCTCAGTAAAATACATAAAAAAATGCAAAAACTGGGTACCGCTTTTAAGAAAATACCATGAGTCTGGCTGCAGTAGTCTGAGATGAAGTAATATGCTTTGCTTATTAAACTTTTATCCTTGCCAAGTATAAAACAGTGTCGTAACAATCTAAGTGTTCCTTAAATCTGGGAATTTCTATTGTGGATTTGCTTTGGCTTTTACCCCATTGACTTGAATAGGGTAAAATCTGCCCCGAAGCCCACACGTTCTCTTGCAGATTTTTACCTTTGGATTTTCTGTGGAAGATGTCCTTAACAAATCTGTCTCGGGTACATTCACCCATAATGAATAAAAGCTGATTGACAAGAACAGGTTGCGTCAGCCTCATGGTTTCTTCTTCGGAGTGGTACCCTTGTTCCTGTTTGACTATTGTGTTGGAGGTTCTCTTCGGAGCCTTCTTTGCAGATTCCGTCAAAAATAATGGAAAAATAGTGCAGCATGCAGCGCCATTTGTTTCAGTTAAAATGATGGATAGTATGACATGACAGAAACCAGGTGTCGTGGTCAGTGGGGTCTGTTGGTGTCCTTCATGTAGCAGATCTGGCACCACTTCTGTGACGGAGGCTCCAAATGGAACCTCTGATGCAGATGTAAACCAGGCCTCATTCTTCACCGTTCTCTTCGTGATCGAGTGAGAACCTTGTAAGGAGCTGTCATTTAAGATATTGAGCTGGTGCTTCCAGTTGCACAAGTATAATAGCCTCTTATGCTGTGCACATATGACCTCTATTTGATAAGGTTGCTACATTAGGAAGTGTCGCTTTCTTCTATACAAATAAATATATGACTATTACAGTTTATTGTTTGTCAGTAATGATGAAATCCTAGTGATTCCAAAGGGTTCACTTACTATATATGCACTGTATTAGATTGTATAGAAGCGACGGTCCACATTTTGAATTTGTCTGCTATTTGTTTGGCTTGACCTTCTTTGCTGATAAATCTGTGCAGTTTGGAGTTTGTGCGGACCTGTCTTGAAAATTACTGTAACATCTAATCTCTTGCACAGATAAAGTCATATAAATGGAATTTAATTTCAGGTCACAAACAGCCTGAATTGTACTTTAGTCCTATTACACAAGTCCAGAATGCAGCTCCTCTTTGTACATTGTACTCTGCTCCTGCTGGTCAAGGCGAGGATGACGGGCAGTGTATGTAGATGTATTCCACACTGCAGGGCTCTAGAAAAGGTCTAGACCAGGTTATCCTTTCTAACTTCCTGACTTCTTGGCTTTAGTAGGGAACATATACATGCATAGAGTGAATTTATAGTTTTTTTTTCCAGGTAGAAATGGTGATTTAAAGGGGCTGTTCACTTAAATTTTTTAAATTAATTTATGCTGGTGATGCTGTTGAAAAAAAAAAACAAACAAACAAAAAAAAAACTTCCGTTTCAGCGCCGAAAAGGTGCACCATCTCCCATGGTCTTCTGTCTTCTTCTTGGTCCTAACAGTCTGAACATCACCTTTTGTAGCTGCTGATTGGCTGCAGTGGTCATGTTGCACTTCCTGACAGCACCATTCACTTCCGAACAGTGACCACTGCAGCCAATCAGTGGATAGAGTGGTGAAGTTTCAATTACCAGCCCCAGGAAGTAAATTGAATACTGGGAGAGATGGTGGACCTCGGAAGTGCTGGAATGGAGGGGGTATTATTATTATTATTATTATTTTTTTTTTTTTCTAACTACAGCACCAGACTAAATTAATTTGAGTACAAAAAATGCACAACTCCTTTGAGTCTGTATTTTTGACCCTTTTAAAAGAGGGGACAAACTCACTGCTGCCACCACCCACACCCCCACTATCCTACCACACATGGCTATGGTATAGGGGAGAGGTGGATGAGCATGTGCCCTGCCGCTTCATATAGGAACAGCCGAGTGCTCTCACTTGGGTCCACCTCCAGCTTTGATTGTTTATCTCATTCCCTGTGGATCAGTGATAAATATTTTCTCTGAAATACCCTTTAAGAATAGGATTGGCATCGTAATGCTGGACTGGCACTGTGTGAACCACTTCATACAAGCTGGTTACTAGGGACTATCTGTCCATTAACATGCATGTTCTGACAACGCTTCCCTCTGAGGGATCCGAAGGGTTTGTTAATGGAAATGTCTGGCAGGGCCTAAAGACATTAGACTGTTGTTAGATCCTGGTTATACCAACTTGGATCATATTGTTGCAGAACTGGCGCCAAGCTGAGGAGGTGAAGAGCCCTCTTGGTAATATCTAAACCACTTTTGGAATATTTCTAGCTCCAAAAGTAATTGGAATAATTTTGTAAAATAAAAATGGAATGTCCTTAATGGGCAACTGAATATGTTCTGGTTTTAATCCTTGCTTTTAAGTTTGCCTTGTTGCTTGGCCCTGTATTCTATGCTGGCCCTGTGTGTGAGTGCAGGCGGTGTCATCCTCTGTGGCTCAGGAGGGCGCTGTCTGTAACTTTTTCCTTCCTCCTCCTCTGGTGTCACGTAGGCTGGCGGTGAGGGATGTGTCACCTCTGTACACACTCCCCTGCTTCTTTATGTCACCTGTAGATACCTTGGACTTCACCTGTTACCTAGTATTGTAGCTGGCATGCTGCCAGGTACTGTCATCTGCCTGCCTGGTACTTTATAGTAAGCAAATGACTACACTGACGAAAAAACCCTCCCAGAACCAAAGTGCAAATAAACAGAGGTCAAACCTGCATCGAGTAATGATTGAATTCTTTCCTAACATTATGCTAATAGTGTATGCACCTAACAGCACTATAGGCAGGGCTGTGGAGTCGGCAAGCCAAAGCCCCGACTCCGACGACTCAATTTCCCAAACCTCCGACTCCTGATTCCTTCATACATGTCGCATGTTTAAGTGAAAACTTTACTGTAGTAAAATGGTAACATCAGGCTGTTTATCACCTTATGATACAATAATCAAGCTATTTAGGTAGAACAGACACTGACAAGCAAAAGGGTAACAATGTTTTGATCTTTTAAACACTTGTGGGTGGAGTTGAAGAAAAAGCTGTATTTGTATCCAAGTCCAGTCTGCACCAACATTGGGAATGTGTAGAAGAGACCTGGGATCAGATTTTGGTCAAGATATGCTTGAATCTAATCCAGAGCCTGGAAGGATTCAGGCAGTATTGAAAACCAAAAGGTGGATTTACCAAATACTAACAAAATAATAAATATTAACACTTTGATTTTTAGGAGCAAAACTGTAACTAAGCAGATGCTAAATACTTGCAGGTCACATTTATGTCTAAGATGGGTAAGATGACTGTATATAAAATAACAGTAGCCTCTTGTACAAAGCTGTAGTGGATGGAGAGATATGGATCCTGAAAGTCACAAGTTCAAAACAGTGTTACCCTTTTGCTTGTCAGTGTAAAATGTATTTATTGGACATGACTTTAGGACACAAAAAAATTGTAAATATGCAAAACACTGCAGGAACATTTGTGGAGTCTCTGAATTTGTTCTGAGAAATAGTATTGCCTCCATCAGATCCTGCATACAGGACCTTACATCTGATATCATCATTTCCAGGTTAGAGAACGGCCTCTCTACACTAACTTGGGTTGGGGGCAAAGCGGTGACCACAGGGGCAACATCTCTAACAATGTCAGGGTATATAGGAATTGCCTCAGCCACAGTCAGTTTTGATGAATGGTTGAACTCTTCTACTTCTTTGAAAACAGTTGAAACATTTTGCTGAAATCTGTATGCCCTGGGAATCTTTTCCCCTGGGGCAGCGCTTTTCCTGCTCTATGCCATCAATTACACTCCTCATGTGATAAGACTGAAGATATGGGAGCAGTAGCACTGGCCGGACCCAATTCCTCTTGCTCTTTGCATCGAACTAACTGGACCAACTTATTATATATTGTCGGAGTCGGTCCATTTTATGACGACTCCGACTCCTGCAAAATAGGCACCAACTCCACAGCCCTGACTATAGGTGTTAATGATCAAGTAAAGGACTCTGGACCTCTTAATGTAGTGATCTCTGGACAGCACTTGCAGTAAGGGTCTTATATATTTTTACTTCTGCTATAAATCAATGGACACGGAGTATTCAGCAAAGGTAGTATCTAGCGTCTCTGTAATACAGGGTTATTCAGAAAGGATAGCGCAGAATTCTAGCCTCAGTATTCATAACAGGAGAACAGAACACCAATTTATTAACACAAAAGGACACACGATCTCTCCAGGTTTTATCTCTACATTGCGAGTGTTCAGTGATTTCCATTGGTGACACAGCAGATGTCTAGGGGGTAGTCCATTCTGCCCAGACGTGTACCAGCACATCCTCCGATATAGACTCCACTGTATCAGTGATGTGTTGTCTCAGGTCGTGTAGATCCTGTGGCTGAGGGGGCAGATACACGGAGTCCTTGATGAATTCGTAGGTTGGATCTGGTGATCATGGAGACGTTGATGAATTATTGTTTCTCGTCTATATCATTGGGGGACACAGCATCTTGGTTATAGGCCCTTGCCTTAGGAGGCAGCTTCGCAGCTCTGCTGGGTTTATTATTTTTGTTTTCTTTCAGCTGGTGACTGCCTATTAAAGAGTGATCGAGCCCCTGGCTCTCACTTATCGAAGGTCAACATCAGGAAACTGGTCAGTTCTTTATGTGACCGAGCTTCCTTCCGCTGCTGACTCGTCCCCACTTGCTTCCTTCAGGAAATTCATGTCCTCCTCCTTCATGGGGTAGTCATGCCGTTCCCTGAGTCCAAGCAGTTCCGAGGTTTTTAGTCAAACCTCTTTATGGACCCCAAAAAAGACTGCTTAGTAAGGCTGGTGTTGGACCTCAAAGAGCTCAACCGCTATGTGCGAGTTCCCGGTTTCCACATGGAGTCTCTCCCGTTGGTAGTGGCGTCTTTAGAGCAGAGCGACTTTCTTGCTGCTATAGATATCAAGGGCGCTTATCCTCACATCCCGATTGCCCAGGTCCATCAGATTTTTCTGCCTTTTGCAGTAGGTTCAAGGCATTTCCAGTTCAGGGCTCTGCCATTTGGCCTCCCGACTGCATCGAGGGTCTTCACAAAGATCCTGGTGCCCCTAATGGCGATTCTGCGCGTCAGGGGTGTTACCATTATTCCATATCTGGACGACTTTCTAGTGAAGGCTCTGTCACATGATGCCTGCCAGGACAGCATCAGGATCACCCTGGACGCTTTGGCTAGGTGGTCAACTTCGACAAGTCATGTCTAACCCCATCAGAGAATGGAATTTTTGGGGATGACCCTTGACACTCTGGTGGCCAGAGTGTTTCTTCCACCGAGAAAGGTTCAGCACTTATGAGTGGGCGTTTTTTTTTTTTTTTTTTTTTTTTACTTCAAAACGCACCCCAATACACACTTTGTACTTGCATGTGGGTTCTTGGCAGGATGGTGGCTGCTTTTGGAGCGGTGTCCTTTGCGCAGTTTCATTCGTGCCTTCTGCAGCAGGCAATCCTGTCTCGTCGGGACAGTTCTCTAATGTCCCTGGACAGAGTTTTTCGCCCTTCACCCCAGGTCCGAATGGACCTCAGCTGGTGGTTTATCTCCCCCGCACCTCATCAGGGGAATTCCTTTTTTTTTTTTTTTTTTTTTTTTTCCCCCACACAATGGCTGATCATCACCACAGATACCAGCACATCGGGGTGGGGCACCATCTTTTGGCACCCAGACGATTCGGGGTCCCTGGTCCCTCAGAGAATTCACCTTCCACATCAATGTCCTAGAACTTACGGCCATTTTTCTAGCGCTGTTGCACTGGTCACCCCTCATTCAGGGTTGCCCGATTCGGATTCAGTCCGACAACTCCACAGCAGTGGCTTATCTAAATCATCAAGGAGGCACCAGAAGCCGGACGGTTTTTCTGGAGTGGGAAAACTGGTTGGCCGATTATCTGTCGGGCATCGGCCGATCCTGAGGAGTGGGCACTTCTACCAAAGATTTTTCACCTTCTCTGCAACAGGTGGGACACGCCAGACGTCGATCTGTTTGCGTCTTGCCTCAATCATCAGCTCTCGAGGTATGTATCCAGGACTTGGGATCCCCTGACTCTCGCAGCAGATGCGCTCATAGATCAGTTTGCTCTGATCTACCTTTTCTTTCCCTGGCCCATGCTTTCTCCAGTGTTCAAATGGCTCAAGTCAGAGAGGTTGCCTGCCATTCTCATTGCACCAGATTGGTCCTGCAGGGCTTGATACGCGGATCTTATTAACCTTTTGGCAAACGCTCCTTGGCCCTTCCTCTGCGGCCAGAACTCCTTTCCCAAGGTCCGCTGTTCCACCCACTTTATCGCAGCTGTGTTTGACAGCGTGGCTGTTAAAATCACAATACTGAAGTCTCACGGCTTGTCAGATCCAGTCATCCGGACCATGATTCGGGAACATAAGCCTCAATCCTCCTAGATCTATTGCCACGCCTGGAAGTCGTTTTTCGCTTGGGCTGTCCCAGGGAATTCACCCCTTGGTATGTTCCATTCTTAGTGTGCTTTCTTTTCTTCAGTCAGGCCTGGAGCTTGGAATCGGGATTTTCTCCCTGAGGGGGCAGATTTCTGCCCTCTCGGTTCTGTTCCAGCACAAGCTGGCTTCCTGCCCTCAGGTTAAAACCTATTTGCAGGGGGTCGCTTTTTCCTATAGAACTGCGGGATTTAAATCCTTGTTTTGAAGGCCATGCAGTCATTTTGAGCTTTTACGAGAAGTGTCCCAGCTTTTGCTTTCATGGAAAGTGGCCTTCCTGGTGGCCATTACTTCCATCCGCCGAGTGTCTGAACTGGTGGCTCTGTCTTGTAAATCCCCTTTCCTGGTACTCCTTAAGGACAAGGTTGTCCTATGCCCCGCTCCTTTGTTTCTCCCTAAGGTGGTTTCTTCGTTTCATATCAATGAGGACACAGGGCCACATGTATGAAAACTGTTTTAGTTTAAGACTTTCTTTGTTGCCGATAGCAACCAATTAGAGTTCACCTTTCATTTCATATAGTGCTCTGAAAAAATAAAAGGGGCGCTCTTGATTGATTGCCATGGGCAACAAAGCAAGTCTTAGACCAAGACAGTTTTCATACCTGTCCTCCATAGTTTTACCCTCTTTTTGTCCCTCACCCGCTCATTCCCGAGAGTGGTCGTTATATTCTTTAAATGGTGTTAGGGTCGTTTGGATCCACCTCTCTGCCACTGACCCCTTTAGGCGCTCCGAGGCCCTCTTTGTCATTCCAGAGGGTCCGCACTGAGGCCTGGCTGCCTCTAAGGCCACCATTGCCAGCTGGATTCGGTCTGCGATTTCAGAAGCCTATCGGTCGAGGGGTGAGCCTCTTCCATTCTTGGTCGCTGCCCATGCTACATGAGCAGTTGGTGCCTCCTGGACGGTTCGGCATCATGCTTAAGCTTTGCAGGTTTGCAAAGCTGCCACCTGGGCTTCGGTTCATACATTGGCCTCGGCTAACCGCAGTTTCGGCTGAAATGTACTTCAGGCAGCAGTGTGCTAAGGGTTGCCGCTGCTGGTAAATGTTTTTCTTTGCCATTTTTTTTTTTCTCCCCCCCCCCCCACCCTCTGGGACTGCTTTTGGACATCCCCCAAAGTGCTGTGTCCCCCAATGATATTGACGAGAAATTGGGGTTTTTGTACTTACCGTACAATACTTTTCTCATCCGATTCATTGGGTAACACAGGTTCCTCCCTTTTTATTGTTTTTTTTCCCGAGTCCCATTTGACGTTTTCTCCTTGGAGTCGGACTATGGTTTATCGTCTTTGCTATGGCTTTTGTACCAGCTGAATTGCCTGGCAATAGTAGTAGTTTTTATAGCCCATCAGGGCGGATCCAACACATTTGGTCCCGCCAAGGTGCTTTGTCCCCCAATGAGTCAGACAAGAAAAGGATTTTACGGTAAGTACAAAATCCGAATTTTGAACGTGGTCAATCCAATGCTGCGGTAGAGTTCCATTCAGGTATTGGGAAACATTGGGAAGTGTGGAGGTGACCATCCTGCAGTTTGGCAGATCTTCCTCTACCTGTGGCTTAAGCCATTCCTCTATCATGTTTAGTTGGGATCTGCCAGTGATATTATCCTCAACAAAACAGAAGGGACCATAGACTTTGCGCCTGCTCAATGCACAGGACACATTTACTTTGGGTGAGTCCCTCTGTGCTCCATGAGAGCACATAGAATTCATGCTCTTCCAATCTGCTGCAAGTCAGTGTAAAAGTCATGGCATTTCAGTTTGTCTCCTGGTTTCTTCTCCTGAAGAAGATGTCTGTTTTGTTAACCGTACAGATTACGTGTTTGTATCGTACACCGTACCATGGTTTGTGGCACGTCATCTAATTTGAATGAACTGCCTTGTCCTCTTCTATGTTCTGCAGCAAATAGCCACTCGCCTAATAAGAGCATTGTTCATCCTAAGCTACATGGTTCACTAATACACATGCTAAACAGGAAGAGAGTAAGACTTTAACTCTACCTATCATAGTGGATTTATATAACTCTGAATAACTGTGTGGCGACCCTTATGAGTACTGCAGTGACTACTCTTAGGCTATGTTCACACGATGTACTGCGGCGCGTACAGTATGCGTGGGGGGGGGGGGGGGGCGGGCAGCTCGCCGGCCCCATTGACATTCATTACTCGCGGCATGTATTTGCCACAAGTAATTGATATGTCGCTTATCTCCCCGCGCGTACAATACAATCGTATTGTATGCCCGGGGCGAGGAGGCGTAACCATCGTTCTCTATGAGAACTGTGGATCACTGTAATTTCGGCGTGCATCTCGCCCATATTGGGGCGCAAATGCGCGGCGAAATTTCCCTGTGTGAACATAACCTTAATGGTATTTGCTACAGCAAATCAGCGGTGGTAACAATGATGTCTTCGTTTGGAGGTGACAGAATGAAATTGGGAGACGGTGCTGGAATCAGGGGCTGGGGGGAGGCTATACATCTTTTTTATTTTACTGGGGCCCTGATTGCTGCTGGTTTTGATTTTGTTACAAGGTGGACGACCGCTTTAAGGGCCCATTTGTAGGAAAGGATATGCTTCATAGATATGGATATCTCCGCATCTTGTATCTCCATGTCATTTCTAGTCATCTCTCATCATCTTCTTTCCTTTGTCTCTCTCCTATAGAGCTTGTCTGGGCTCTCAGACGGATCCCTTGGGCTTACATTACAGCATGTTTAGCAACATGCTGGCAAATCAGTGCAATGAATCACAGCGCAGGAAATGGCAGCCTCTTGCTAGCAGACTACAAGCCATTGGCACCTATGCACAGACCGAGCTGGGGCATGGTTAGTTTTGACCTGGACAAAGTGGCAAGTCGTGGGCATACTGGCAGTACAAAGAGAAATGAAGTCTTAGAGGGGGTCGGGATTTCATCATAAAATGTAGCACACAGGCATTGGGTTGCAGTGGGCTGGGGAGATCTTAGTGCTTCACAAATAATAGAAAGCTGGCAGTGTAAAATGCAATTATATAATCCTTAATTAGAAGCCCATTCATAACATTGTGTTCTATACCATGTCAGCCATTAATTTAAAAGAGTATTCCCATCTTAGATATTTGACACATATCCACAAGTCTGATAGATGTAGGGCCCACCGCTGGGACTCACACCTATCTCCAGAACAGGGGTAAATGGAGAGCTGCTTGCAATGATGATTCTCTCCATTGGCTTCTATGGACGTTCTGAATACAGCAAAAGCAAATGTGTCTGGCTGTATCCAGAAGTGCATTGAATGCAATGCAGTGATCTGGGGTATGCGCAGGCTTTTCACTATTTGCAGTGTCTGCTGCACCAAGCAGGGCGAAGGGTTGGACCCTTGCTCTGAAGATGAGTAGTGCTCTCGGAAATGGGACCCGCATCTATCGGCCCTGTGGCTATGCCCTAAATGTTTGAGATGGGAAAACCCTTATAAACGCTATGTGTTCTTTTGCAACCATTTTCTTTCTATTTATCCAGTTTATCTTAATTAAAAAATTAAGCAGTTTGGTCCTGATTTTAAAACTGTCCAACTGTTCCGCATATACAGCTCCTATGCTGACCTATGTGTCTCCATGTCCTGTGTGTAGTCTATTGTTGCAGTGATGTCTAGTCTATAGAAAATATAAGAGCAAGCAGATGATGTGGAGTATAAGATCTGGTGCATTTCTGCATTGGGCTTTTCATTCAAAATGGATGGAAGGGATCTACTGCCAGAAACGCACATGCATGTGCGTCAGTTAATGTCCATTATTCTGGTCTTATTTATCTGATCTGTTGTAGAGATTTGTCAAGAAAATGGAAACCTTTGATTGCGTTTGCATCAGTTTATGCATATTCAGAATGGATTTGTCAGAAACTTGTCTGCGTATGCCCGGAGAAATTACCAGATCTGTTTAACGGATACCTGCCATTTGGGGCTGTTTTTCATTGACGTCCATAAAAAAAAGCTCCTTTCCATTCAGATTCTGTATATTCAAACAATATGGCGGCATACTACACTTTTGTTTTCATAGGAAAAACGGAGACCGAATGGAGCAAAGCCAAACCGTTCTTTTCCGTTTTTCTGATTCAAAATCTGAATCTGGCCTCCAGTTAAGTGGGGTCTGTTCGCTGTCTAAGGTGACACATAGGCATGCATAGAAGCTGTATGAAGAAAACAAGTTATTTTGTTTTACCAGGCGCAGTGCCATACATTGTATAGTGGCTGTGTCTGGTTCTATAGATTACTGTCCATTTAAAGGAAAAGAACGGAGCTGCAATACCAGGCATAGCCAATACTAAATGTACACTAATGTGCCTGGTAAATGAAGGGGACACTGCACCTCCTGGAACGCTACAGACCCTTTAATCAGCTGAATGTAGGGTGCCAAAAAACAGGAACCCCACCAATCTGATATTGTTGACCTATCTTAAAGGGTTGTTCCCACTTCAGACATTGATGGCATATCACTAGGATATGCAATCAATATCAGATAGGTGCGTGTCCGAGAGCACCTCCCGAAAACGAACCTGAAACCTCTCCAGGGTAGTGGGACTCTTCCTTTGGAATCCAGGGGCGTCCCGAGTACAGCCGAGCAGCTTGATTTCATTGGCAGAGTCCCAACCACTTCTCCGCTCAGAACAGAGAGGCTTCAGGGCTCATTCTCGAGAGAGGTCTAGGTCCCACCTGTCTGACATTGATGGCAGTGTCTTTAAGAACAAGCCATCAATTTGGTATTTGCAGAAAAACGTTGCAAAAGTGCACATTGCTTTTAATTCTTCAACATGCACATTGTTCAAGCGATTCCAAGATCTACAGGTTTTCACTCCATTTCAACACCAGACAACTTTCATCAGTCATATGCTGGGTCTGCTAACTGCAACCGTCATTCCATTAAAGTAGGACATCAACCAAAATTCGGAAAGTGGGCCCCTGTCGTGGAGGATGACGGGATCCTTACTTACTCCTCACGTTTAAGCTGTAATTTGCATTTGTTTATAATGCAAAGAATTGACATGAAACATTTTAAAATAACTTTGGGAAAGAAATATTAGCCAACGATCAGAGCCAAAGTGCAACCATCCATTGTATACTGTGCTCCAAGTATGACGCTTAGAGATTTGAAGGAATCTCTTTATCACTCTTGATGCATGTCAATTTTTTCTGTTCATTTGAAGATTTTCCCTGTTGATTTCAATAGGAAAGTCAAAATCTGCAACAGATTCACAATAAAAGTTTATTTTTGTGGAACTGCAACACACTTTTTTAACGCATTGATTTATTCATTTTTGTTTTTCGATTTATGCATTAACATTAAAAATCCACACAAATTAATACAGATTTGCTGCTGCGAACTTACCTGCAGAAACACATCCTTAGCCATGAGGTACAGTGAACCTGATTTCTAAGTTTCCATGTTAATGCCAGCCTATTGGGACCTGCACCTCTATTGGAAAAGCCTCGATATAGAATGGAGAGTTTGTCGCACTTGCGTGCCACTCTTTATTCAGTTCTATGGGGGTGCCTAGTATAGCCGAACCCACTGCTCACCTGTACTCGGAAGTCCCATAGTACAGAATGGAGGGTTGTGACCAAGCGTGACGGTCTCCATTCTGTACTGAGGCTTTCAGCAGACCTTTCCTGAGATGGGTGGGAACTGCACCCTTATAATGATATGACAAATCCTATCAATGTGCCATCAAAGTACAAGATGGGAACACCTTTTTAAAAGGAATGTGTCATCAAAAAATGAGTCATTGTTTAGGTCCCATTTTTATGTTAAAAAAAACACTCCAATTCCCATTTTTATGTTAAACAACTTTTTTTAGGAATTTTATTTATTTTTTTTCATATCACTTTCAATATTTTTTAATAATTCTTAAGTCTTGCAGTTTTCACTTTGGCCACTAGGCCTTGTTTGCACTGCATTAACAGCAGTCAGAGAGATGCTTTACAGTAGCTTCATGCACATAAGAGACTTAAGACTGACTCAGTCCCATTCACTTGTATAGGAGAGTTTTCTAGTCATGCTCTGTGACCTGGGAAGAAATCAGTGTGCAGGGAGGTGAAAGGATGAACTGTGACTATCTCCTCTTGTGAATGGTGGATCCTGTGTTATCTATTCACACTGGTGTCTCCTTTCTGTTTGACCCTCTTTGCGCTGATAATGAGCAGACAAATGAGAATCTTGCTCTACAGAACAGGAAGTGTCAGACTATTATTAGGCTTAGTGGCCAAAGTGAAAACTGCAGGACTTGAGAATTATTAAAAAATATTGAAAGTGATCTGGAAAATTAGTAAAAAATCTAAAATTCTTAAAAAATGTGTTGAATATAAAAATGTGAGTTAAACAGGAAGTCATTTTTGATGACACATTCCCTTTAAGGGTTAGAACTCCTTTGAGATCTAAATGTTCCATGCTCCTGCTGCAGGCATGGAGAACAGCTAAAGGGACCTACAGATGTGAGGTAGTGAAGGGTGAAGGGAGAGTGATGGTTAAGAAAACTACAATAATATAGATGGCTGGGACTTCGAGAGCCGAGGATAATTTTTGTTTCCCTCCCATAAGACAATGGTGGTTGAAACGGCAATTCCTATTGATGTATCCAAGAAAAGCATCTCCGTAATAATTGCCCATCCATGAAGAAAATTTTCAGACTCACTCATCAGATACACTACCTTTATGTATAAGCCGGGTTTATACAGGTATATGCATTGTGGCTGAAAGATGTGCTAAAACGATTTTAGCAAACCGATGTAATTCCAGGAATGGAATATGCTAATATATAAAATAATCTAAACTACGAGGGTCACTCCGAAACAAATGCCTAATTATTATATGAAAACGACAAGAGATGCAAAGAGCATAATATCACTACTTCATGGAGCACAGTCCCAGCAATTAAAAAAAAAAAAAAAACTCCTTTTCAACATAGTCATCACCCTTTGTCATACTTAGGGGCCGTTTACACAGCAAGGGACAAATACCGGTCGGTTTATGCGACCGGTATTTGTCCTGTTTTGCGGCCGTCTCCACATTGATGAACGGAGAAAAGCCCTCCCCCTTCACATTGAGATGCACATATTCCGTCCGGAAGCCGGACGGAAGAATGAACATGCTCAATGTCTTTCGGGCGGCCTGCGGGCGGAAAAACCGCCGGGCGGAACTGCTGCGCGGGTTTTCCATAGCGCCCCGTTCTGCTCATTTTCGGCCGGTTTTGCAGGCGGTCTGCAAAACCGCACACCGCCTGAAAAACCGGCCGAAAACCGTGCCGTGGAGGCCTGCCCTTACCAGTGAGAGGAGGTTGATTCTCTAGGTCAGCCATGAGCTTTAGTGTAAAACCACACCAAGGAGCAGAGTCAAAGGAGCCCCCTGGTCTGCACTTTTTAACCCCTTGTATAAGGGATCTGGACTTTGCTGCAGGGTACTCCCCGATAACTACCTTCAATGTGGTGACAGCTGATGGACAGGCGTAGTACTGAGTTGATATGGAGAGATGTGGTTTGGTCACAAGCAAAAGGTCAGGACAGACAGAGTACTTTTCTAAATGGGAAACAAGCCAGAGGTCAGGACAGGCAGCAGAGGTCAGATGAGCCCAGTTTAGATCCCGAAAAGTTGCACACTAGAACACAAGCCAGATGCAAGGTAGAACACCAAAAAGGAGGCGGGCCTGGGAGCTGCCGCGCCGCCCAGTGCAGTAGGGAGGTAAGCGGGCTGCCTTGGCAAATCTCGCTACACCTTGCCTTTGCATTTTCACACAGAAACGAACAAGAACTTGCATGCTGCGCTCATAAAGATCTGCACCACATCTGTGCAGGACCATTTGGATCGTGTCCTGTCTTTCTCACCACTGTTGAAATGTGCCACTCATCACCTCAGTCGGTGCAATTTTTTTCCCCCATGTAGAATTCGATTGCACACCTTTGCTTTATAAGCACTTTCATGTCAGACTGCTGCTGTCGCTATAACTAGATTTAGGAGATATTGGTGGGAAGATTTATGCTGATTGCTATTCTGCCAACATCCACTTCTGAAATTGTATGCCAACATAATAAGATAGCAGGTATTCGTTTTGGAGCGACCCTAATATAATAATATAAGGGCTGAAAGATGTTTGTAGAGAAAAGTGTAGACAAAAAAACCCATTGCTGTCCTGTGTAAAGCCGGCTCCTTTCTGTTCTTGTGTGTCTCACTTTGGCATGGCAGCAGTTTACTAACATAACCGTCTAATAATTACTTTCTTACTGGTCACTATTGCAGTCAATGTGAATGTAGAAGAAATTTATGCTTTCTAATATTTTGCTAATATTTCAGCAGTGTGTTCATTCTCCTATTGCTTCTATGTCTGGACAGCATTGCCTTCATTGGACAATTTAGCAAAATCTCATCCAACCCTTAAAAGGACCTGTGACCTCTCCTGACTTGTCTCGTTTAGTAAATCCTTGTGTTCTCCATGAAATAACAATTCTGGAGCATCTTCTCTTAATTTTTTTATTCCTTCTAGAAATCTATTACTGAATCTGTCAGCTGGGTGCCACCGTTCCAGTTTTGAAAGGGGTGTGTCCCTGCACACAGGGACTGAAAGCACTGATTGGACAATGCCAGACTGTGCAGAGACACGCCTCCAATTTGGAGCATCTTTCCTCAAGTGTTTTCTGCCGTTTCTCAGTTATTCCTCCTAGAAATGCATTACTGAATCTGTCAGATGGGTGTGACCAATTGAGGGGTTGTCCCAGCACAGTCTGGCAATGTCCAGTCATTGCTGGCAGTCAGTGTGTGCAGGGACACGCCCCTCTGAAAATTGGAATGGTAACACCCAGATGACAAATTCAGTAATGCATTTCCAGAAGGAATAACAGAGGAACAGCACAACACAGAGTTATAAGAGAAGATGCTCCAGCATTGTTATTCCACAGGGAACACAAGGATTTACTATCACAGACATGTCGGGAGATGTCCGAGATCCTCTTTAATTTAGGACATCACATCACCTCATCTTCTGTGCTTTACTGCAGGTGCAGTGAGTTCCACGCTATAAAAGTAATCTCAAAAATGTATGTCTTAAATTCAAAGGGAGTGCAATGATCACAAGTGATTTGTTTCTATTACCATTGGTTTCGGGATCAAGGTATACAACTTTTTTTGCAAGAAAAAAAAATTCTTTTGACCATGACATTCATTCAGTGGCACAGGAACAGCGGCTGTGATAGTTTCACTGTAACCTTCATCAACCCCGGAGCTTGATCTGCTGGCTTTATTCTAGTAGTAGGAGTTCCTAAAGCCTATGGGAACAGCAAGACTTAAGCCCATATTTGGTTTCGAAATTTTGGAGAGCCATTGCATAGCATATAAACCATAGCCGATGTGCTCGGACACAGTGAATTCATTGTGCGGCCTTGACCTACTTTTGAGTTTGAAAAAAGAAATTGAATCTTCTTTCTTCTTGTGCCTTTGCAATTGCTGGAAAAGGAATGTACCTTGAGCAATAAAAGACAAGTGCATGTCACAAAGGACGCGCAATCCTACAGTACCTGAACAGCACATGAAAAAATCTATTTGGTGCGTTTTTTAAAAATGTGAACGTCTTCTTTCTGTCAGAGTAATGTCCATCTACCTTTTTGTCATTGGAATGGATCAGAATTTTGTTTTATTTTTCTTGCACAGAAAGTTAGGGTATATCCACATGGCAGATTTGCAACGCTGAATCGGGGTGGATTTCACACCAGTAAGTGCAGATTTTGGCCGTGAATTTGAAGCTGATTTTCAGAGGCAGATTTTCAGCCTCCTATGTACTATAATACAAGATTTTTTTTTTTTTTTTTTCAGCACTGAAAATTTTCAGAGCAGATAAATAATTGACATGTCCTTGTTGAGGCGGATTCCGTGCTGAACTCATCATGGAATCTGCCTCAAGAATGGCATGTCAATTCTTTTTCAGCTCTGAAAATTTTCAGTGCTTAAAATAAATCCATGTTAAGAAAAAAAAAAAAAAATCGGCCTGTGCACATAGACACAGATTTTACATTGGAAACCGTGGGAGAAGGTTTGCAGTCAGATTGAACGCTGATACTGAGGCCGATTCTGTCCTAAACTCGCTGTGTGAACATACCCTAAAAGAAGCGTGATAACAATCACCTGCAGTAGCAAAAGAAACAGAAAATTCTATCATAGGGAACATGACTTGGCATAAAAAAAATTCATGCCTAATATGATTTTCAGGAATAAAATTATTAAAAACTTATTTCACATTTTTAAAACTTACTACAGAAGCTTTGTTATATACTGATATTTATTGAATAGAAAAATTATAATTAAAAAAAAATCCCTGCTGGTCCCCCAGTGACATCACATCCATGAATAAATCACTGGCCCCTTTAGTACACGACATGACGGTTGAGGCCACTGATTGGTTGCAGCATCAGATGAACCACGGACGTGATGTCATCGGTGGGGACCATCTGAAGCAGCCATGGCATCAGGCTGTTTTGGAGGTTTGTAACTGGAAAAAAAAATATATTCTAAAGATACATGAAGAAATCGGCACAAACTGTTTGGACGTTTACGTTCAGTCCCCAATGTAAAATATTTTTTTACGTTTCATGTACAAATTTGCTGATCCTATATGAGGGCAATCTTGCTGGACCAAAAGTTAGGAGCCTGGAGAACCTACACACTCATGTAATGGTGATTGAGACTAACACCTCAACTTCATGAATGTTATTGACCCTTGGATCTGATGGGCTGATTACCTGAAGGGCAACAGAGCAATTGTATCTTGTAGATGAATTGTATCTTGTGTTTTAGCTCATTAAAACAAAGATTTATCTGTCCAACTTGGTGAATCTTTACTAACTCAGCTTAGGCTATGTTCACATCATGTTCACGGCTTCTGTTTAACGTATACGATGGGGAAAACTCCTAACACATGTGCTTAATGGACATTATGGATGCCATACAGTGGAATTCATCGCCAATGCTGACCTGCTGTGTGCTTAAAAAAAAAAAAATAGCTAGGTAGCATCCTTTAATGGACGTTATACAGAGCTATCCATCACCCTTTGGTCCCTATTGTGTTATTCCATCCTTCTTTTTTGGTCATTGGAAGGTGAAAGGATCTTCTTTTGGCCTTTATCAGATAATTGAGCCCTATGGATATGCTTATGTATGCCGGGAGCTTTTCTGGCCGGCAGACTCCACAAAACATGATATGAACACAGCCTTATATCTCTTGTTGGTAAAGATTGTTTATCCTCCTCTTTCATTGATAATGGTTACCTGGCCCATGTCCTCTTCAGGGATGAAATCTGGCCTTAGGGTAAAATGAATGAAGTTTGCACACCTATTCAGTCTTCAGAAATCAGTTCACTTACCGTATTATTCTCTCTCCCTCTCCCCTTTCTGTTCTCTCTTATAAAATCACTTCACCATTCTATTTTCAAATTTCTTCACAATACTTGATTTGCACCTCCTGTGTGTTGATTGCCCAATCATTCCAACACTTCCCTCTACCTTATCCTCGTTCCTCTGCAGCTTTGTACACCGGGGCCGTCCTGAGCCCCTTGACCTGCACTTAGGCATGTTCTTGCCCACTCTGCTGAACCAGGCTACTCCCGAGCAGCAGGAACGCTTCTTCATGCCTGCCTGGAACCTGGAGATCATTGGAACATATGCTCAGACTGAAATGGGACATGGTAACGAACACTTCTGCTACATTTGGCCCCATCATGGGTTTGATACAAGTTTTTAGGTTTCTCATATAATTGAATTTAAGTATAGAGTTTAGCTGTTCTGCAGGTTTCTTTGGGAGGGTTAACACTGCCACACCATTTGCCATTATGTGGGAGGTGCTAAGGGTTGTTTTATATGATTTTTTTTTAACACCTCGTTTTTATTCCTTTTCTTCATTACAGGAACCCATTTGAGAGGGCTGGAGACAACAGCCACCTATGACCCATCTACGCAGGAGTTCATTTTAAACAGCCCCACTGTGTCCTCCATTAAGTGGTGGCCTGGAGGGTGTAAGACCATGTTTAATTGGAGATTGTGTGTTTGTCCCCTTTTAAAGGGAATTGTTTAAATTGTGGGGTTTTTTATTGTTAAACTTGGGGTTTTTTTGAGAATTTTTGTTAAATATTTTTTTTTAAAACTTTACAAATCACAAAAAAATTTAAAATGCTGTGATTTTTGTTGCCACTAAACTTTATAGTAGCCTTACTCTGTTCTGTAGAGATCACTTTTCAGCAGTCTCTTCATTATATTCTCAGGCAGGACTACAATGAAATGTAACACCAATTTATAGCTTACAGTAATAGGGTGCAGGTCAGCACAGCACTCGCCTTTTGGAATAGAATTCAAGGGTGCCTAACTATGGTGGCTAGCCTCCCAATTCACCCACATGCAAAAGAGATTCCGGAGAAGTAGTCTGCAAACCAGTGTGGTGAAAAAGTGAAATTCAGCAATTTTTCAGGTAATAAAGCATCATTAGCGTATAGGCGTAGAAGAAATCGCAGTGTTTCGGGCTATTAAGCCCTTCTTCAGGCTATGGAGGATGTAGTGTTACAAAATGTAGAGAGAGGTTCGGCAGCAGCAGTTTCCAAAATGTGCTTGGATTAGATGTGACTTGCTGGAATTGGTGCCAGTTCATATCTATTCCAGGTCATTTTTGGTTACCGCTTCTGCAGTACCTAGCTCTACATCTCGCGATACTATACCATCCGCAGCCTGTAGAAGGGCTTAAAGGGGTTGTCTCACTACATTGATTCATCTTACCACAGTCCTGTTTTCTTGGTTTCACTTTGAATTCAGGGGCGTGTTTACTGGCTTCCACTAGGCTGCAATAGAAGCCAGGTCTGTAGCTATAGCGACCAGCACTGGCAGCCTATCAGGAGAGATCAAACAGGGCTGTAGCTATAGCAGCCTGAGGAGCTGATGCAGCCCATACAAGAGGGGATATCTAGGAATAGGTAGGACACTGTTAATGGACACGTATTGCAAAGTGACTTGTTTTTGCAAGATCTTTAACATTAAAATCAATCCTTGTAGTGAGACAACCCCTTTAATAGCCTGAACTGTTGCTACTTTTGATGGTGCGTTTATGACATTGAATAAATAACTGTTGGATTGCCCCTTTCTCACCACATTGGAGTTCTGACTATTTCTCCAGAATCACCAATACATAGCTAACACAGGATCCACAATAGGAGATGATCACACCTTCCTTCCCTGTACAGTGGCTTCTTCCCAAGTCACATAGCATGCTCACAACGCTCTCTCACAGATGTCAGAGTCAGGTCCTATTAACAGGTTCCTATGATCTATGTAGCTGCGGTAAAGCAAACTTAAGCAAGCTTGCGCCACTATATTATGTACCGAAAACGGAATTAAAACATTTACAATCTGAAACTAAAAAGCTAGGCAGAAAAGAATATGTATCAGTATCTGGTTTTAATAAGGAAAAAAATAGTGGTGATACATTCCCTTTTAAGGGTTGGTAAAGGGATTCTCAAGCACTTAAACATTGACAGCCTGTAAGCCATCAGTATTATATTGGTGGGGGTTTGACCTCTAGGACTTCCTGCATTTCATCGATGGTGCTTGCAAGAGAGCCTACGCTTGTTGTAGTGGTTAGCAACAGTCCGGATGAACGTTGATCATTGATGACCTGTCCTAAGGACATTCCTGGAGCATCACATTAAAAGTAGTAACCATGAATATAGAGCAATGAATAATAATTGTCTCTCATCGTCAGTGGGTAAGACATCCAACCATGCCGTGGTACTGGCACAACTCTACACCCAAGGAGAATGCAAAGGTCTGCATGCCTTTATTGTTCCTATTCGTCAGATGGGTACCCATGAGCCTTTGCCAGGTAGGTTTCATTTAAAATACTTTACAAGCCCATTAAAGAACAGTAGTGGTCTTATGTGTTTGTGTTCCTCATGGTCTTTCTTCCGCCACTGCAGGTGTCACAGTTGGAGATATTGGGCCCAAGTTTGGATTTGATGAAACAGACAATGGATTCTTAAAATTCGACAAAGTCCGCATCCCACGGGAGAACATGCTGATGAAATATGCACAGGTAAGAAAAGCACATTTTCTTTGGTATGGAGTGTAACTGTCCAGTGTTTATGTGGGCATGCTGCTTAGATTTTGAAGGCGAGAAGACAGCATGAGGTTGCAGAACTTCTGATTTATACAATAGGAGTCGTGGAGCAAGACTTCTGTACTGTATACGGGAGACCAAATCTGTGTTGTCTTCTCCATCATTATATTTTTGGTGAACACTGGGCAGTCCCTGGTGTATTATCGGGAGGGGAAAGCAAAGTTATAAAATAAAGAGAACCTGTGTAGATTTTTGCTACCAAAATCATGACCTGAAATCCACATTGACTCCCTAGTTCTGAAGAGCTTGAAAACCTAGATTAAAAAAGAGCTGAGAACATGTAGAAAAGTAAAGGACGTGGCTCTCTGCCCCACTGGCCTTGATTAGCGGGTCTTGTCCTAGACACAAATGGGGAAACAACATCAAGAAGCCGCTTGCTTTTTGACTTTTCATCCTGTTCGCTTCTAAACTGTGCTTTCTCTGTAACGCCGTAGCATTTCAGGTTAGAACATAGCTAATTTAAAACTTGTGGGACTGTATGATTTAATGCCTGTGGTTCTGTCAGCACGAATCTCCTTAACAGGTTACATTACTCACTCTATGAAATTGTGAAGCATTTTGTAATGAGAGCTACATAAGCTGAGAGCTGTACTCGCCGTCAAATTCTTTTCACGTTGGATTCACTGGGGGGACAGCATTATGGGTATAGACACTCCTCCTAGGAGGCAAACACTGGGCAAATTTCAAAAGTTGGCTCTGCCAGGCAGGCCATACCCCTCCTACTGACACCAGGCTAACCAGTGCCAGAAGCAGTAGGCAGGATAGCCAGCAGAAAAAGTAATTCTAGAATCCTGTCCTGGAAGAGGAACTCGTACAATGCTACCTGGGAAGGAGCAACAGAAAATAGGGGAGGGAACTGTGTCCCCCAGTGAATTGAACGAGTAAAGGATTTTACGGTGAGTACAAAAATGCATCTTTCTCGTGAATTGCATTGGGGGACACGGCACCATGGGACGTTAAAGAGCAGTCCCAACGGAGGGGAAAATAGAAAAACGTAGGCTCAAAAGCAAAATGGGCCTAAGGCACTGTTGCCTGAAACACTTTGCGGCCCAGGCTGGTGTCGCCCAGCGCCAAAGTATAAACCTGGTAAAACTTAAACGGGTTTTCTCATTTCATAGAATGGGTCTCAGAATAAGGGGACAGTGAGAACAATCAACTTTGCAATAGGATGTCATTAGCAAAGCTGCCTTGTTTTCACTGTCTCCCTTACTTTCGTGTGCTGTAATCACTCCTCACCAGTGACGGTCGGAATCCACCACCTGGCCCTGTATTGGCTGCCGGCTTCACTAATGATTATTCCGACCGGCCCCCGGACGTAATCACGGGAGTGCGCTTTCTCGCGCATGCTCCCTGCTCCCCCCCTGCCTCTGTCTTCCTCTGCTTTGCTTTTCGCTAGTAAAATGAGTCCGGGCATGCGCAGTAGCCTGGAATAATTTTACTAAGCAAGTAACTTCCTGCTTCGCTTCCTGTCGGTGAAAACATACGGCAGTGAACAGACATAGTCTCTTTGCAGGCAGGATGGATGGCAGGCTGGATGGATGGATGGATGGAAGGCTGGCTGGATGGATGGAAGGCTGGCTGGATGGATGGAAGGCTGGCTGGATGGATGGAAGGCTGGATGGATGGATGGATGGCAGGATGGATGGATGGATGGCAGGATGGATGGATGGATGGCAGGATGGATGGATGGATAGAAGGCAGGATGGATGGATGGATAGAAGGCAGGATGGATGGATGGATAGAAGGCAGGATGGATGGATGGATAGAAGGCAGGATGGATGGATGGATAGAAGGCAGGATGGATGGATGGATGGCAGGCAGGCAGGCAGGATGGAAGGCAGGCAGGAAGGAAGGCAGGCAGGAAGGAAGGCAGGCAGGATGGAAGGTAGGCAGGATGGCAGGCAGGCAGGATGGATGGCAGGCGGACGGGATGGATGGCAGGCAGGCGGACGGGATGGATGGCAGGCAGGCGGACGGGATGGATGGCAGGCAGGCGGACGGGATGGATGGCAGGCAGGCGGACGGGATGGATGGCAGGCAGGCGGACGGGATGGATGGCAGGCAGGCGGACGGGATGGATGGATGGATGGATGGATGGCAGACGGGATGGATGGATGGATGGATGGATGGCAGACGGGATGGATGGATGGATGGATGGATGGATGGATGGCAGACGGGATGGATGGATGGATGGATGGCAGACGGGATGGATGGATGGATGGATGGCAGACGGGATGGATGGATGGATGGATGGCAGACGGGATGGATGGATGGATGGATGGCAGACGGGATGGATGGATGGATGGATGGCAGACGGGATGGATGGATGGATGGATGGCAGACGGGATGGATGGATGCATGGATGGCAGACGGGATGGATGGATGCATGGATGGCAGACGGGATGGATGGATGCATGGATGGCAGACGGGATGGATGGATGCATGGATGGCAGACGGGATGGATGGATGCATGGATGGCAGACGGGATGGATGCATGGATGGCAGACGGGATGGATGCATGGATGGCAGACGGGATGGATGCATGGATGGCAGACGGGATGGATGCATGGATGCATGACGGGATGGATGCATGGATGCATGGATGGATGGATGGATGGATGCATGGATGGCAGACGGGATGGATGGATGGATGGATGGATGGATGGATGGATGGCAGACGGGATGGATGGATGGATGGATGGATGGATGGCAGACGGGATGGATGGATGGCAGACGGGATGGATGGATGGATGGC
>JAODAL010001190.1:0-87500 GCA_025379985.1 Phyllomedusa bahiana | reverse complement strand
AAAAAAAACACACAGGTTTGCAGTATTTTCTTCCCCTTCCTTCCAAAAAATGGATTTAAAAATGATCAAAAAGTTTTGTCCCCAAAAAAAGATACAAAAAAAATGTCAACCATCCCCAAAAAACAAGACCCAACACCGCCCGTACACCAAAAAATAAAAAAAAAATTAGGGCTTAAATGGGATGAAAAAAAATTTTTCCCTTTTTTAATAAAGTGTTTTTGTTAAAAGCATCCCCCTAAAAAAAAAAATACAAATGGGTTTTTTTTTTGTAATCGAAATTGCCCTCTGAGTAAAACAGAAAACCTTTATATCCCGGGTACCGGTAAAAAATAAAAAAAAAAACAACCAGAATCCCCTGTTTTTTTGTTCAAAATGCCTCACAAAAACCTTACTAAAAAGGATCAACGCATAGCACCTCTTAAAAGATACTAAAAAAAAATGTCAACTCATCCCCAAAAAACAATCCCAAAACGGCTCCTTCCAAAAAATAAAAAAAATTAGGTGTCAGGGAAAAGGAAACATAAAAACGCAATTTTTTAAGACAATTTTTGTGTAAAATTTTAAACTCAAAAAAAATTATAAAATTTTATATCATTGCAAAGTACCCATTCCCCCAATAAAGTTTTCCGAAATTATCCCGCGGGGAAAAACGTAAAAAGAACCCAAAAAAAATGGCGGGAACGCCTTTTTTCCCCCCTTTTCATACCCAAATTAAAAAATATATGGACCACCGTACACCTAAAATTTCACAGTACACCCCAAGAAAACCATGAAGGGTGTTGAACCAAAATGGGCGACTTCTGGAAGGGTTTTTACCTTTTCTGGGGACTTTGGGGGGTTTGCAAATGCGAAGACCCCCCCGAAATCTGCGTTCCCCAAACAAAATAGCACTCCCCCCCTTGTACCCCTTCCCTGCCCCAAACAGCAGTTTTTACCCCCATTAAGGGGATTTCCAAACTTTGGGAAAAAATTGCTTAACAAAATTTGGGATCTTTTTTTTTTTCAGGATTCCTTGTAAAAATTCAAATTTTTTAGCAAAAGCAGATTGTTGGGAAAAAAAATAATTTCATTTTTTCCCCCCCAACACTAAAAAATTTTGTGAAACCCTGTGGGGGGTTAATAACACAACCCCCCCGGATTATTTCCCTTAAGGGGTGTATCTCCAGTATGGGGTCTTTTAGGGTGTTTTTTAAGTTTTAGCCCCCAAAGGGGTCCGCAAACCGAAATTTCGCCAAATAAAAAATTTTAATAAAATAACCCCCAGGGCTCCTCCAAATTTTGGGGGTTTTGGAGGAAAAATGGAAGGGGCCACAATGGGATTGCTAAAACAGCAAATCTGGGAATCAATATTTAATTTCATTTCCCTGATCACATCACCGAGTTCTTGTGAATAATGCTGAAAAATTTAAAATCTGCAAAAAAAAAAAAACGAAATTTTTAAAATTTTCACCTCCACTTTCTTTAATCCCTTTGAAACACCAATGGGCTAAAAAACTTTTAATTGCGTTTTTTAAAACTTAAGGGGGGTAGTTTTTTTAGATGAGGGGCATTTTTTGGGGTACTAACATACAGGCCAAACAAATCACTTTGAAATGACTTTCCCCAAAAAAAAAAAAGTATATTGCAAATTCTCTTAAAATGTGAAAATTACTACTAAATTTCTAAGCCCCCAAAATCATAAAAAAAAAAAGACATTTTAAAAAAAAAAATGCCAACCCCAGTAGAATTTGGTTGAGCTATTTAAGTATTTTAAGTGGAATAACTGCTTACACGCAAAATTTTGAAGTTTGAAAAAGTAAATTTTTTTTAATTTTTACGATACTTTGATATTTTTCACAAAAAAAAGCACAAATTTCAGAAAAACAATCTCGAAACACATGGGTAGGTTAAAGTGTCAAAAAAATTTTCTACATAAAGTGATTCATGGCAGATTTAAAAAAGGGCCCCTGCAAGAGGCCAAAACTGCTCCGGGTAAGGGGGTTTAAAGAAAATGTGACCCAGACCCCGTGGGGCCTTACAATCTGAGTGGCGAAACCGGGGCTGACTCCCAAAATATTAACGCTGAGTGAAAAGATGGTGACCCTTAAAGGGGGAAACTTCCCTATACCAAAAAGTTTGGAACCAATCCCGGGAAAAGATGGTCAATTTAGAGGCTGCCAGACCTTTTTGTGGGCCAATATTCAGTATTTGGCCATCCAGTCGTTAAATTGGACGTATCACAGCTCGCCATTTTAGTATCGGGTTTTCTACTTATCCCAATTTTGTAATCCTTCATAAATACTCCATCAGACTAGGTACTTTGTGAATGCATAAATGTAAATAATTTCCGTAAAGATTTAACAACAATTTTTGTGTCACTTTATAAATGACAATACAAATGTTTATTGTTGTGTTTGTTTTGTTTTTTCTTTTTTAAAACCAAAAAACTGTGATCTAGTCCTATGAGGCACGCTTCTTTCTTCATGTTATAGACCTAGTCCGAGCAAGTTAGTATGCCATGTTGGATCCTAGTCGAGCAAATAGAACACCTGTGCTTGGCATCGCAACTTTTCAAGTTACCACTCTTTTCCTGAAGCATGCGTGGTCTTTGCTGACACTTCCTTAAATTCTAAATTACATGTCGTATTACATTTCCTTGGAACCCAATATACAGATCACATGATCAAAAGTGGTTACATACAAACATTGTTACATTTAATAATGAATAGAATCATAAAATGAAGGATTTGCAGAAAAGTCGTTGGCCCATCAGAACCACAAATAGAGAATCCGACTGCCTGAGGAGTTGGTGACAAAGATAAATACGTATCACTGGTGACAATGTCCAAGCAGTGCAAGGTGTGTTCCATGGGATGGGATGGAGAAATGCAAAAAGAAAGCAGGACAATGTCTTTGTTAATATGGAAAGGTGGAGCAGGCTGGAGATCAACCTTGCCCTTTATGGATAACCATAAAAGGTTCAATACAGGAAAGGGCTGTCAGCTCCGACATGGGGTGGATTGATGTAATGGCTTTAAGAAAAGCCACATTCCAGGACAGCAGATTGATAGAGATATCATGCAAAGGTTCAAATGGAAAACCCTGAAGAACAGACATAACCAGATTGAGATCCCATGGTTCCAAAAGTTGCCGAAAAGGAGAAGCGCAATGAGCAATCTCTTGGAGGACGTTCTTAACCTGCAGACGGAAAGCTAAAGCCAGCTGGAGTAAAACTGAAAGCGCAATCTAACCTCTCGGAGAAGAGTCCAAAGCCCTGCTCTGCTCCGGCCTTAAAGAGAACCTGTCACATAGATTATGCCCCCTTGCTGAGTGCAGAACAAGCTAGTGTCAGACCTGCTGTTCCCAGTGCTGTGTCCTTTATTCTGTAAGATGCTGTAGTTTTCGTGTATTTAATGCTCATTTTTCTAGCCAGAAGAGTCATTCGAAGAGTCCTTCAAAGAATCAGTTTTTTTTCAAACCCGGCCAATCGGAGGCTAGCCCCGCCCACCTCAATTGATAAACCTATTACTTTGAATAGGTAGAAACGGGTGAATAACTGTCAGTGGGCGGGGCTAGCCTTTGGTGGGCAGGGCTAACACCGACTCATGAATAAGATTTGAGGGGTAAATGCTCTAAAACTGCTGCATCTTACAGAATAAGAGACCCAGCGCTGGGAACAGCAGGTCTGACACTAGCTTGTGCTGCCCTCAGCAAGAAGGGCATAACCTATGTGACAGGTTCCCTTTAAGCAAGGTAAGGATCCGAAGAGTGAAACCCCACAGAGGATGAACGGTCTGATGTTCACACCAGCTAAAATAGGTCCTCCAAGTAATGTGATACATTTTTGCTGACTGTGGCTTTCCGCCGTAAGACGCAGCTGTGATAAAGTAGGGTGGAACAGTGGTCCTTAGAAAAGGAGGTCTAGCCGGAAAGGAAAAGGACACAAAGCATCTATTAAAAGGTTGGTGAGGTTTGCATACCAAGCCCTGCGTGGTGAATCTGGGGCAACGAGAAATGCTGGACTTCACTCCACCTGAGAGCATCCTGGGAGAAGGGGAAGCAGAGCAAAGAGGTAGAGGAGGGAGAGCCTCTCCCCAAAACGTGGACAAGAGCGTCTGCTGCTAGGGCCTGGGAGTCCTGTGTCCTGGACAGATAGCTCAGAAGCTTGTGGTTAAGCCGCAAAGCAAAAAAAAGCCCATGTCTGGGGTTCCCCACCTTGGACAAATCTGGTGGGACACCTTTGCATGGAGGGACTAATCACCTGGTTCAGAAGTCTCATGGCTGAAAAAAAAAAAAATACACATCCCAGTTGTCTGCAGATAGAGTCGGCACATTGGCCTCTGCCCACAGCAAGATAATAATAATAATCTTTATTTATATAGCGCCAACATATTCCGCAGCACTTTACAATTTGGAGGGGAAACGTACAGACATTACACATTAAAAGTACTTACAGATGAGACACAAGTTGTGAGGGCCCTGCTCGCAAGAGCTTACAATCTATTAGGGTGTACGGGAGAGACGAAGGGCAAGAAGTGCTAGATTTACAATGGTCCAGCCATGTGACATAAATATGGGGTTGTTTTACATAGAATTCGGATGACCCTGCCACCCTCTATATACATCTATATACACTTAAGTGCCGAAAATGAGATGAGTGCGCTAGGAAGTGTGGGGGGAGGGGGGGTGTTAGCATTAGGGATTCTGGTAGGCCAGAGTGAGAAGATGTATTCTCAGGGCCCTTTTAAAGCTATGAGAGTTCTGAGTGTGCCTGATCGCCCGCGGGTAGCATTGTTCCAGAAAACTGGTGCCGCACGTGTGAAGTCTTGGAGACGGCATGGGAGGTTCGGATGATTGATGAGTGTAACCTGATATCAGCAGCAGAGCGGAGAGAGCGGGTAGGGTGGTAGACAGATGAGGGAGGAGATGTAGGGAGGAGCAGCGTTGTGGAGAGCTTGATGAGTTTATGTTGTATCCTGTACTGGATAGGCAACCAGTGCAGTGACTGACACAGGGTAGAGGCATCAGTATAGCGGCTGGAAAGAAAGACAAGCCTGGCTGCTGCATTCAGGACAGACTGGAGGAGGGAGAGTTTGCACAGAGGGAGACGAAAAGCAAGGAGTTACAGTAGTCGAGACGAGAATGAATAAGAGCAATAATGAGAGTTTGAGTTGTTTCCACAGTGAGAAAAGGACGGATTCTGGAGATGTTCTTGAGGTGCAGGTGACAGGAGCGGGCAAGGGATTGGATATATGGGACGAAAGACAGATCGGAATCTAGTATAACCCCAAGACAGCGGGCCTGCTGCCTAGGAGTTATGGTGGTGCCACACACTGAGACAGAAAGGGCAGGGTAAGGTCTGTTAGTAAAATGGTGGGATTGACTAATTTCAGTTTTAGTGAGGTTTAGTTTAAGATACAGGGAGGACATGATGTCAGAGACAGCAGACAGGCAGTCCCTGGTGTTTTGTAGCAGAGCAGGAGTGATGTCTCGGGAGGAGGTGTATAATTGGGTGTCATCAGCATAGAGATGGTTCTGGATGCAATATCTGCTGATGGTTTGTCGATTGGGGGCTGTATATATTGAGAATATGAGAGGACCTAGAACGGATCCCTGATGAACCCCCGACAGCAAGTAGGAAAGGGAGAGGAGGTAGAACCTGCAAATGAGACACTGAAGAGCGGTTATAAAGGTAAGATGAGAACCAAGAGAGAAGGGTTTGGTCCTGGAGGCCAATGGTGCTGGAGCATATTTGAGAAGTTGGTGATCAACAGTGTCAAACGCTGCAGAGAGATCCCAGAAGAAGCAACAATGAGTAGTTACCCTGCGATTTTGCTGTTAGGAGATCATTGGAGACTTTATTTAGAGCAGTTTCCTGGAGTGTAGGGTGCGGAAAACCTGATTGCAGAGGGTCAAGAAGAGAGTTAGCGGAAAAATTAGGCGGATTAGGCGAGAGTAGACCAAGCGTTCCGGGTTTTTGGAGATAAAGGGGCAGGTTAGAGACTGGTCGGTAGTTATCTGCGCAGGATGGGTCCAGAGTTGGCTTTTTTCAGTAAGGGGGTTATAATAGCGTGTTTAAAGGAAGATGGGAAGATCCCAGAGGAGAGAGAGAGGTTACAGATTGCAGTTATTGAGAGATAAATAGCTGGAGAAATAGACTGGACAAGGGGGGAGTTGGAATGGGGTCACTAGAGCAGGTGGTGGGGCGCGCGAACAGCAGAAGCCTGGACACTTCTTCTTCTGTCGTGGGGCCCAGAGCTGAGAGTAGGCTGGGGGAAGTGCGGGGAGGGGACCAGATGGCTGCTGCTTGGGGTGTGAGATGAGATGTTTTGCCGGATTTTGTCAATTTTCTCTTTGAAGTGAGGGCCAGGTTTCAGCACAGAGGTCAGAGCCCGGGGGCCTGAGTTTTAGGCCTAAGAAGGGGAGTGGATGGTGTCAAACAGGCGTTTAGGGTTTGTTGTAAGGTTGCGATGAGGGAGGTGAAATATTTTTGTTTGGCGCTGTAAAAGGGCAGTTTTGATAAGTCCTGAGCATAAATTGTAGTGGAAAAAGTTGCAAGGTAGCTTGGGACTTCCCCCCACAGACGCTCCCGCACATCTGGAACATCGCTGCAGATGGCCAGTCTGAGGTGTGTCCCATGACTGTGGTCGACTCTGGTGGTGCGGTGTGTGAGCGGTGCCCAATGTGTCCAGGGTGGTGGAAAAGTTTCATTATATTGTTTGGATGCCAGGTCAGGGCAGGAGAGGGAGGAGATTGGGGGCAGTGAGGACTGTAATGGTGTCTGTGAATTCCTGAGCGTTCATGGAGCGGATATTTTCTGAATGGGAGACGGGCAGGTGTGTCCAGAGATGAGTAATAAAATTAGTAATAGTGAAGGAAAATAAGATTGTGATCAAGAGAGGTAAGGAGAATTATTAAAGTTAGAGATGAGGAACGGTTACAGAAAAACCCGATCCAGAAATTCCCATCCTTGTGGGTGGGAGAGTAAGTAAACTGCGAGAGGCCAAGAGAAGAGGTTAGTGAAAGGATCTGAGAGGCAGAGGAGACATGGGGTCATCAATAGGGATTAAAAGTCACCCATGATGAGAGTGGGTATTTCAGTAGAGAGGAAGTGAGGAGCCAGGCAGCAAAATGACCAAAACTGGCGGGGTGAGCCGGGAGGGGGTCTGTACACAACCCGACTCGGAGGGAAAATGGCTGAAAGAGTCTGAGGGTGTGGACCTCAAAGGAGGGTAAAGTGAGTGAAGGTGCAGGAGGAAGGACCGGGTAAGTGCAGTGTGGAGAGAGAACGATGCCAACTCCTCCACCCGACCTGTTCTCAGGGCTGGGGGTGTGTGTGAAGTGTAGGCCGCCAGAGGGGAGAGCGGCAAGGGAAGCGGGGTCAGATGGGGTGGAGCCATGTTTCTGTTGAGGGCTAGCAGGTTAGGGAGTTGGAGAGAAACAGGTCATGAACAGCAGTGAGTTTGTTGCAGACGGATCAGGCGTTCCACAGAGCACATTTCAAAGGGACTGGAAAAGATGTACAGCAAATATCAATTAGGTTAGCATGGTTTCTAAGGGATGAGGAGGTGAGAGCAGTAATGGAGGGTGGGCGGGGGGTAGGTGAAATGTCACCTGCCGCAAGAAGCAGGGAGAAGAAAAGATACAGCAGATGTTCAGTGATAGTATGAGCGCCGTTTTGTGCAGCAATAGGAGCAGGTGGTTGTGGGATTTGAAAAGGGAAAGGAGAGTGTGTGATGAAAGGGGAAGGAGCGAGGCGCGATGTGGATTTAAGATTCTCTGGGGGAATAACGGGTGGTAAGCCAGGAGGTAGATGGCTGCAAGATAGACAGCAATACTGAGCAGTGAAATTTTTTTTTTTTTTTTTTCCCAGAAGCCAAGATACTTACAAGAAAAGGCGTTCCGCCTAGCCCCCTACGGCCCACTTCCGGGCTAATTTCGGTTTTATTTCAGATACCTTGATTCTGCTCGATCAATCACTTACAGATATGGTTCACTACCCCTAAAATGGCTATACTGACCAAAATGGACAGACTGACCAAAGCTAACAATTTATACTATCCTATGTGGATTCATTGATATAAATCAGTGGGCCCAGCTGCCAGCAATGGGTGGAAATTACAAATAAGCCAGCAGAGGAGATGCTACAGGGGCAGAATGTCAGGTCACTAGCAATTCAAATAAACACAGGGTAATTATACAGGACAGGATTGGGAGAAATCTATGCATTCAACATACCAGAAACACAGCAGAGCAATTATACATATACAGCAGAGACAAAATGATGGGAGGTGTAGTCCAAATATTTACAATTCAACATACCAGAACACAGCAGAGCAATTATCCATATTTCAGCAGAACAAATGATGGGAGGTGTAGTCCACTATTCACAATTCAAACATACCTTGATTTTAGCTCATCAATCACTTTCATATCTGGGTTTACTTACAATATGGTTCACTACTCTACATGGCCTATACTGACCAAAATGGTCAGACTGACCCAAGCTAACTAATTTATACTATCCTAGTGGAGTTCATTGTATAAATCAGTGGGCCCAGCTGCCCCGCAATGGGGGGAGTTACAAATAAGCCAGCAGAGGAGATGCTACAGGGCAGAATGTCAGGTCACTAAAATTCAAATAAACACAGGGTAATTATACGGACAGAGATTGGGAGAAATCTATGCATTCAACATACCAGAACACAGCAGAGCAATTATACATATACAGCAGAGACAAATGATGGAGGTGTAGTCCACTATTCACAATTCAACATACCAGAAAAACAGCAAGCAATTATCCATTACAGCAGAGACAAATGATGGGGTGTAGTCCACTATTCACAATTCAACATACCTTGATTCAGCTCTATCAATCACTTTCATATCTGGGTTTACTTACAGATATGGTTCACTACTCTACATGGCTATACTGACCCAAATGGTCAGACTGACCCAAGCTAACTAACTTCTTGAAAAGGAGCTTGACTTCTGGTTCCCCCATGGTGGTTTAAATAAGAAGTGCGGGTGAGGTTAACCACATGAGTTAGCGGCGAACCTGAGGTGCAAAAACTATGCACTTGTCCAAGGAGCGCAAAAATGTACCCCAACACGCCGGAATGACCTGCTGAAGAAGACAAGAGGGAAAGTGACTGTATGGATTTGCCTCGAATGTTAAAATTATATCTCCAGGATCCTCACGCAGAAGCAGAATGAAAGAGGATGATCTCTCTGAAGAAGAGTGGCACTGGACCAGAGGGAATTGACCTTCTGTAGAGGAAAGAACACCTTTGAGGTCCTGGTATTGATGACCATACCCAGAAACGTCATCTGCTGCAATGGGCACAGACAATTTCTGGAAATTGAGAAGTCATCCAAGCTTCTACAGAATCTCCATGGTAGAGTGGTTTGCAATAATGACAAACCCCCACCCCCTGAATGGTGAGGAGAAACTCCTACAACATCTAGAAAGGAAATGAAATAAATAGATAATAATAATAAAAAATGCAGCAGACCTGCAGCATAGGTCACGTCTGGCTACTAGGGACACTAGGCTAAAACCTGATTTGCCTGGTTATAGCCTGCCTGGCGGAGCCATCTTTTATAATTTGGCTAGTGTCAGCCTCCTACAGTGCTGTGTCCCCCAACGCAGTTCACAGGGAATTGTTTGTTTTTTGTTGCTAGAGGTACAATTCAGCTTTATGTGGTTTATTAACTGGTTATATGAGTTTCGATACATAGCCTTTGCAGGACATCTCTCTCCATTGACAGATTGCTGCTGTCTCTTGGTACCTCATATACTGTAAGGGGAATATTGTACTTCATTACATTATCGTCCTATAAGATTAAAGGGTTATTCTTCTATTGAAACCAGTGGATCTGCTCTATGGGGGACATGTATGATTTTTGGCGTTAAAACAGCAATTTTTATGCGCATTATATTAGTGTAGAATGCGCCTTCTAGCGCATAAATGTCAATTCTGGCTCAGGTAAACCACTTTGAAAGTTCCTGTTTTGAAAGTTTACCTGTTCCAGCAGTAATGTGCCTGGAATTGCCGAAATCAGGCGCATTACAAAGTGACGCGGGTGCTCTGGCTTACGGGAGGTTTTAAACTAATGCGAACGGAGCTGCGCTAAAAAGACACCAGACTTTTGGCGCAGCCCCGTTCATACATGTCGCCCAATGTCTGATAGATGCAGGTCCCAACCCTGTGCCCCAACGTTTCCAAAATGGGGCTTCCGTGACCCATCCTTATTCAGCTTGGAGTCGTGGCTATGTTTCTCTCCAGTCATTTCTATGGGAGTTCTGAATACAGCCGAATACGGTTGCTGAACTGTACTCAACAGACGTGACTGGAGAGAGCACAGCCATGATACCAAGCACAATATTGAGGTTGGGGGATCCTTGTTTCAGAAACAGATGTACATCACAGCTGTGGGACCCAAAAATATCAGACATTTACGGCCTATCCTGTGAATATGCCATAAATATCTGACATAAGAAGACCCCCTTTGATTTTGTTGGTAGTGGTAAAATTATTGAATGGTGTAAAATCCAAAAAATTTCTCTCTGTATTGATCTGACAAATTTACTTTAGTCTCCAATATCTCTTATTTAATATTATGGTGGTTTGTATTGAGGTTAACCCCTGCTGACCTTCTGTATCAATGAACGTAAACATACACGTGATTTACGCTCTAAACCAAGTAGTGTCTTTCGATGAAGCATCATCCCCTAAATATTGCCATGATTTTTTATTTTTTTTTGATCTGCATCCATATTTATCATCCTCAGGTGGAACCAGATGGAACATACGTAAAGCCACTTAGTGATAAACTGACCTACGGTACCATGGTATTTATCCGCTCCATGATTGTGGGGGACTCGGCACGCAGCCTCTCTAGAGCTTGCACTATAGCTGTCCGCTACAGTGCTGTACGACATCAATCCGAGATCAGACCTGGGTAAGTGTTAATGGCCTACAGCTTGGATATAAAAAATTCCTGCTTAACACCAATATGATGGTAAATGTCGTCATATTTGCTTTGTACAAACCACCGAGGCTGAGCTGCACCCCATGTTCTACTAAACCCTTGTGTATATCTGCCATATTGAGTGGATGTTATGATCTATACAATATCTACTGAATTTGCATCCTAAAAGTAAATCCTTTAATGAATTATTCACTTTCTTTTTCCTGACTAGCAGGCTGCCAGGATGCCCAATTTTTTTTATTTTTATTTCCCCACCCTCCCCACATTCTCTGGCAAATAAGAGTCGGGCCTAAAGCGGCCAGATCTGAATCTGAGGCAAGTCACTACTTATCCTGGATCGGTCTGACTACAGAACAGTGTTGTCACGTGCTGCTAGGGCCCTTGCATCCTGAGCTATCCAGATGCTTCTGTATACCAATCAACCACAGCAATAAAACTAGTAAAGTGGATAATATTAACTACCTCATCACTATGGCTCCTATCAAGGGGTGTGATACATAAGGCAGTATAAGGAGTCAGTTTTATAAGTTTGTGTTGGAAGCAGAAGATGAGAAAGTGCAAGGGTCTCAACAGGGGCTATATGGTTTTGGCTAGACGACTAGGTCAGATTATATCCATAAATGTAGGTCTTGTGGGTGATCCTAGTATGCAGTGATTAGTGGTTACCTACGAAAAGTGATCCAGGGATTGATCGCTGGGGAACCAGCAAACCTGTCATAGGCACCCATGTCTCATTGATCACCCAACTGAGCATTTGTGGGATGTGCTGGAACTTTGGAGATCTCAATTAGTTACAGGCCTTTAAAGGGAATGTGTCATCAAAAAATGACTTCTTGTTTAACTCACATTTTTATGTTAAACACATTTTTTAGGAATTTTTGGTTGTTTTTTTTAATTTTCCAGATCACTTTCAGTATTTTTTTAATAATTCTTAAGTCCTGCAGTTTTCTCTTTGGCCACTAAGCCTTCCTGTTCTGTTTAGAGAGCTTTACAGCAGTGTGCTCATGATCAGTAAAAGCAGAGTCAAACTGAAAGGAGCCACCAATGTGTACAGATAACACAGGATCCACCAGTCACAAGAGGAGATGTCACAGCTCCCCCTCACTTCACAGTGAAAACTCTCCTATACAAGTCTATGGGACAGAATCTGTCTTAAGAATCCTATGTGCATAAAGCTGCTGTAAAGTATCTCTCTGACTGCTGTTACAGCAGTGCAAGCAAGAATGTCTTCCCCCACAATCATATATAGATGGCCGAATTGAGAAATCTACAATTGGGAAATAAAAACGACTGAGATGAAAAGAATATCGATCAGGGGCTTGATTTAATAAGTAAAAAAAAATAATTGGCTACTGATTCCATTTAAAAGATTTGCTAATGTATTGGTTCACTTTAGAAGTCTCAAGTTTATGCCTTGATAGGTCAGAGACTTCTTTTAAAAGGGAAAAGGTCATCATAAAATGACCTATTGATTGATTCATGTTTTTATGTTAAACACATTTTTTAAGAATTTTAGTTGTTTTTTTTTTCTTAATTTCTCATAGCACGATCAATTTTTTTTTAAATATTGCAGTGGTTAAAATCTTGGAGTTCTCACCTTGCCCACTAGGCTTATAATAGTCTAACACTTCTGTTTTGTTGAAAAAAAACTTTTCAGCAGACTCTCTATTAGCACAGATTGGTTTCACCTTTCTGTGTTAGCCTATGTGTATACATAACACAGTATCCACAATTCACATTATGAGACAGTCAAATCTAACCCTCCCTGCACACTGAATTCTTCCCAGGGCATGCATAGAAAACTTTCCTATATAAGTCAATGGGTCAGCTGCTGTATCAAGGCATCCCCATGAAGCTGCTGGGAAGGATCTCTGAAATTACTGTTAAAAACAGTTCAGGCAAGATGGCTCCCCTCATAATCGTAGACGGACAACCGAACGAAAAAAAATAGAAAATAAAAAAAGGTTAATAAAAAAAAAAATACATATCAGTATCTTGTTTTAATTGGAAAAAAATAACAATAGATTCCATTTAAGACCCAAGGGGAAACTACAAATGATTAGTTTTAAATGTTCTTGCTGATCAGTGTATACTGATAACAATGCTTTTTGGTAGTGATGCGCTGGTGGCAATTATTAGAGGTCAATGGACATCCCTATTTTGCAAGAAGTGAGATTTAACGAAGTAGATTGGCAAGATCCTTCACTCTAGAATAAAATCCTTCAACATTGTGAGAATTCCATTTTATTCCCTATTATGTCTTATTTGTTTTACTACGCTATAGAAGTACAATAAACCATGACTTTGTATACAGCATACTCTGTATTTCTCCTACAGGGAGCCTGAGCCACAGATCCTGGACTTCCAGACCCAGCAATACAAGTTGTTCCCACTGTTAGCCACTGCATATGCCTTCCAGTTTGTGGGCTCATACATGAGCCAGACATACCATAGAATAACAGGAGACATCCATCAAGGGAATCTGAGTGAGCTTCCAGAGGTGAATTTACTTGGTTGATTCGCTGGAGAGTTGCATCATATGCTGTACATAGTATGTGTAATGTAAAACAGCTCATTGATAGTTTGTCATTTACTAATTCTAAAAACTCTCTTCACAGCTCCATGCGCTCTCAGCTGGCTTGAAAGCCTTTACCACGTGGGTTGCCAGTAGTGGCATCGAAGAGTGCAGGATGGCATGTGGCGGGCATGGATACTCACGCAGCAGTGGAATCCCTGACATTTATGTGACATTTACTCCAGCGTGTACCTATGAGGGGGAGAATACAGTAATGATGCTGCAGACAGCCAGGTCAATGATTGGTTTAGATTATTTCAACACCCCTTAAAAATGTTATGCATTTGTGAGTTGCCATATTTAAACCCCCCTGTGATCCTACGCAGGTTCCTATTCAAAAGCTACACTGCTGCTTTGTCTGGAGAACGTCTTGGAGGAATGGTCTCCTACCTTAATGATGTGTCCCTACAGCGTCTGCAGGCTCAGCCCCTTGCTGGTCACTCCCTGGTATCGGACATTAATGATCTAGACAGTCTCGTGGTAGCCTATAAACAACGGGCAGCTTGGTAAGTAAACTGCATATAGAACGGACTACTACTTAATTTTTTATTTTAGTTAGGTTAATGCATTTACTAATTGACTTGTGGAGAGATGCATGGAGTATGCTCTTCAATACAGCCGCCGAGAGAACTACCCAAGGCTCAGATGGTCTTGTATGGTGGATCCTATTAGTTGAGCTACACCACCCAGCATGCTACCTAATCGGGTATAAATGTAATAGGGTATTTGAAAAGGGATATTCATATACGCCATTAGAGCATTTTGAGTTAATAGATGGGAGTGACCTCCGTCAGTTACATGGAATTTGTCATCGGAAAATTATTTATTGTTCAAATCATGGTTTTATGCTAAACATAGTCTTCAAGGATTTTCTGTGATTTTTTTTCTTAATTTATCCATCTCATTAGCTATATTTGTTTAAAAATCCTGTAATTTTCACTTCTAACCACTAGTCCCCGGAGTAGATTGCTAAGGTCTTATAAATCGACTTGAGGCCTTAACAACTGGCTTAACAACCGGCTGGAGTCCGCGGAGTCGATTGCTAACTCTTATCAACTGACTTGTCTTGAGGCCTTAACAACCGGCTTAACGACTGTTAGCGACTTCACAACGCAGTAAATTATGTGTCCCCCCAGTGAAGGTAAAAGGGTCCCCCAGTAAGTTATACGTCCTCTAGTAGGTGGTTATATACTTTATATATCTCCCAGTAGGTAGGTCTGTAGTTTGTATGTCCCCCAGCAGGTATATAGGCAGGTTATTGATCCCCCAGCAGGTATATGGGCAGGTTATGGGTCCCCTAGCAGGTATATGGGCAGGTTATGGGTCCCCTAGCAGGTATATGGGCAGGTTATGGATCCCCCAGGAGGTATATAGGCAGGTTATGGATCCCCCTGTAGGTATATAGGCAGGTTATTGATCCCCCAGCAGGTATATGGGCAGGTTATGGGTAGGTTATGGGTCCCCTAGCAGGTATATGGGCAGGTTATGGATCCCCCAGTAGGTATATAGGCAGGTTATGGATCCCCCTGTAGGTATATAGGCAGGTTATTGATCCCCCAGCAGGTATATGGGCAGGTTATGGGTCCCCTAGCAGGTATATGGGCAGGTTATGGATCCCCCAGTAGGTATATAGGCAGGTTATGGATCCCCCAGTAGGTATATAGGCAGGTTATGGATCCCCCAGTAGGTATATAGGCAGGTTATGGATCCCCCTGTAGGTATATAGGCAGGTTATTGATCCCCCAGCAGGTATATGGGCAGGTTATGGGTCCCCTAGCAGGTATATGGGCAGGTTATTGATCCCCCAGCAGGTATATGGGCAGGTTATGGGTCCCCTAGCAGGTATATGGGCAGGTTATGGATCCCCCCGTAGGTATATAGGCAGGTTTAGGTCCCCCAGCAGGTATATAGATAGCTTATAGGCCCCACAGCACATATGTAGGTAGATTATAGCTCCTCCCTGCACGTATACAAGTAGATAATAGCCCCCCTCCCTGCACATATAACAATAGATAATAGCCCCCCTCCCTGCACATATAACAATAGATAATAGCCCCCTCCCTGCACATATAACAGTAGATAATAGCCCCCTCCCTGCACATATTACAATAGATAATAGGCCCCCAGCATGAATAGAGACAATTAAAAGTAAGACAATGACAGCACTTACCTGACCTCGCTCCCTGTCGCGGTCGCTGCTCCCGGTCTTTTCTTCAGCGGTGTGACGTCACCAGGCCGCGCGCGGGCAGCGTGATGACGCGCACACCGCCCGTGCACTCCGGCGCGCACAGAGCCGCATCCTTCGGCTTCCTAGTACTCTGCGGAGCTCTCTGCTCCGCTGAAGCATCTAACTGTATGTGCGTCCGGCGGACGCACATACAGTTAGTCCCGCCACCGCTGCCGTCGCCAAGGTCCTAAGCCGCTAAGCCGATAGCTTAGCGACTGGTAGCGGCTTAGGACCCTAACGATCGGCGGCGGAAAGCGGCGGCTCCGGGGACTACTAACCACTAAGCTAACTAATAACAGTCTGTGGAGAAAACTTTTCAGCAGTCTCCCGCACGAGAAATAGGAGTGGTCGGCACTTCCAATCAATAGCAAGTGTGATGGTTGTTCATCTTATTTCATATTCCATGTCATGATAAAATACATATCCACTGTGTCAGAGTAGCAATGTTTTGGACATGAACGCCCATCTTTTAGGCATGACACTGATTGATTGGAAGTGCTGCCCTCTTCTATTTGTTGTGCATTATATTGATGGTATCTGAGCTGGAGCATCCCCAGTCTGGCAGTTCGTCCCTTCCCAATAAGTGTGCTGCCTGCACATCCAGTCTTCGGGTAGAGTTACTCTGCCACACTGCTCTCCATTCTCTTTCCCTTCAGAAAGTCATGAAATGATTCATTTTGCCTGTGTTCAGCCACCACTCGGACGACCTTACTACATACTGTTTGTTGATTTCTGTGGTTTCATCTATAGATAGGAATTTTCTCATACCAGTTTAATGCTATGGGGGTGAGGGAAAATTCCCCCCTGATAGGAGTGAGAAATTTATGTAACTTCCCTGAAATAAGAATCTGTTTAGTGATTTCCAGTTAGGCCAACAAATTTTGTTGAAGGTTGGTAAACCCATGAAGTCCATGATCCCTCAGCACCTTTCACCTCCTATAGTCTTTATTAAAGCACAAACGGTGGATTTTTTTTTAAAAAAAGTTTCTCTTTAGAAACAAGTTGATAGTTGAAGTGCGTTAATGTTTTTTTTTTTTGTTTGTTTGTTTGCTTGTCTTTTTTACTTAGGTTCATTAGTTTTCTCCAAATATATCATATCTACAAGACTATGAAATAGTAATGGTAGCACTGTAGGGAAAGTGAATGCTTGATGCTGGATTCCTCTACAGATTACAGCTGTGGTTGATCTCTAGTTCCATATATATACAGTTGTGTTCAAAATAATAGAAGTGTGTTCAAAAATTTGAGCTAAGCACAAAATATTTATAACAGTTTTTATTTCCATGCATTGGGAACATTGCACACTGTTTTCTTAATCAAACCATGATGATATGTATATAATTGTGAACTGTTACAGAAAATAAAAAATGAACATTGGGCTGTTCAAAAACAATAGCAGTGTCTGCATTTGTCTTTACAAACTCAAGATATGTACTTTTTTTTTTTTTTTTTTTTTTTTTAAGTATTTATCATTCCTGTGAATCAGAAACCTAATGTTTAGTTGTATAACCATAGTTTTTTAGAACTGCTTCATATCTATTGCATAGAGTCAACCAAATTCTGGCACCTGTCAACTGTTTTTCCAGCCCAGGCTGCTTTGACTACATTCCACAATTATTTGCTGTCACGAGTGGCACCGCAGCCCGGGGTCCGGGCTGCGGGCGCACTCTTCTCTGCCCCGTCCCTGCTGCGCTCGGGGAGCGTTGCGCCGCGGTCAGTGGGCGCGCTCGCTCCCACGGGCGCACGGACTCACCTGACCACACTCCTGCTGCTTCTCTCCTGACTGCTGGATGGTGTGCTCGTCCCTGCTCCCTATGGTGCGCGCGCGCCGGCTCTCTCAGATTTAAAGGGACAGCGTGCCGGTAATTGGGGTTGCCGGCCGCTGACTCTAAGGGCTCCACCTCTTCCTGGACTCCGCCGAATCCATAGTGCCCTTATCCTATGCGAGGAAGCCTGCTTTTACGTTCTGGTTGCCAGATCCGTGTACCAGTCCTTCCGGCTTATGTCTCTTGACCACGAACCTTTGCTGCCTGCCCTGACCTCTTGGCCCGTCCCCGACTACGATTTTGTCTTACAATTTGGTACTTCGTTGCACCTCGGCTGCCACCGCAAGCAAGTCGCATCAGGGGTAGTGACCTGGTGGACTCCCGCCGCAGCAAGTCCATCCCGCTTTGCGGCGGACTCTGGTGAAAACCGTGACCCACTTAGACTCCACTCCCTGGTGTGGCTTCTACCACCGCCTGTGGTGACCCAGCGGATCCAGTACCTAGGTTCGTTACATTTGCATTTGTTGAATTTGCCTCAGAAACGGCATTTTTTAAGTCACCCCACAAGTGTTCTATCGGATTAAGGTCTGGGGATTTGACTTGCCACTCCATAACTTCAATTGTGTTGGACTGGAACCAAGATTTTGCTCGATTACTGGTGTTTAGGGTCATTTTCTTGTTGAAATACCTATTTCAGGGGCATTTCCTCCTCAAATATTTTGATATATGCAAACTGGTCCATGATCCCTGGTCTGCGGTAAAAAGGCCCAGCACCATAGTAAGAGAAACATGCCCATATCATGATGCTTGCACCACCAGGCTTCAGTGTCTTCAGAGTGTACTGGGACTTAAATTGAGAGTTTGGGGTTGGTCTGATGAATTGTCTGCAGCTCTTGGACCCAAAAAGAACCATTTTACTTTGATCAATCCACATAATGTTTCTCCATTTCTCTTTGGGCCAGTTGATGTGTTCTTTGGCAAATTATATCCACTTCCGCACATTGTTTTTTTGTAACAATGGGACTTGGCGGAGATTTCTTGCTAATAGATTTGCTTCACACAGGCATCTTCTAACTGTTACAGTACTCACAGGTAACTTGATCATCCTGGAGCTGATCATCGGCTGAGCCTTTGCCATTCAGGCTATTGTTCGATCCATTCGAATGGTAGTCTTCCATTAACTTCCCCGTCTCTCTGGTTTTGCTTTCCATTTTAAAGCATTGGAGATCATTTTAGCTGAACAGCCTATCATTTCTTTGCACTTCTTTAGAAGTTTTACCCTCTCCAATCAACTTTTTAATCAAAGTACGTTGTTCTTCTGAACAATGTCTCGAACGACACATGTTTCTCAGGCATTCAAGGAGAAATCCATGTACAACATGTGCTGGCTTCACCTTTAGGGTATGTTCACACGGCTTATTATGGGGCGCATTTCGCCGCGTATCTTATGCCGTACTGCGCTCTAATACGAGCAAGATGCGCCCCATAATTACGGTAATCCATAGTACTGTACGCCCCGTAATTGCGCCATGTGAACATACCCCTAGGGTATGTTCACACGGAGTAATTTTGGCACGTATTTCGTGGTGTATTTGCGCTCTAATACGAGTAAGATGCGTGGCAAAATTACATTAATCCATAGTTCTCTTCAAGTACTATGGATTACGCCTCCTCTCCTCACTCGTACAATACGATCGTATTGTATACGCGGGAGATAAGTGACCTGTCAATTACTTGCGGCGAATACGCGCCGTGAGTAATGAATGCCAATGGGGCCGGCTTAACCCCCCTTCCCTCCTGCGGAAGTACGTATTAGTGCGACTCCCAAAGCACCCGCCGTAATTGTGGCCGTACTGTACATGCCGCAATTACGTTGTGTGAACATAGCCTTAGATAAGGCCCACCTGATTCCCACCTGTTTCTTCACAGAATGATTGACCTCACTCATTGAGCTCCACACTGCTATTATTTTGAACACATCCTCTTTCAAATAATTATTCAAATACACAGACTCAAAAACATGCCGACCATGAGTGCGGAGTCTGTTGGTTTTCTAAGAATCTACTGCACCAACTGGTAAATTGTTTGACATGTGGTAATATAATTTATAACAAAAACAGTGATTAATCTGGTTAGTCATATTGGACTGCTATTATTTTTAACACTACTGTATAGCATAGTCATTTTGGCTCCTCTTAAGGATGAGTGGCAGTACTATGTATTCTTGCTGTTTTGAGGAATTGCATTTACAGTTGATATTATGTCTATCAGAGCATGTCTGTTATTTCCTTGCATGTATTCCAGGCTAGTCGTGGCTGCATGCAGAAATGTCCAGGCTGATCTGAAACGTGGAAAACGTAAAGAAGATGCTTGGAACAAAAACTCTGTTGATTTGGTCCGAGCCAGTGATGTAAGACTAGAATACTTTACTTCCTGTATAATAAATGTTGTAAACCAGTAATTGGATTTCTTGCTATAATAATACTTCCATTTCAATATCTAGGCACACTGTCATTATGTGGTAGTCAAGCTTTTCGTGGACAAGCTGTCTGAGGTCCTAGATGTGGCTTCTAACCGCATCTTGAGCTCACTCTGCCTTCTCTACGCTCTGCATGGAGTCAGCAGAAATACTGGAGACTTTCTGCAGGTATGTGTGCAAGATAATCCTATAGGTTGAATCATTTCAATACTTTCAGTCTAAGGCAACAAATTTAAGATGATTAATTGGGAATAACATATTAGCCAGGAGGAGCCGGTGTGTTTGTGCTGTGTCCAAATTGCCATAGGAGAATTACCTGCTACCTGCCAAAATCGATGGTCAAAGTCCAAGCAAGTAACACATTTAAATAAAATTTTAGGATGAGATGAAGCTGGTATAAGGTCCAGCGATGACTGCGCCTGAGCCCTAGTTTTGGTGTAAAATGGCTTTCATCAAAGGTATACATTGAGACATATTCGTGATGTAAACCTCTGCTGAAGGGCTCAAATGTAGTGAGCACACAGCTTTAATGTGGCCATATAGCCTTAATGATGGGCAGCCACTAACAAAGTGGTCCACATTGTAAAGTTTGAAAAATAAATTCTAGATTTCTATGTCCATGAATAATTTAAAATGGAGCTTCTCATTGTAAATATTAATTTGTGGAGAAGTTGGCTTTTGGTCTTTTAGACTTTTTTTTTTTTTTTTTTTTTTTAATTCATGGAAACCTTGTTTTAAAGAAGGATAGGTTTGGACCTCACATCACCCCTTTATTTCTACATCCAAAGTTTTAATATTTACTTGTTGAACCATGTTTTCATTGTTCCAACATAAAAGTAGGATAAAGATAGCAACTTTGTAAATAGTCGTAATATAAATAATCCTATAGTATGGTATATAAAGCTCCTATTCAGAACAATGTGTCTATTTATGGACCATGCCATCATTTATTACACATTTCCTCTGTTTCTGATTATCCTATAGACAGTAGTAACAGGAAAAACTCAAGACTCTAGGATCCAACTGTGCAGTGCAGGTTCAGCCAGTCTCTTGGGGATGGGGGGCAGGGAAAACCTGGGGTGAGCCCCTGGGCATGGCGGGCCTGGGGCTGCTTTTCAGGGGAAAAAAAAATCGAAGTGCAAGAAGCATGTGCAGTCATATACAAAAGCTGTAGGGTGGACCCCAGCAACTCCACTGGCGAGTCCAGGTACCCTAGTCCTACACTGATTATAAGCATGTAGGTACACTGAGCGGCATGGGAGCTGTACATAAAGTTGTAGGATTTTTAAACATAAACACTAGTGGTATATGTGTGTGATGCGCCAACGAGGACCTGGTCTCGGTGGGGAAAAGCCACTGATACGGAGTCAGTGACGCTAGGTTACTGACATAGTAGCAGCTAGAATAGCTGCTACGTGACTTTGTATGGGGTGGCTTTTTTGGGACAGCTATAATGTTGGGTGGATGGCTGTTCCTGCGTTCCAGGACAGGCTTTTGGTATGTCTCTGGAGACCTATTAAAAGCCTGCTACAACAGGTGACCAGGGGGTGTGGTTGCTACCTGGAAGTTATAACAGCAGAGCTGAGGAGAAAGCTCTGGCCCCCAGAGGCTTGAGGGAAGCCCTGTACCATACTTTACTGGGAGAGTACAGTGCTGATGGTGCTGGACATTAGGTCCAGACCATTGAGTAGAGAGGGATCTCTAATTATGTTTAGGTAGTGGCCACATGGCCAAGGTGTTGATTTGTTTTGGTTCTGTACGTTTAACCTGTGCCTGAATAAAGCTGGGGCCAGTGTTAAACAGAAGCCTGGTATCAGTGTGCCATTCTGTTAACTAAAGCAGTGATCCGTGAGCATACTATACATACTATACTCAATACATGATTTGATTATACATACCATGATCAAATCAGATGTTCCAGAAGTGAAGTGTGCATAGCCTTAGGGAACCTTCAAGCCTTCAGTATCATGTACATCTATAAATTGGAATGCCAGATAATAGGAGTTTAATAGCATTTTTAATTCCTTGCAGGCTGGCCTCCTGACAACTTCTCAGTTGGAGCAAGTACAGCAGCGGATTAAGGATTTGTTGGCAGTAATCCGGCCTAATGCAATAGCTCTGGTGGATGCATTTGATTACACAGACACCCAGCTGGGCTCTGTACTTGGGAGATATGATGGGAATGTATATGAAAATATGTTTGAATGGGCAAAGAAATCACCACTGAATAAGACACAGGTAAGGTTTTTAAAAAAAAATTAAAAAAAAACTCTAGATCTAGCAAAGGTTGTTGCCTAATAATTCTGGTAGCCAAGGGGGTTAAAGGGGTTGTCTCACTACAAGGATTGCTTTTTAGGTTAAAGATCTTGCAAAAACAAGTCACTTTGCAATATATGTCCATTAACAGTGTCCTACCTTTTCTGAGATCCCCTCTTGTGTGGGCTGCTTCAGCTCCTCAGGTCACTATGGCTACAGACCTGTTCGATATCTCCTGATAGGCTCCCAGCTCTGGTTGCTATAGCTACAGACCTGGCTTCTACTGCAGCCTAGTGGAAAACGGTAAACACGCCCCTGAATTAAAAGTGAAACCAAGAAAATAGGACTATGGTAAGATGAATCAATGTAGTGAGACAACCCCTTTAATGGTAACGACTGTGGTACTCTAGGATAGTTATAGCTTAATATCTTGGAGGTCTGGCGTGGGTTAGAAGATTGTGAACTAATTAATGGTGAAATCAACAGGTACAGTTTATCTGCACAAGAAATAGGAGTGGTCGGCGCTTCCAATCACTGGCAAGTGTGATGGTTGTTCATCTTATTTCATATTCCATGTCATGATAAAATACATATCCACTGTGTCAGAGTAGCAATGTTTTGGACATGAACGTCCTTCTTTAGGCAAAACCGTGATTGATTGGAAGTGCTGCTCCTATTTCTTGTGCATTATATTGATGGTATCTGAGCTGGAGCATCCCCAGTCTGGCAGTTCGTCCCTTCCCAATAAGCGTGCTGCCTGCACATCCAGTCTTAAGGCATGTTCACACGGCTTAAAATGGGCCATATTTCGGTCCGTAATTACGCGCCGAAGTGCACTAATTATGGGCTGAAAACTGCCCATTCATTACGGTAATTCACAGCTCTCATAGAGAACTATGGATTACGTCTCCTCTCCCCGCCCGGCGAATCCGCCGGGCGGGGAGATAATTGACATGTCACTTTCTAGCGGCGTATACGCGCCGCTGGCAATTCAAGTCAATGGGCCGGCGAAGTACCGGCCCCCCGCTCACTCCCCTGCTCCCGCCCCCCCCCCCGCCACACGGGATAAATGCGGGGCGTAATTAAGTCCCGCAATTAAGCCGTGTGAACATAGCCTTAGGGTAGAGTTACTCTGCCACACTGCTCTCCATTCTCTTTCCCTTCAGAAAGTCATGAAATGATTCATTTTGCCTGTGTTCAGCCACCACTAGGACGACCTTACTACATACTGTTTTATACTGTTGGTAACTGCATAAATCCATTTATAAGAAGTTCCATCTCTGGGTTAACTCCTACAGCTGACTAGCTGTTTCTCCCTTTTTTGTCACCTACACCTGAATGGCTCCTCAGGGACTGTTACCTGTGTCTGTCCTCGATGCATTGGTTTTAGAGACTACCATGCTTTAATGTAATAGAATTAATGTTGCTTTTTTTTCTTTTTTCCTAAAAGGTTCATGCATCCTTCCACAAATATCTGAAACCTCTTCAGTCCAAGCTGTGATTCGTCTTCTGTTTACAATTAATTAAAACGGGACCACACTTAATTGTATCATTTTTTTTTTTTTTGTCTTGTAAAGCTTTTATTCTCCCATTGATTACCCTAAAATTATGTAAGGTATGAGGGGAAAATCTATGGCAACATTAATGGTTTTCTGTAAATTCTCCCATACCGCTAGGACCACTCTCTGTTCTCAACAGTCCCACTGTCTGCTCTCGGCCACTTATGAGTGCCCCCACTAAAGTCTGTATTAGATTTTTAATCACAATGAGAAACATACGTATTGTCTAATAAAAACTTGATTTTAACACAATCCTCACCCCCCCACATTTGGATCGCTGGGGGTAATGGAATACAATTTATATTTAATGCAGTTTTACTTTTTTAAAAAGTCTTCAGCTTTGTTGAATGTTCTAGACATTTAATGATTTCTGTAATATTGTTCTGTACTGCCCATGAATAAACTGCAGGGCCAATAGAAGAGACGATGATTGTCAGGTCACCATACTGGAAACTGGTGATATACTAGAAACTGTAATTAATACAATAATGATGTATGTACCTAACAATATATCTTATATTCTTATTTGTCTGTGTCTTTATTTCACTGAATGGGTGACAAAGTATGTGTCCATACTATACAGTGTAGAAAATGAGTGTTAAAGGAGCATCCTCATGTTCTAATGTGATAGCTTATTGCTAGGATATGCCATCACTTTATATTCAACGGAGTCCACTCTTGGACCAACCTCGTTTGTAAGGCCATGTTCACACGGCTTATTTGGGCGCGGATTGGAGCCGTACTGCGTGCTGGATTTGCGCTGCAGTACGGCTCCAATCCGTCCCAGTAACTACGATAATCCACTGCTCTCATAGAGAACTGTGGATTCCTTCTCTCCTCCCCGCTCGGTGAATCCACCGCGGGGGGAGAAAGTCACCTGCACAATACGCGCCGTGGATAATGAAAGTCTATGGGGCTGGCGGGCAGCGCCCTCGCCGCCCCGCCCCCACACCCGCCCCTTATTCAAGCTGTAATTGCGAGCGAAATCCGGCTCGCAATTACGGCTTGAATAAGCCGTGTGAACCGGGCCTAAGAGTGAAGGCGGCCTGTTGTGTTTGCCTGAACAATGCAGCTTATGGCCACTGGGCTGTGCATCCCTTTTCACAAAGCTGGCGGCAGTTCTCTGCATAGCTAGGTGGCTCTATCCGCCTGATTTGTAGTGATGCACCGTTTTATTTTATTTTTTACGAGGACAGGAATACCCCTTTGAATGGTAAGAATTCCAAATATCACCCATCTGGCATATTTTACATCATTAGTCATGGGAAAGAATAATTGGCAAGAACTGTGCCACATTTATTTGAAAAAAAAAAAAATAACGCAAAATAATTGCCGTAGGTGAACAATTTCATGGTCGCAACATCAAAGCAAGCCCTCAGAAACAAAACAGCTCTATGTCAACGGAAAAAAAATATATGTGCTGAATATGTGAATTATTTCAAACTGCATCACTTCTACATTTAGAATACATGAAAATCTAACAACCTATACTATATGGTACATATTTGTCTCAATGACAGAAGAAAGCAGGAAGGTGAAATGAAGATCGGAGTGGGGTAGACAGTAAGGCACAGCCGCTCTCAGCTGAAGCACAATGAAAAAATGCAAGACCAACCTATGAACTCCATTACAGTAGATTCACATATCCGGTAAAAACAAAAATCTGCAACAAAATTGGCATCTGTTGCTGTGTCTCTTTCCTTGTTGATATTAATGCAGAAATTAGCTATGGATTTTTTGCAAGGCAAGAAGTAATAGGCGCAGTAACATAGCAGCTATTCAAGTCTTCATAAGCCTCCCGTGCAACCGTCGGATTTTTGGTGGGTTCAGTATTTTTAATCCACCGAAAATCCAACGGTACCGTGTGCTGCATAGAAAGCAATGAAAAATACGTGTTGTAGTCTATACAGTAAAAAGGGCAATACACTACGTGGAAATCCCTAAAGAAGCATTTATGCTATCTATCATACATGAAAAAAACTTTGAGACTCTCGGTTCACATATTTTGATCAAAAGATGTTTAAGCTGCCCACGACTTTCAACGTGATCTCAAAATCGGGCAGTCCTATCCTATCTTTACCTCTCAATCGAGCCAATCAGGCCTCTCGCTGGGTCAACCGACCTCCATTATTCAGAGAGAAAAAAATAAAAAACACCCAACCTGCAAGCTGCCCTTCTTATGACAGCCTGTGAGAGTGGGCGGGGACAGAAACCCAAAATGGAAGCACCCCTTCCTTCCCATATAGGTTAAAATCAATGTACACCAAGTATAACGTATGTTTCTGCACACAAAAACATTTCTGAAAAAACGTATGCAAACCTGGGTGCCAGGTTGAGAGGTAAAGATAGGATAGGACTGCCCGATTTTGAGATCACGTTGAAAGTCGTGGGCAGCTTAAACCTCTTTTGATCAAAAGATGTGAACCGAGAGTCTCAAAGTTTTGTCATGTAGTCTCTACAGCACACGATTTTTACCATCGGGTTCAGAATCTAGCGGAATATGCAACATATTGTATATTCCGCTTTGCCGTCGGGCCCCATACATATCCAATAACTGACTGTGGCTTATGTGCAAATCTGCACCAAAAAACCGCGGTCCTGCAATGTCAAAATGCCGTTGGATTTTGGATGCCATATTGACATATGCTGTATGGACTTAGCCTAAAGGGTTAAACTGCAGGGAACTAAGCCGGCTCCGAACCCTGCTGCTATCTAGCAATACTATGCAGGTTATCTGCTATATGCTGTTTATTATTTGGACCTTTTAATTATCAGTACGTCTGCTGATGGTTCAGTTTTCTGTCATTTGGTGGTTGTGTCCATCTAATTTGCTATGGGACGTTATGGTTTCCAGTTACGCCCCTGCAGGTGTCAGTTGTGGAGTTTTAGGTGCTGAGGCTGCTGTGTGTGCATTATAGCTTGCACTGTTATGGGGGCCAAAATATGTAGTGCGCTGTAAAAGAGAAAACAGAGGACAGGCGCACCTTTTGTAACAGCAGTAATGGGGAGGGTAATGAACATGGCTCACCTTTTGTGGTTGTACAGGATGATACAACTCATGTAGATGGCATCAAAAGATAGGTAGCAAGCAGCCTGGTTCTGTAAGGCTATGTTCACACGGCTTATTCACGGCGTAATTGCGGGACGGATTTCGCCCGCAATTACGCCGTGTGCTCGGCAACGGGGGAGGGGTGGAGGGCCCCCATAGACATTCATTTTCCACGGCGCATATACCACCATGAATAATTGACATGTCACATTCTTCACGCTCGCCGTATTTCGCGAGCGGGGAGAGGAGACGTAATCCATAGTTCCCTATGACAACTGTGGATTACTGTAATGACTGGGACGGATTTCAGCCCGTATTTCGCGCTGTACTGCGCGAATTACGGGTGAAATCCGTCCCAAAATAAGCCATGTGAACATAGCCTAAATGTCTCCGGAAATCCACCGCACTTTAGCTCAGTGTTTCTCAACTCCGGTCCTCAAGACCCACCAACAGGTCAAGTTTTCAGGATTTCCTCAGCATTGCACAGGTGATATCATTATTGTCAGTGAATTCAGTGGGAGATCCTGAAAACATGACCTGTTGGTGGGGCGTGAGGACTGGAGTTGAGAAACACTGCTTTAGCTGGTTTGCTGGGTATATAGTAACCTTCTTACATCCGCGAACGAATTGGATATACAGTATATAGGGACCTATGGTGGCGCTCAAGCCGTAGGTATGCAAACTGCAAAAAAAATAAAGTTTTTAGCTGAAGCTACCAAAATAGGAACAGTGAAACGTCCCAAATCAATTATGTTCATTTTAATTTCAGCAAAATAAATAAATTTTATCGCGGTTTGAATACATACTGCTTGAGCTCGACCATAGGTCCGTATTGTATACCTCTTCCAATTAATAAGGATGAAAGCAGGTTATGGAGGCCTAAGTTTAGGAGTAGATTTTATCCATCCCTACAAAATTTATTTTTAACTCGTTACTTACTTTTCCTTTGCTGATAAAAGAAACCAGATACAGTGAGGTCCTTAAATATTGGACGGAGACAACGTTTTTCTAATTTAGGTTTTGTACATTACCACAATGAAATGGTAATGCAGTTGAAATTCAGACTTTCAGCTTTAATTCTTTGGGATGAACAAAACGATTGCATAAAAATGTGAGGAACTCAAGTATTTTTTTAAATACAATCCCTTCATTTCAGGGGCTCAAATTAAATAATTGTGAATAAAATGTTAATTTCTAAAACTTGGTTGAAAACCCTTTGTTGGCAATGACGTCCTGAAGTCTTGAACTCATGTACATCACCATACGATGTATTTCCTCCTCTTTAATGCTCTGCCAGGACTTTACTGCAGCGGTTTTCAGTTGCTGTTTGTTTGTCGGTCTTTCTGTCTGAAGTTTAGTCTTTAACAAGTGAAATGCATGCTCCATTGTATAAACGATATAAGGTTAGCCTCACCCATACGCTTTCAGACCTTCCAAGATATATTACTGCTGTCCTGTTTTTCTGCCGTCTCGCACGAATCAACCGTTGACTTACGGTATATTGAAAATTTGCAGCATAAGAGCGGATCCAGCGAAGTCGCTAAAAACAGGTTACTTTATGGTGTTATTGCCTTAAACAGCATTAAAACTTGCAGTTACTGGACGCACGCTTAGTCCCTGTTCACACAGCGGGTATGGCCGTGGGTTCAGCCGACGCGGGTTTGCGGTGTGGGCGTGGCTTGGGGCGCGGCTTGTGGAGAGGGTTTGCCCCCATGCAAATTAATAGGCCGGGATCAAACCACGCCACAAGCCGCGGCGAAACCCGCGGCAACACCACACTGAGACCTCTCTGTCAAGAATTGACAGGAGAGTCCTCACACATGCGCGGTAAGGCCGCGGCGTGTGAATATTAACGCGGTTTCCAATAGGAAACCATATTAATAAACTAGGCGCGATTTGGCCGCGGAAACCGCGTCGGGACCCGCGGCCATAACCGCGGCCAAATCCGTCGTGTGAACAGGGCCTTACGCGTTTCGAACCAAAACATGGTTCTTGTTCACAGCCTAACGCTATTCCATCTGCATGATCATTAAAAACATATGACAACCAATCACGCTTGTTTGAAACAACACGTCATTTCCTGATGCTTAAGTCTTACACATAGCCGAAAAAGTTAACTAGCAAAACATGATTTACAATATCTGTATAGCATAAAACCTACATTTTATCCTAAAGGTTACTAGTTTTATACTTTAATATATATACATCAAATCAGTGCGGTAATTCAAGCCTATCGGGGCTCTAGCGTTCAGATTGAGGATCCAGAGAGCCTCCCTTATCCTCACAGCCCTCTGCCAATCACCTCCTCGTTCAGGTCTCCTAACCCTTTCTATACCGCAAAAGGAAAACGTATCAAGGGAGCCTGAGTGTTCTTCCACGAAGTGTCTTACAGCTTCTGAGATGTTAATTTTTCCATTTTTGATTCCTGTTATGTGTTCAGCTATAGGTTTTTTTTATTTTCCTGACACGTAAAGTTTATTACACTTACGACATGTGATGAGATATATAATTGATAATGTTTTATGGGAAAGTTTTTACTACCTTCAATATTTGGAAAAGTTGTCTCTTTTTTAGCATATTGATATACATTGCACCATGATCCTGCACATTGAAAAAATCCCTTTTGGGTGAACCAGATATTAGGAGTTCTTTTAGGGGTTTTGAAAACACTTGGTGAAATGTCATTACCAATAGTTTTAGATTTGGATATTGATAGGCCTACATCCTGGAGAGTGTTGTTCACTTGGTTGGCGGTTGTGAAGGGGTTTCTCTTCACGATGGAAATTATTCTACGATGATCCACCACTGTTGTCTTCCGTGGGCATCCAGGTCTTTTTGCATTGATGAGTTCACCAGTGCTTTCTTTTTTTTCTCAGGATGTACCAAACTGTAGATTTTGCCACTCCTAATATTGTAGCAATTTCTCATATGGGTTTTTTAATTTTTTTTTTTTTTTATAATTTTATTGACAACCACATTAAATTAGAAAAGGTAAAAATACTGGCTACAATATCAGGTTGCGTTATACAAAACTATAGTGCAAACAAAACGACCTCCCAAACCATCCTCCAACCCCCCACCACCCCCCATTTGCTGCAGTCACCTCCCGAGTCATTGACAATATCAAGTAATCACTTCACATAAGACAAAGGATTTCTACCACAGTCAGTTCCCCGGCCGTCTCAATGCAGATTTCAAAGATCGGATCCTAAAACCCGGACACCTCATCCAACTGTTACTCCACTCTGAGAGGACCTAAGTCATCAGCTAATTCACCATACATATACCATGTAGTGTCTTTGAATGGAAACATATGCGCACTAATTTCTGGTTGGGTAAGAAAATTTTCTATAAAACATCTCCATTTTTTGAAAAACTTCTTCGCATGCATCTCTTTATTATATTCTGCCTCACGTCTTTACATAAGAAGAAAGTTTTTCACCTGAGCGATTACCATATCTTTTGTGAGGATTTCTGGTTTGATCCAGAGGGTCAACAAGCAACGTTTAGCTACCAGGAAGAAAATATGCACTAACAAGGGCACTTCCTCTCCTTCCGGGATTATATGGAATAACACCAAATAGATTCAAATTTAGACAGGAATTCAGTAGATTTCTCACCTGCTCCCAAAAATCCTGCGATCTTGGGCAAGCCCAAATCCCGTGATACAGATCAGTGTTTGCCTGAGAGCACTGAGGGCAAGCCACCAGTCTGTCAGGGGAGTTTGGATGTAGGGGGATATTAAAGCCGTGAATGGCGTGATGTATCAACTTATACTGAGATTCCCTCCAGGTCTCATTTGGAATGGCTTTTCTGACCACCACCCAACCTTCCAAAATCTTAACAGGAAGTTCCTCATCTTCAAATCTCCGGTCCCATCTTCTAAAAAGAGTGTGCTTGTTTTCAAGTAAGTGACATTCCCTAAGGGTTTTTTCTGTTTTCGCAGCTTAAGGATGGCTTGTTTCACCTGCATGGAGAGCTCTTTTGACGACCTGTTTTCTTTACTGTTTTCTTCCAAATCCAAGCACCACACCTCAAATCAACTCTAGGCCTTTTATTTCCTTAATTGAGAATGACATAACAAAAGAATTGCCCACACCTGCCCATGAAACAGCCTTTGAGTCAATTGTCCAATTACTTTTGGTCCCTTTAAAAAACAGGGTGGCACATGTTAAGGAACTGAAACTCCTAAACCCTTTATCCAGTTTTAATGTGGATACCCTTAAAGGAAAGCTGAAAGTCTGGACTTTATGTCCATATCTATTATATCACCATAAATTGAATATGTTTATTAAACTGGTAAAAAAAAACTAATTTTGTTTGTGTCCAAATATATATGAACCTAACTGTACTATCAATAATGTAGATACATGCTGAGCTGCAGATGCTCCTTCTGCAGGGCAGTGTAATTCATCTTAACCACGCTTTAGAAGTGCGCTTTCGGGGGCTTGGCCAGCTATGTGAGGAGACGGACGTGCTTTGGTGGAGCTCCGTCAGGGACTACAGAAAACCAGCCTTTGCAGCCACCAAAAATGAGCAAGAGACGTTTTAAAAGAGCTCCCAGGACTCTCAAGCACCAGGCAGCCAGTGAGTGGCCCTTATCCAACTTTTTTACCCCGCTCTCGGGCCTGGCAGATGACTCACCTTCCTCCCGCGCATCCACCCCGGAGCCGCCATCTTGCCCGCCGGAGTCAGAGGGAAGGCCGCGTCAGAACACCGCAGCTTCTGCACAAGCTGCGGGAGACCGTATCCTGCCACAGGAGAGATCGGCCCGCCAGCAGCGTCACCTGCCATCCATCCCGCCTTCCTCCTCTGGCCCCTCGCTCCGTGGGACCCAGAAATCCAGCAGCAGCGTGCCTCTGCAAGACGCGGGCAGGGAGGGAGACGCCGCGCCTGTCACTGCTGCAGCATCTCCAATTGCTGAGACTACGTTCGGCGCACCCCGCAAGCTCCGAGACACGGAGGAGGCCGCTCTGAAGAACTGCCGGTACGTGCTCCCCTCACACTCCTCTGCTTCGCCGGCCCCGTCCTCGTCCCCTGTGATTGTGATGGAGAAGGGGGGAGGGAGCCATGTTAACACGGGGAGCCCAGGACATTGCGGAGGGGCATGTTCACCTGCCGGAGGCAGGTCTGAATCCCCACCAGGCCACAAAGAGGGCTTCCTTCACTCCTCTCTCTGCCTCCCCTGGTCTGTGGGCGGCTGAACTGCTGAGTTCCCCGGGGCTGGGACAGCATGCGGGGCAATGACCTATTCTGATATCACAAAGAAGAGCCCTCTGGCCCCTGAAATAGGCTCTAGCATCAAGAGGCTATCTCTTCTAATTGAGACCTCCCAAGTGCTTTCTGGGCCTTCTGGCCCCTCTTCTCAGGTCTGCCCTGATGCCCCACAGAAGGGACCTGCAGCACCCGACACTCCTCTGCCTCCTCAGGCGCCTCACAGATATGAGACTCTGTCCGCCACTGACGATAGAGGCATTGCCGTGTCCTGTTCCTCGTTACAACATGCAGCGCAGTGGCGTTCTAACCCGGCCTCTCCATCCTGGGGAGATAGTCCTGATGAACCGCCTCCAGGCCAGTCTCCTAGGCCGCCCGACACAGCTACTGGGCCCGGCCCTGGGATGTCTGTGGACCTGCTCCCCCCTGAGGAAGCCCTTCACACCCTAGCCGCTCACCCTGAGCTCAGAGCGCTTCTTTCTCTGATCCCCACTAAGAGTGATATTCAAAAGATGGCGCAAGACCTGCACCATGCCTGGAAGCAAGATCTTCAACCGGTGCAGGCAGAAGTCACATTCTTGCAAGAGAGGGTTCAACAGGTGGAAAATCATCAAACATCTACAGAATCTGCTATCACGACCTTGCAGGCTTCTGTGGCGGAACAGCAGAATCGTTTTGTCAGCTTAGTGAACCACATTGATGACCTGGAGAACTGCAGCAGACGAAACAATATTAGAATACGGGGCGTGGGGGCGTGACCGGAAGCCGAGGAGAATGGCCGCAGCTTAGCTGAGCTCCTGCTGCCGGCTATCCTAAATAGCAGCCCTTGCGATCATAACAGCCCTAGATAGGAAAAAGAAGGACCCAGCTGCTGCCAAGTACCCCGAGGAGGGCTCCGGTCCGTTCGCGGAGCCAATCGGTACTAGACTCGTACCTCGCGCCGTCTCCCGGGCGCGGTGCCTCCGGCCTGCACGCCGACATCACACCCCTGCTTCCCTGCGGAGCGCGCCCCTCGGCCGCGCGATCATCCTCGGCACCCGCGGCAGCGACGGCATCACCGGCAGTGGACACCCGACACAGCCCGGAGTTGAGAGTGCAGAAGACACCGCGCCTCCTCCCCAGCACGCCTCAGTCTTCTCCAGCGGCCACCTGAGGACACAGGTACCGGGCCCTGCTGTGTCCCTCCCACTCCCCCCGCAGCTGGAGCACGTGCAGGCCTCACCATCCACCATGGCCCAGCATCAGCCCTCATACAGCTCGTGGTGGCCAGTCCCCCTCTCCTGACATCAGAGCATGGCTCTTTTCCTCATGGGGCCTCTGTGGTGTCTGACATGCTGGACCCCAAGCACATCCCGGCTCCCTCTCCACATACTCAGGAGTCGGGCAGCGGAGTTTTTCTCCTGGCAGGCTCTCCTGCATCCTCCTCTGCCCTACCCCAGTCCTCATCTTCCGACCACATGCTTTGGACTGATTTGATACAACAACTGCCTAACAGGGATGAGCTGCAGGCGCTGGTCTCAGAGGTTAGGGCACCTGCAGAGAGGAGATTGCCTCAATCAGCAGGACATTACGCAAATAGCTACCCGCGTGGAACGCTTGAGGAGACCTTTGATAACACGCGAAAATACATCTCTCAAATCCACCCTTCTATCTCTGCGCAAATGTCTACGGCCCGGGAGCTGCTTCGACATGTGGAGGTTTTAAAGACAACCGCGGCAGCAGGAACAACATTAGAGTTCGGGGGCTCCTGGAACCACAGGGGGAGGAGGACTTGCAGGCCATCCTGGACTCTATATTTAACCGCATACTTGGAGCTAACCCTCCCCGCCCCATCAAGCTTGACAGGCCCACAGAGTGCTCGCCCAAAAGGGCTCCTCTCCGCTCCCCAGGGATGTATATGCTGCCTACATGATCATTGGGTGAAAGAAGCAATAATGGAGAAAGCCAGGCCCTACACAGCATCGACTATCAGGGACTCCTATACAGATCTTCGCTGACCTCTCCTGGCACACTTGCAGAAGCGCCGCCACCTCAACCGCTGCTTGCTATCCTGAAAGAAGAATCATACCTTTATAGGGGGCACTTTCCGTTTGCTCTCTCGGGCCAGAACTGAGGGTCGCTCAGCTGTTCTCCTGTCTTTGCTGACCTCCCGAATTTCTGCAATACCCTGAAAATTCCCACTCAAAAGATGGACGATTGGGAAGCTGTCTGCACTCAGCCCCACCACCGGCCAGTATGGGAATCGGTTTGACCCGCAAGGGACCTCTCCAGGGACCCTTCCCCTTAAGCCCAGAAACCCCGACGCTCTCCACCCCGCTGACTACGGGAACTCCCATACTGACTGGAGGGCCTTCAACATCCCCGCCCTCTCCTCTCGGGAGCTATTGCATCCGTCTAGGGGCTTTCATTAGTCTTCTGCATTTTATAGGGCTTATGATGTTTATTTTCTTGTACTAAGGATAGACCGCTAGCTGTATGCCTCACAGCTTTGGTTTCTTATCCTTGTTTGTTGAGAGCATTTGCTCACTTCCGGATTCTCTCTCCTCCTCCCTGCCTTTTGGCTGGGGGGACTTGAGACGCTTTTTCCTACCTCAGGAGGGAGGCCCTCGTCTGACGGCCTTTTTTTTAGGAGCCTCGGTGGAGACCTTTTTTCTCTCCGAGCCCCAATAACCGGGCGCACTTGCGCTACAAGGTATAAATAAGAGCTGGGCACCGGGGCCAGGGGATATTTTTCCCCTCTGTCTTTGGTGACCCGCACTCTCTCCGGTTTTATTAGTCGGTTTGTTATAACCGATTGTTCCTCTTGGACTTGTCTTGTTGGTCTGTCTGTGTTGTCTCCCCCCACCATTTTGTTTCCCACCTTCCCGCCCACCCCCACCTTTTTTCCCTTCTTTTTCCTCGCTTTTCTACACTCTTCGGGTGCAGTACAGTTTCCCTGGACGTCCACGGCTTGGGAGACGACCTTCTCTCGGCGCCACTTATCTCAAGGTAGCCCCACCTACACCTGGAAATGGTACGTTATGTCACTTTAAACGTTAAAGGACTTAACTCTAACGTTAAGCGTAGGCTGGCCCTGAAGGAACGTAGGTCCCTGCGAGCCGACGTGTTTTACGGGAAAACCCCACTTTGACCCCAAAAGGGCTCATTCAGTTTTGCTCGACCCTATTACTCCACCGCTTTTTTCTGCATTTAATGACAGGAAGGGGCAGCAGTTGGCTATACTAATAGCCAACACCTGTAGATTGCAGGTTGAGGCATCGCTGGCTGACCCGGATGGGCGGTATATTCATCCTTAAAGCTACTTAGATGGCAAACCGATTACATTTTTGCAACGTGTATGCGCCAAATGTCTCACAGGCCCCCTTCCTAAATAGGGTCTTTTCTAAGCAGCAAAGTTTTCCTCTGCAGCCCTGCCCTTGGGGGGGATTTTAATATGATTTTCTGGGAAGCCATGGATAGAGTAGTATGTGGGGAAAGACCCCAAATCCTACACTTGCCAGTTTGTCCACAGCCTTAGAAAGCTCATTCGCTCGCAACGGTCTGTTCGACCTATGGAGGATCAATCATCCTAAAAGAAAAGGAGTATTCTTTTTTCTCCCACCCTCATCAAACGCACACTAGGCTTGATTATTTTTTTGGCAATGTCCCAACACTTAGGGCTCTACGGGGTTTTCCCCAAAAATTGAGCCCATAACATGGTCAGATCACCCCCAGTCACGGTAAATTTTAAAATTTTACAGCTCCCAGCTCAGCGCAAATGTCATTGGAGGCTGAATGAAACACTCATTAAAAAGGCAGCCTCGAAGGAGCAGTTGCATGAGTCGCTCAGCCCCTATTTTGATCTAAATGTGGTTCTGTCTCTGCACCATCCGTTCTCTGGAAGCCCACAAGGCAGTCTTTAGAGGCAATTGCATTGCCCTAGGCACCAAGCTTAAAAGAGATACCGCAGAAAGATCCAAACAACTACGCACCCTCCTAAAGGGACTGGAACGCAAAATGGCACTAATGCCCTAGGTTTCAACTTTGAGCCCATAAGTCTCAGTCCGAAATAGCCTTAAGGATTTAGCCTTCAAGGTGTGGAGAAGCCCTTCTCTACTCGAAACAAAGGTATTATGAATATGGGAACAAAGCCCACACCTATTAGCAAGGCAACTGAAAGAGCGCTCAATACAATCAAGGGCCTCAAGCACTAAGGACAAGGAGGGTACACTGAGGTATGACCCAAAGTCCATTGCTGAAATCTTCCCTTTGGGTTTTTTCTCTAAACTCTATGCGATTGCCCTCGCCCCCCCCAGGCCGTGGAATAGGAGCCCGGGACTCTTATCCGGGGAATTTCTACGAAAATACCCGCTGCATCGCTCACGCAGGAGCGGTGGACTTCTTAGGTGCCCCCCATTCAATTAGAGGAAATGGGTCATTAAGCCCTTCCGCCCGGGTAAAGCCCAGGCCCAGATGGCTACCCTATCTAGTCTATTCAGATATTTTAACCCCGCATATGCTGCAACTCTATAACTCATTTCTGGAAGGAGCTGCCATCCCCAACCCCATGTCACATTCGTATATAACTTTGATCCACAAACCAGAAGGGACCCAGCAGACAGTGCTAGTTACTGCCCGATTGCATTGCTCAACTCTGACCTGAAATCTATACCAAAATCCTGGCCAACAGACTAAACCCCACTGCTCCCTCAACTGATACACAGGACCAGTAGGATTCGTCCCTTTTCAGGCAGGGGAGATAACAACGAGGCGCACTATTAACTTAGTGATGCTGTTTAACCACCATGCGCAGCAGGCCTTACTCCTCAGCCTAGATGCTGAGAAGGCCTTTGATAGGGTGCAGTGCCGTTCCTTTTTGAGGCTCTCTCGGCATACGGTTCTCTGGTCCCTTCTGGCGGCAGTCAGAGGTTTATACTCCTCTCCCTCGGCGTCCATTAAACCTCCCTCACTATATCTCCGATACCTTTGGAATTAAAAATGGTACTAACAGGGCTGCCCACTCTCCCCACTTCTCTTTGCGTTTTGCATAGAACTCTTGCAGCGGCAATTAGGCTCAACCAGATATCAAGGGCATAAAGATTAGGGATAAGGAGTTTAATTGTCCCTATTCGCGGACGATATTTTGTTGACCCTGCTGATGTACATTACCACGTTGCCTTCCCTTCATGCCCTTCTTGCTGAATTTGGAGCCCTTCGGGGTATAAGATCAACACTTTAAAGACAGAGGCCCTTCCAATCAACATGCCCCCTGAGAAACTCATCTTCCCTCAAAAATAATTACTCCTACAAGTGGCAAACCCAATCGCTCAAATACCTGGGGATCCAGATAACGGACCAATTCCCTCCCCCTATAGCGCTAATTTTCCCTCCCTCTTTAAAGAATTGAAAGATACACTCTCTAGTGGCACCGCCTTCCCCTCTCTCTTCTAGGTAGAATTAACTCGGTCCCAAAATGTCCATCTTACCAAAACTCCTCTACCTATTCGAGACTCTCACCGGGAATGGTCCCACTGAGTGACTACGCTCCATACAGGCAGCTATCCTAAGATTCATATGGGCCCAGGGCAGGCATAGGGGGCCAATAGTGTTATGATGCTAGTAGGCGGCGTGGGGGACTGGCGTTCCGAATATCCTCAACTACTATTGGGCCACCCACTTGCGTTGTAAACCCACTTGGTCATCCCTCCGAGCATATACCAAGTGGATGGAGATAGAAAAGCTGTTTGGGTTGCAACCATCCACCCCAATGCACTTTTATGGCATTCGAAGCCTCTCCCCTCACTGGGATACCTATTGGGTCCAATCAAATTTACCGGCAGATATGGAATCATGCAGGACCAGATTTCAGTTAGCTTCCGAGCTTCACCTATGGCCTCCTTTTTGTGCACACCCCTTTTTCCCTGCTGGGGTCATCTGGATTAGTGGCAAGACCGTGGCTGGGCATGAGTTATTCCGGTTTGTGGATGTTGCTAAAGGGGAGGAGACAGGAGGCTGATTCCGTTTGACACCCTTCAGAGGGACTATAATCTCCCAGGGGAGATCCCGATTTCATTTTCCTCCAATAACTCAACCCCATGTCCTTTCCATGTTTGCACTCTACCCCTCGATCCCGACCTCCTTCGAACAGCTTGTAAAGCGGGCCACAGTACTAAGGGGCTCATTTCCACATCTACTCCATCTCTCAACCCGCCCTCTGCTGAACCCCCCCCACACAAATACATGGCCAAGTGGGGAAAACTACTTAGTTAGGGAAATACCCTTCCCCTCATGGCAGGTGATTTGGAATCAGCGGCGAAATCTTCAGTATGTATCCGCATAAAGAAAATCTATACAAAATAAATATTCTTTTGGTACCATACACCGGGTCCTGCACAAATGGAACCCCAGCTCCCATCGGGATGCTGGCGATGTTGCTCCTCAGTGGTACCTGCCGCATATTTTTTGGGGTTGCCCGATTATTTCAACCCTTTTGGTCACAGGTCAGGGAGCTTATACTGAGTTTGGGGGAGGATCCATTGGACTTCTACCTATTTACTACTGAGTGGGGCCCGGGCAAGGGTCTATCTAACAGGATTCCAACTTATGTTACATATCCTCACAGGAGCCAGGTGCCTAATTTCAGGTAGATGGGGGCAGACCACGCCACCAAGGGAGAGGGGATCTCTTCAGAGCTCACAGAAACACAGGAATGGAGTTTTCCCAACTGCCCTGCTCCATGACAAAATGGATTCTTTTGACAAAATCCTGGTCCCCCATGGGACATGCAACCAGCTTGTTGGACCATCTTGACCAGACCCTTTCCCTTTTTTCCACCCCCCCCACCCCACCCAGCTTACCCCCTTTGTCTCATGTCCTGCGTCCATATGTTTTATGCTGTTTCTTTTTGATGGGGGCTGAAGTCTTTGATCTATGGCTTAATGAGTAACCATCTAAGCCTTGTCTAATTCGCAGCCTCAAGTTACTTCCGTTAAGGTTTAATTGCATATGTTCAATGCCCCATTCACAATGCCTTATACGTGTACTATTTTTTCTCAGGTGTCAATTTGCACCGTTGTTTTACTTTTTTGTCACAATAATTGAAAAATCAATAAAAATTGTCAATTAAAAAAAAAAAAAAAAAAAAAAGAATACAGGGCGTGCCGGAGTCTGTAACAACGGGCTAGCTGATACCTACCCTCACAAGGCCTTTTTAAATATTCCTTGGGCAGGGCCGGAAGGGTTGCAATCGAATTTGAAACGTGCACACAGAGCGCTTCATCCGCAGAGCCAAGACCCTGACCGACCCCAGAGACGTTATTTGCAGAGTGCATAAATACACTTTAAGGAAAGAATAGAGGAAGCGAGGCTCATGCGAAATTTAAACACTTGGCGACATGCAATTGACATTGTTTCCTGAAACCCTTTTAAGGAGGACCCTGCGGCTCCGGCTTCTGTTAAACCGCGTTGGCCATTCTACAGGAAAGGGGCATCCCCTATCCTTGGGGCTTCCCCTTCTCGATTCAGGTCTGCCATGGGGACAAGTCCCTCACCTTGTGCACTCCCTCGGAACTCCCGGCCTTCCTCGCTGCTCTAAACATTCCCCAACTAACCCTGCCGGACTGGGATGAAGTGCTGACACAGGACCCTGACCCTGCTCCGGATCTGATGGCGCTTCAACGCTTTTGCCCTCTGGATGCAGCTGCACCGCGACCTCAGCGTTCTAGACGCAGACCAAGCAGCCCGGCGTCCTCTCCATCGAAGATACCACCACACCGCTGAATTCACATCTTACTCGCCGAGTCTTCGGCTTCAATTTCTATTTGCGATCCTGACTTTATCTTCTTGACTTCTTGGTGCCTGGGACTCAGGGACCGGGAGAGGAGACCTTTCCTGGAGGTACTTACTCTTTACCTATGCCTCTTGTATTAGTGTCTTCATACTATTTCGAGTCGCTCTATGAGCTTCACGACTTCTGTTCTCACATCATGATAGCTCAGGATGTTGCTTATTGCTCTTTTACTACTGTCGCTGGTTCATATTGTATGAGGGCTGGGGGGTTCGGTCCGTTAACACGCACTCTATTGGCGGTGTTGGGGCCCCTCCCCGCCCAGCTCTCAGTTTTTCACTGTATCATTACTTTTCCCTGGCGCCTCCAGGTTCAATGCTGGTAAAAAACCCTCACTATATGCCATCCAATACTTTGTATTGCCGCTACGTCCCGCCCCCTGGGACCATTAGCCAGTTATAACATTCTTCTGGCCTTGGCAGTCATATTTCTGCTTTATGCTTTGTATTGGCCTCGGTATTATAGGCCTTTTTCTTTGATGTTGTTGAATCGTTTTATGTTTATTTACTGTGTTAGGTCGGTCACTAGCCTGTCTTTGTGGGCCTTTCTCGGGTTTTGTCTTCCCAGAGCGTTTTTTCACTCCCCAATGGCTAGCATTAGGGTTACGTCCCTTAACGTCAAGGGATTCAACTCGCCCGAGAAAAAGCTCAACAAATTCTAATCACCTCCACAAGCAGCGGTCACATATTGTTTGCATACAGGAGACACATCTCTTGAGCATACATATACAAGGCTTCCGCAATAGGTACTTCCCTGCCTGGTACCACAGTAGTAACGCGCTTGCCAGGACCAAGGGGGTCGCGATTTTTTCCCACAAGTCGTTGCCGGTTCAGTTCCTAGATGTACTACCAGATACTGACGCCCAATATCTATTTATCAAGTGCTCCATTCAGGGGCGCATCTACATGGTCGCTAATATTTACGCACCCAACACCGGCTTCCCCTCCTTTCTCTCCAAAACCTTGGACACTCTTACGGGTTTTGCTCAAGGACAACTGATCCTCTGCGGGGACCTCAACCTGGCCCTAAACCCGGTACTAGACACCTCGAGTGGTCGATTTTTTTTATGTCGACTAGCCCTTGGGAAGGATCCGAAAAGGGCTGCATACATGCACGGGTGGATTTTGGCGTCTCCTTCATCCTGGCAAAAGGGATTATACATTTTTCTCACACCCACACAAGTCCTATAGTAGGATAGTTTTAATTCTCCCCTCCCCCTCCTTGCTTCCACATTATCTCACGCCTTCATTGGAAACCCATCCTCCACTCAGATCATCCCCCGGTTTCTTTGGCAACTTGCGCTTCCAAACTTCAGCAAACCCCCCTTTTTTTGGGAAGCTTAATGATTCCCTTTGTCCGACTGGGTGGGGCCCCTTGCAATTTTGAAAGATTCAGCGCCTCTTTCCCGTTTTAAAGTGCATTCTGCTGACCCCACCCCTTTCCCAGTTTAAAAGGGGAAGCTCCAAAAGGGGTTCCCTACGTGGTGCCCCTTATAAAACAGGGAGTTTAGGCTTAAAAGGGAAAGATCGCATAAGCTTTGCTCCCTCATGGGGAAAATTTGGGCACTTTTCTTGAAGCGGCTCACAAGTGGGCAAATTTGGAGTGGGAACCTAAGGGAACTGACAACGCACCGCCCCACGAAAAACTTTCATTTTGTTTAAACCCACAAGCACAAACGCTATGGGGCAGCTATCTCTAGCCCCTTCTACCAGGGAGAAAATAAGCCAGGCAAATGTTTGGCCAGTGCCCTGCGGGAAAAAAAGAGCCTCCCTGTTCATCCCCTCTATCAAAAACTCAAAAAAGGGGCCCCCTGGTTCACCTCAAACCCAAAAAATTTTGGAAAAGAATTTTATGTATACTACACTGGCCTTTATAATCTTTTCCCCCCCGGGGGCGCGGCTTACACCTGGGCCCCCGCACAGCCTTACACCAATTTCCTTTCCCCCAAAAACCCCTTTAAACCCCCTTGGGCCCTCAATCCCTTTCCCCCCCTTTGGAGGAACCTTTTTGGGCCCCGGGAGCTTTTAAAAGGGGGATTTTTGCCCCACCGCGGGGAAAGAGTCCCCGGGCCGGATGGAAAAAACAGCCACTTTTTATAAAATTTAGCCAGGATCCCCACGGGTTTCCCCCGCTGGACTCCCCTTTTTTTAAAAAATTTTTTTTTTTTTTTTTTTTTTTTTTTTTTTTTTTTTTTAAAAAAAAGTATTTTGGAAAGGCAATCCTTTTGAAACCAGCATTTCCCGCGGGGATTTATAACATTATTTCCCCAAGAGGGCAAAGACCCACCCTATGTCCTAGCTAGCGACCTATCTCTCCCCATAAAAACCGACGCTAAGCTCTTTGCGAAACGATCGCCTTTCGTCTTAGTCCCTTTCGGAATTCCCTCAAAACCCTCGGATCAGCAGGGTTTGTTCCCTTCCCGGAGGGGAGGGATAACACCCTTAAAACATTTTTTTCTCTACTTAAACAAAATCCATGAAATCCAAACTCCCCTGTGTATTGTTATCCCTAGACGCCAAAAAGGCGTTCGGAACCGGGTGGAAATGGACTTCTTGTGGGGGGTAATGGTCGTCCCGGGCTTGGGGGGCCCGGGAATGAAGAATTGCAAAAACAGCTCTTTTCCAGGCGCCACCCTGCGCAAATTCAGTCAATGGGGAAGCCCTCCCCCTTTCTTTATCAGCAAAAGGACCCCGGCAGGATGTCCTCGTCCCCCCTATTCACATCCGGGGAATAGAGGGACCTTAGGGAGGCTATAAGGGCGGACCCACTCAACCGGGGGATCCAATTGCTAGTCAACAGGTTTAATGTTCGACAATTTTGCTGACGACTTTCTGTTTTATTTTTACTAAGCCCAAAGGGTTTAAAGCCAGCCCTTAAATCAAAGTTCTCCACAATTTTGGGGACATTAGCCCAAAATAAAAAAATAACAAACCAAAAAATAAGCCTTAATCCCGAAAATTGGGAGAAGTCCCCGAGGGGAACGCGGTCCTCCTTCCCCTTCCCTGGGGCCCCCTCTTCCTTTTAAAAACCCGGAAAACATATCCCCCCCCAGCCTTTGATAAGATCTTTGAACTAAACTTTGCACCAATCCCACAAAATTTGCGTGACCTCCTGAAGTGGGGTAGGGGAAAAACTTCCCGTTTTTATAGGGCGCATCAAATTGGTTTTAAAATTTAAAGTCCTCCCCGCCTTCTGTACTTGTTTTCCCAAAATATCCCTATTGTACCCCCCTAAGTCCTTTTTTGCGCCCTCCGGTACTGAAATTTCTACTTTTTATGGGCCCAGAAAAAGTCCCCCGATTGGCAAAACCCCCATTCCACGAGGGGAAAGCCGAGGGAGGGGTTTCTCTTTCCCGACTTTCCTCATACTTTTCTTTCGGCAACCATTTGGGTCGGTTTTTGGACTCCTTTTCCCTAATTCACCTTCAAAATTGTGGGGCCCCGCTGGAAAACTATACTGTAAAAAGCCCCGGGACAACAAATTCCCCCTTTCAACGCCCATAAATTTTCCAAGAAAATTTGTATAAAAGAGATTTCCCCCCTTTTACCCAATTTCCATCTTGGTTTGCAGAAGGTTTCCTTCCCAAATGATTCAAATTTTAAAGGGAGGGGGCCCCTTTTACACCCCTATGGGGAAACCCGGCCCTTTCCCGGAACCTATAACCCGGGTTTACTTAAGCAATGTGGTCAGCTTTCCCTCCTCTTTATTTTTAAGAAGGGTTTTCCCAAAGACAATTCCCCCAAAACCAAACCCAAGGGAAATTTCCCCATGACTCGCCCTCGGGCCCAAATTTTTTTTTAGGGGGAAATTTAACTATCAGCGAGGGTCCTTTATGCCATGTGGGGGGGCCCTCCGGGCCTTCCAAAAGATCCCCCCTGGGGTTTGAAGAATGGGGGCCTGCGGGACCTGGGGAAAAAACGCTCTTTTTTAAAAATAATAGTCCTTTTTCAAACCAACATTGGGGACGGTTACCACTTTTTAAGGGAAGCTGGGAAAAGAAAAATGGGGGGAACCCTTTACGGGAGAGGAATGGAAAAAAGGTATTTTAAAACCCCTCACACAAGTCATCAAGTCTTTTTGAAAGCGCAGGAACTGAACATAAAATACGACATGCTGGGAAAAAGATTCCGGCCTTGTTACATTCCCTTTTCCCGGGGGGTCCAAAAATTTGGCGCTTGGGAAAAATTTAAAATTGGCCCCCCCATGTCCCATGTCGGGGGAGCTGGGGCGGGGGGGGGGGGAATTTTTTAGGGCCCCTTTTGGCTGCAAAAACAAAACTCTTTATTCATCACAGGGGTAAGGGCCCCCTCCCAAAATCCGGCTGTAAATGGGTCCTCTTCCCGGTTCCTTTCCGCCTTTCCCCTCTTAGGGCCCCTCTTTTCTCCTTCCCCATCCGGCTGCAAAGATGATCATCCCCCGTTTTTGGGGTGTCTGGAACGAAAACCTTCTTAACCTCTTTTGGTGCGGGGAAATCCATTGCTTACAGCAATGGAGGAACTCTTTAAAGTTCCCCGGAAAAAAAAAAATTTGGGGCACCCCCGGGGGTTCAGATCGGGAAGACGGTTATCCTTTTGTCAGTCGGATCACTATAAATCCTTTGCCTGTTGAGGCGCATGTGCTCTCCTCTCTTGACACTTGCTGCTTGGGGTTTCTTATTTCGCTTTCTTTTGCTGATGACGACACTTTTACAGGCCTTGAGACCGGCCGCCCACCCTGTTATTTATTACTTACTGGTTACTCTTGTTCTATTAAGTTTTATCATAAGATGCGCATGTGAATTGGGTGCAGCAACCTTTTACGATTTTCAGAGGTTATAACCTAGAGGCTCCAACTGTGTTGGACCCCACCTTCAGATCGCCTGCCAGTCGGTCATGTATCTTTCAGAGGTGAGGTCGTGGGGGTTGCTTGCATCCAATAGCTCCTATCCTACCATGTAACCTCTTCTGATTACCGTCACGCATGATGTATTTGTTTCATAATTTGGTGGATTCTCAACATGCCTGTTGTGAGTAATTTCCTTTTTCTTCTATTTTGTACTTGACTTTTATTGGTTTAATAAAATCTTTCTTGAATAAGAAAAAAAAAAGAAGTGCGCTTTAGCAAGTTGTTAATGGTACAAGTAGGTTGTTAAACCTGAAGAGTACTTTATCAAGCACTATTCTGGAGTGATCATTCAGTGAAACTACTTAAAGGGGTTGTCTCGCTACAAAGAATAGCTTTCAAAGTGTAGGGAACACAAAATAAAGGACATTTTCCAAATATATTGCTTTGTTCCTCTGTTTTCCCTAAGGAGATACAAGTGAATTTATGACCTCCCTGGCTATTTCAGTTCCCTCAGTAACTGATCTGTAAACAATTCTCCCCCTGCTGTTTGTTCAAGGAGATAACAGTGAGTGAGTCATCACACAGGTTGCAGCAGTGTCCTGTGCTGCTCAGCAGTAAAAAGCTTGATTTATGTAAAATAAACAGAACTGTAATTAGGGCTTTTGTTTGAGGGATCAGATAAGAAGTCCTGTTAGTAGTTTGAGAAGCTAATCTGATCTAATTAGCATCTGAAAGCACAGCACAGCAAGGAGATGTACAAGCATGGAGCTTATGCAAATGAGTCAGTCTGAACCAGGAAGTGACAGAGTATTTCATTCATGCATTCTCTGAAACTCTGAAGGGAGACAACTCGTTTAAGGGGAAACTCTAGTATGAAAAATATGCTTTCCCCATAAATTCTAATTTTAAATAATGATGACTGGGGACAGTGCTATTTCTTCTGGCTGCTAGCATGATGGAATAATTGCTGGAGTTTGCTTGGGTCATTGCATAGCAACATTCCATACAAACAGTTGATCTCTATTATCCTGTCAGGTTACTGTTACCACTGTGACGTCCTCCGCCACTTCTTGCCCCTTGTATATGACCAATGGCTATTATCATACAGTCATCTACTGCTGACAGTTTTTCGTCTCTGCATCCCTGCCAGTAAAATGCGCTGTTTCTATCTGTAAATTGTAGTCCTTATATTTTGTCCCCTATGAACCTTAGTATTTTTTACATATAAAAGGTGTAGGTTTCTGTTTTGTAGAGATTGTCAGGAACTAGGACTATGCATAGGGTATGTTTATATTGCAAGCGAGGCGTATTTTGACACTATACGCCTGAAATAAGCCTGTTGCTTCAGACGTACGCGCTGGCCAGCGCATATGTCTAAAGCACTCCCACTGACATTAACTTTCCCCGGCACATAAACACCGGGAAGAAATAACATGTCACTTCTTTTTCATGCCGTGTATTGTACGGCAGGTAACCATGGCTCTCAATGAGAGTTATGAATTACCATATTTGCTGGGCGTAATTCAGGCATATTGCAATGCAATTCCGCGTCGAATAACGCCCTGCACATATGCCGTGTGAACATACTCTAACTGAACTTTGGTTACTTCAAAGATATATATTTTTACATAATGAACTAGGAGAATCGTTTGTTGAGAAGGATCTGAGTGACTTGTAGAACATAGGTTACAGAACAGCACTTAGGGCCACATGTATGAAAACTGTCTAAGTCTAAAATTCACTTCAGAGCACCCTATTCATTTTTTCAAAGCACTATATGAAATGAAAGGGGCGCTCTGATTGGTTGCTATGGGCAACAAAGTGAGTTTTAGACCTAGACAGTTTTCATACCTGTGGCCCTTAGTGTCAATCAGCTCCATCTAAGGCCAGCAGGATATTGGTGTGTATTAAAAGAGGTCTAGACTCGCGGAACAGGGATTTTATATTGTTGCTATATAAAGCTTTGGTGTGGCCTCATCTGGAATATGCTGTTCTGGGCACCAGTTTACATAATGGATGTAATGTAGCTAGAGAAAGTACATAGACAAGAAACTAAACTAATAAGTGGAAATGAGAAAGAAAGGTTAAAAAATAAAACTTATTGAGAATAAACGGCTCCAGGGAGACATGATTAATTTATATAAGTTTATAAATAGCCCCTACAAAAAGTATGTCGAAAAGCTATTTCATGTAGCACTCCCTCAAAAAACAAGGGGTTGCCCTCTCAATCTGGAGAAAAAAAAGGATTCAATATCTAGAGGAGAAAATCCGTCTTTACCCTGAGAACTGTGAATCTGTCGAATAGCTGCCTGAGGAGCTGGTCACAGCAGGAACAGTTGAGGGCTTCAAGAAAGACTTAGATAACTACTTATGGCTCAATAATATTAATACTTACTGTATGTAGCTGTATAAAATGTTTATTAGAATGTGGATTCAATCAATTGTGGGATTAGGAATGAAATATTCTTAGAGGGCAAATTGGTTCATGCTATATGGGTTCCAAAGTCTGCATTAGTGGGGTAAACAAAACTTTAAAAAATTCTCTTTACTCCTCCCTTCATTTACATCTTTCCCAACCCTTGGTTGAACTTGATGCACATATGTCTTTTTTTTCAACCATGCTTATTTTGTAACTATGTAATATTATATGCTCAGTAAGGTATTGTCATTTTCAGAGATATATCTGGATTCAGACTAGGTGCATCCATTTATAACACCCAGTGACCCGCAGCTCAAATAAACCGGATCACAAGTATCAAGCATGTTAGAAGTTTACCTCTGATTGAACTAAACATACAAACTTTGAGAATCCACTGAAAATGTCCAGTTCATGACTGTAATACAAAGCCTTAAAGGGGATGTATCGCTTCATCAGTTCGGCTGTTTTCTTTTAGCTTGATTTTCTCAGCTCTTCAAATCCAGGGGTGTTTCTTCCCCTCCCAGCTGGGTGTTTCTTAACTGAAGGAGGATGACATCATCCCCCCCTTTCACTGTTCATGCTCACTCCCGAATCAGTGTGCTCTTCCCCCCTCTCTGTCTAAGTCCACATGTCACTGTGTCGTTCCTCTCCCTATGCAGTCTTATTTTGTAAGAGCTGTTTACATAACACAGGCCTGCATTCAGTCTACAGTCTTCTATGAACTCAGAGCACTGATCTCTTCTCTTCTCACAGCTGGAGGTTTGTTACAGTTGAATCCAGTCTTCTGTGAGCTCATCTAGAGCAGCTGAGATCTGTCTCCCTTCTATGTTTACACACAGGAGCATTAGGCACAGAGGCACAATCCTGCTGTTTTCTGATTGTAGAAGCAGCTGCAGCGTTACTGTGCAGCTCATGGCTGTGCAGAGTGAAATGTTTCCGGCCCCTTATTCTGAGAGAGAGGCAGGAATGCGTGCTCCCGTGAATATGACGGGGGGCCAGACAGAATGTAAATTAGTAGAGCCGTCAGCCAATGAAATGAAAGGAGGAGGAATCCGACCGGCACTGGGGAACAGTGCAGAAAATGAAGATAAGGCAGACTGTGAAAACAAGACAACTTTGCAAATGCCATCCAATTGCAAAGTTGCTTGTTTTCACTGTCCCCTTATTCTGAAGACCATTTAATGAAATTATACAACCCCTTTAATCTGTTTGGTGCTGGCTAGCCAGGGGTACAGAGTGAAGTCCTGTTCCTCAGTCTTATCCTGCACAAGAAGTTGGGAACTTGTACTGAATTTTGGGTAAGAAAATCCCTAGGTCAAGATTCCCTAGCATAGTCACAGATTAGCAAGTTATTTCAGTGACCACTGTGGTATTTCCTTTCCTTAAATGTTTTTTCACTGCAGTAATTAGCTTTTAACATGTAGGCAAAGGTAAATGAACACTTTTACCAGATACATTGCTATTTTGTTTTGGTTAGGAGATAAAGAAGATTGTATGTTCTCTTGGAATATACAAGTTTCTCTGGTTTCCGACCACCTCTCCCCACCACTTTCCCATTGGTCTGACTGATTCAAGCTGCCATCAATCAGTTCGACCATGGTGAACATGTCTTTTGTTTATAACATGAGTAAATGGATCAATTATTGGCTTTTGGGCTAAAAGTGGCAGTATTTCTGAAACTGTGAATTATGTGAACTGTGAGCATACTGCTGTGGTGAAAGTATATCATGAGTGGAAAAATGGCACTACTGTGAATAATTGACGGGGAGACTGTGGAGCACCATGTACCATTGATGTGAGAGGTGAACATCAGCTATGAAGGTGGACAAGGATGGACCGACACACTACAGAGAAGCAGCTCACCACTAAAATCAACCAGAAGGCTACCAACCTTGTGCCTAAAACAACAGTTCAACAAAGTCCCTCTGTATATGGGTCTCTGAAGCCGACAGATGGTCACTGCATCAGAAACATTACTGGAAGAGCACAAGCTGGTGGTAGCAGCATTAAAGTCTGTGGAGTGTTTCCGTGGCATGTCACACAGCTAGACATTTCTGACATTGGTTAAAGGAGCATGACCAAAGCTTCCAATTGTTATCCTGGTCTCCTTCATTCCCCAGGCTTGAACCGAATTGAGCATCTATGGGACCACATGGATTGTCGTGTTGGCTCTATGAGCCTCCCCCACGCACCCTCTACCAGGACCTTATTAACCCCTTACCGATCTATGATGTATGGGTACGTCATAGTGCCGATCCCGCTACACAACTGCTTGGTGTTAGCTGCTAATCGGCCGCGCACCGATCAGAACACCCGAAACTAAATTGTGCGGTTCGAAAGATATAAAATGTGGTCTCAGAGTAATATATACTTAAATGTATGGTACTGAATTTTGATTGGTTTTAAAGGGTTTTTAAGTAAATCACAGGTGTGTGAGAGGGAGGGCCGTGACGAAGAACTGGAAGGATTAGAAACGCGTTGCCCGTTGCACACACCATGTGTTGTTCTGCTGTTTTTCTATATTAATAAAGAATCTTTTTATTCAGCGCTGGAATCTTTAAGTCTTTGACGGGACTTTACCTTTCTTTACTATCTATATACCTGCCTGTGAGGACCTATATTTATATACCTGCCTCTGGGGACCTATAACTATCTCTATACCTGCCTGTGAAGACCTATATCTATATACCTGCCTGTGGTGACCTATAACTACCTATATACCTGCCTTTGGAGACCTATAACTATATACTTGCCTGTGGCGACCTATAACTATATACCTGCGTGTGGGGATCTATAACTATATACCTACTTGTGGGGACCTATATCTATATACCTGACTGAGGGGAACTGTATTTTCCTGGCTGACTGAGGGGACATATATTTATATACCTACCTTACTGACGGGAGCTGTATACACCTGCCTTACTGGAGGATGTATCTATATACCTGCCTTACTGAGGGTACAGAATAAGTTTCCACAAAAATAAACCCCAAAAATGAATTTTTTCGCTGTTCACCCTATGTTTTTTTTTTTTTATAAGACCGGCACTCTAAAACCATCCCACTTTCTCATGTGGCCCCATGGGAAAATTAATTGCCCACCCCTGGATTAAACATTTTGAGCAAACTTTATGTCCTGAGAGCCACAGAACATTCCTTCCATTGCTATCCTGGGCATGTGTTCAGCTCCACGATGAAGGTACTTCTGACAACAAGAAAATTAGACATAGGAATTGGAGTGTGTATCTTCAGTTTTATGTGCATTCTATGAAAACATTAAAATCACTGATGGATGAAGTAAAAAACATAAACTAACTTATGGCACTAGCATCTGTCAAGAGGCGAGATATATTAGGCAGCATGAGATTTGTTCTTGAAGTTGATTTAAAGAAAGCATGGAAAATAGATGTGTCTCATTGACTGACAAGATTATGTGGTGTTACAGTATACAGTGGTTAGCACCTAACAAACATGGGCCAAGGAAGGTCACGGACAGGGCCGTTCCTAGGAGCAGGCGAGGCGGGCGATCACCCAGGGCGCCGAGGCTCCGCTCACCCAAGGGGGGCGCCGCGGCCGCCCGCCTCGCCCGCCCGAAGGATAGCCCCTGACTCTGCACAGCTGTTTTATAACAGCCCCGCAGTCAGTCAGCAGTTGCACACTCGCTGTGCAGCTGCTGGTACAGGGAAGAGGCAGGGCGGATCGTTACCGCCCTACCTTCTCCCCTGTATGTATCAGCGTCGCAGAGGGCGCGCAGCTTTCACCGCGCCTCCCGTGACGCTGGGACCTCCTCGGTTGGCAGCTCTGCCTGCCGAGTAGATTCCCGGGAGCTGCGTGACAGCGTAAGCGCCGTGATGACGTCATGCCGCTTACACTGCTCTGGAGCTTAACGTGGGGACCCTGGCGAGGTGAGTACTTTTTTCTTAATTTATAATTAGCTACTACTTGGCTATAGGGGCATCTACTGGCTACAGGGGCATCTACTAGCTATAGGGACACTACTTGACTATAGGGGCCTCACCTGGCTATAAGGGCATCACCTGACTATAGGGGCATTACCTGACTATAGGGGCATCTACTGGCTATAGGACCACAATAAAGTGCAGCAAAGAATGACAAGATGTGTAGTTTTCACGGGTAAGCCTGCTCCAGAAATTAAAGTTGAAGGCATGGAGAGTAATAAAAATAACAAAAAACATAAAATCTAAGTTCCAACATGCCAAGGAGAAGGAAGACCTTCCAACAGGATTTACAAAAACATGACACAGAGATCATGGTGTTGTGCGCTCTGCCCCATAGACTTAGAATAGAGTGACAGCGTGAATGATCTTCAGGCACGTCACATGGTCCTCATTATAGCAATTGGCAGGGCTGCCAGTGATAATACACTACTCATAAAAAGTTAGGGATATTTTGCTTTTGGTTGAAATTTCAGGATGAACATAAAATGTCTTGCATTTTTTTTTAAATGAACTAAGACAATGTCTTAACTATAGAATGCACATGTCCAACTGTTCAGTGTTCCAGTACTTTTTGCACAGCTTGCTGATCTCTGACAAGGAGTTTAATGGCAAAATTCCCAATAGGTGTTTGATCCCTGAATTGGCTGATACATTTAGGGGATCAATTGGAATTGGAATTTAAACAGTCCTCCTCATCATACTGTTCACATATGACATCATGAGACCAAGACAACGCCTTACAATGTCCCACATAAAGAAGCATAAAGTGTAAATTTCTGACCACATTTGGAAACTATGGGCTCAGTTACGTGCTGCATACATCACTTTTCAATCTGCTCCTTCAGATCTCTCCAGATCTCAATGGATCATCGCCAAGTCAGAATACGAACACTGGTTAGTAATGGGAGATGTCTCGTAACGTTCTACACTCTGTAATTTAGCTATCAAACCACTTTCCAGATTTCTGGAGTCCTCCCCGCACCTCTCAGGCATTAATATAGGCCCCTTTAATATCAAAACTTCAATATTTGCAGATGATCTACTCATTTATTTGTCACAGCCACTTAAAGGGGATTTATCGTTTGAGCTGCTCGTGCTGTTCTGCTAATTTTCTCAGATTGAGTTTGAAATCCAGGGGCGTGTTCTTCCTCTCAGCAGGCGTGTCTCCCCTCCCACAAGGCGTGTCTCTCCTCACTGAAGAACTGTGACATCATCATTTTGTTTGAAGCAGGGGATGCAGAGGGTTGTCTGGATATAACAGCTCTGTAGCCTCCTGCATGCTTATGTCTGCAGCCTTGAGGCTCCACAAGCTGCAGCAAGCACCTATTATATCTATTATATCTCTTAGTTTACACACTGAAAGCCAGCAGCTTTAACTTCTGTTCTAGTGGTATTCAACCAAATTGTACTGACAACAGGCAGAGACCTTTACTCAACTACAAGGCCAAATGTCAGCTTCAAGTAAAGATCTCTGCTTGCTGTCAGTGATATGAGTGAAAACAGTGTGGGGGGGGGGGGGGATGAGATAAGCAAATCAGCTTTCAGAGAAGAACCTGCTTAACCTGTAACTGACTTGGGCTGATGGTGTAGCGGTAGAGTGTTGGTTTTACAATGAAGGGGTTTGGAGTTCTAGTCCCCTCACAGGGTTTATTCCCCCCCCCCCTAAATTCTACACATATGTAGAGAGACCTAAAATATATATGTCAATCTCTATAATGATATATATACATATACATAGCTCCCCTATATCATGTCTCATCCCTGAGAGTATATGCATTGTATCACATATGTTGGAAGTGCTTGGTGTGACTGTGAGGATGGGACACTATATAGGGGAGCTTTCTGTGTGTGTATATATAAAATTATAGATGTCTACACATATATTTTCATATATTTACATATGTGTACAATTTATAAAAGAAAACAAAAAAACAATGGGGACTTGAATTCTCAACCTCTGTCATTCCAAGCTGATCACCTATGCACTGTACTATACAAGCAGCTCATACACAGTGTTGAATCCTTATGTTATACAATACAGATGATGATGTCATAAAGAGGCGGGGCTTGCATTCGATCTGAGGAACAGAACGCCTTCTTTTCAAAGTTCAAACTGAACCTGTGAGGAGGTGAATCAACCTCTTGGCAAAAGCCCTTTAAACAGGCAGTAATTGCCCACATCATCACCATAGAGCTGAGATGTACATAGAGCCAGCAGACTCTGGTTTCACTATCGATTTTAACAGCTCAGAGGGGAGTAAACACAGAGTGTGCAGGCAGCCAATCATAGCGCAGGGGGCGTGGCCATGACGTTTCCTGTCTAGGGGCATATCCCAACAGGCTGAATGAAATGTCAGCCAGCCAATCACAGTGCAGGGGGCGTGTCTAGGGCACAGGAATCGACCCAGGGGCGTTCTGACCCAGCAACAGCAGAAATAAAAGACAGATTTACAGCGAAGCTGATATCTGCTAAACCAAGTGACAGAGGTAATGCAACCCAATTACAAAAGTGCTTATTTTTACTGTCCCCATAATCTGAGACATGATCTTTGTAACGATAAAACCCCTTTAAAGAAGTCCCTATAGTGCTAAAGATGCTCCATGATTTCGGTACTTGCGCAGGTTTCAAAATGGACTTTTTTGATCTTACCAAATGGCTGCAATGAAACAAAGGGTGAAAAATTTAAAGGGGTCTGATTACTTTCCGTACCCACTGTATGTCTCTCTAATGCACATTATAACGTCCACTGTGACCTGGGTTTAGTACATACATATATTTTACACCTGTTCAAATTGTACTGTATAATTACTCCTATGTACTGGATGAATTACTACTTTTAAATTATCTAATGGTTTGTGCCTGTAATGTTTGTTTTTTGGTCCATTCTTATACTTCTCCATGTATATATTAAATATGAATTAACAAAGATCTTGTATTTTTATTGGATGTATTGCTCCTTTTTGTTTTGGGTTTATACCCAGACTAGAATCCGGAAGTCGAGAGGAGCAAATTGCCAGGAGCAGCGGTCGGGGACAGCTAGGTAACTATTTTTTTTAATATTTTGGACCACTCTGGTTCCGGTGACATTTAAAGGGGTTTTGCCACGATCTAATGTTGACGTGGGATCCTCCAAAATGGGTATTTAATCACTTTTCTAATTATATGTCATTAAAAAAAGTGAATCATTTGAGAGCTACAGCCTTCCTTACATGCACTTGGTTTCCTGACCGTTTACATTAGATACAACCAGGAGCTGACAGGAGCGGATCTGGCCTCCCTTGCATGTTTGCACTTCTTATCTGACGGCAGGGAACATGAATGAGCTTTGAAGGGGCTGGGGAGAAAGATTCTTTGTTTTTTGTATAGAGAATCCACTGGTTGTAATGTAATTATCTTAGTAAACATGCAGACGCTCCCTCGCTTTATAAGGGACTGGAGAGAAAGATTCTTTGTCTTTTGTATAGAGAATCCACTGGTTGTAATGTAATTATCTTAGTAAACATGCAGACGCTCCCTGCTCACCCCCCTCCCTATCCCCCTGCAGCCAGAATGAAAGAACGCTGCCTGCTGAGCTTACCTTCTCTCCTGAGCACAGAAGAGGGAGGAATAAAACGCATATAGCTTGTGCACAATACAGTTCTCATCTGTGGATTAGCAAAACAATGTTTGCTCAACTACAGAGACTGAGTATCAAGAACGTGCATGGGAGGTGGAGCGATGACATCACAGAGGAGGTACTTGTTTTTTTAAACACAACGCCGCTTTTGTCAAGCCTCAAGAGGGGAGTATCAGCCTGTTAGGTAAGGAACTCACTTCTTGGCAAAACCCCTTTAATTATGTTTACTGGACAACCCCTTTAATAAAAGTTAATCAATAAATGGTATCTACCCTAAAAAAAAGGTGAAAAAAAAAAAGCTGTTATTTACCTAAGTCAATGGAAAAAATAAAACAGTTATGATTTTTGGAAGATGGCAATGGAAAAATGAATAAAAATGCTCCCAAGGGCAGCTCAGCTGTACTTGGAATTTCCATTGAGATAAATGGGGGCGTTCCGACCACCTCTCTGTTCTCAAGGGAGACTTTCGGGGTCTGATTTCGAGATAGGTGCGGGTCCCATAGGTAATACCTGTAATACATTTCTAGCATATCAATATGGAAACACCTTTTTTTAAGAAATAGGCCTGTTCCTTAAAGAGGTTTGTCTCATTGCATCGATTCATCTCACCTCAGTCCTGTATTCAGTTTTATTTTTTAATTCATGGGCGTTTACTGGCTTCTACTGGCCTGCAGTAATGAGCTGCTGAGGATACCAGGTCTGTAGCTATAGGAACCAGCGCTGGCAGCCTATCGGGAGAGATTGAACAGGTCTGTAGCTATAGCAACCAGCGCTGGCAGCCTATCAGAGAGATTGAACAGGTCTGTAGCTATAGCAACTAGTGCTGGCAGCCTGGTGACCTGATGCCGCTCATACAAGAGGGGATATCTAGGAATAGGTAGGACACTGTTAATGGACACATATTGCAAAGTGACTTGTTTTCAAATAAAAAGCAATCCTTGTAATGAGACAACCCCTTTAAAGGGTTAAACAGTGACTCAATGACTGTGTAGATTTAAGCACATTTCCCTCACAGTTAGTGCCAGGGTGAGGTGGGGCAGTTACCCATAGCAACCAGTATCATTGCTGCTTTTATTTTTAAAAAAGGCTCTGGTAAAGAGTGGGTATCAGACTTGTTGCTATGGTAACTTTAACCAGTTTTAATACGCCTGCTAGAATACTTGTCAGACAGTCCACTTGACTCTAGTTATAAACCTTCACTGATACCACCCTGACAGGTTTGAATAGACCCGTATTCTAACGCCAATATGGCCGCCACAAGCGGTAAACTACAATTCCCATAATGCCGCACTCGCAGACCGGAAACACCTATAGCAGGAACTAGGTAGAGTGGCGGTTAATGCGACTTCCCCGAGAACGGCTCCAGACACGGCCATGGAGGAGGAGCTTGGGAAAATAGCGGTTGCCATGGAAACAGGGGGACGCCGCTAGAGGCGGGCTAATGCTGGGTGTACTGGGGTGATCGTGGCCTTGTTATGGGCTCCACAGCCGGCAGGAGACGTGTATGAGGCAGCCGAGGGCAGCAGCACTATGGTGAGTGACCATTAATGGGATGTACTAATCATCCATCCAGTGGGCAGCCGTGATTGACTAGTGTCTTCTGTATTTCAGGCTTCCAAAACTAAAGCTGGATTCAAAGGTGAGTCCCAGATCCACCCGTGCCCTGATCATGCTCCTGTTCTACACGGTTCACTCTGTAGTTATGGCGTTTTACTGCATCTTTACAGCATCCTGGGTGGAATGATATCATTTTAGGGTCTATAAGTCACCAAAATGTGGCGGTCCAACTTCAGCTGCCATTGTCCGACAGGGGATGCTGTGAGTTGTAGTTTTACCACACACTGGGGACCACCGATCATTCCATAGCATGCATGACAAAGTAAAGTATGCTCCTTCTCAGCTGGCATTAACCCTTTGGAGACACCACTTTCTTCCTGCTCCCGCCTTAGGCTAAGGACATATCACGTGTCTGGCGTCCGTTTAACATACATGCCAGGCTGTATATGGTAAACGGATGTCTTTAAAGGGGTTGTCTCACTACAAGGATTGCTTTTTATGTTAAAGATCTTGCGAAAACAAGTCACTTTGCACTATGAGTCCATTAACAGTGTCCTATCTATTCCGAGATATCCCCTCTTGTATGGGCTGCATCAGCTCCTCAGGTCGCTATAGCTACAGACCTGTTTGATCACTCATGATAGGCTGCCAGCACTGGTTGCTATAGCTACAGACCTGGCTTCTACTGCAGCCTAGTAGAAGCCAATAAACACGCCCCTGAATTCAAACTGAAACCAAGAAAAGAGAACTGAGGTAGGATGAATCAATGTAGTGAGACAACCCCTTTAAGTGGCATCCATCACCCACTGAGTCCCATTGTAAAAATAATGGGTTTTCCTGAATGCCATTGTATAGAATTACATGGGCTTCTGCACTATTCTGTTTTTTTTTGCAGTATGCTGATGCCTAAACGTATATTAGACAAACAGACACACCATCAAAAAGTCTAATCCTATGGATATGTTTAGTGTATGTGTCGGGAGCTTTCCTGGAAGGGGTCTTCCACCGGTAGAGTGTCAGTACATCGCCCACGATGTGAAATAGAAGAGAAGAAGCATACAGTACTGACCTCCTGGACACTGTCGGTCCATCACCGTGGCCGTCCCAGAGATCCCGGCAGTAGACGTGCCCGTTCATCCTTCATGTCTCTGGTGCAGCCAATCACAGGCTACAGTGGTCATGTGCATGAGAATGTTGGAGCCTCTGATTGGCTGCACCTGACACGTGAAGGATGAACGGGCACATCCACTGCCGGGATCTCTGGGACGGCCGCGGTGACGGAGCGACAGTGTCCAGGAGGTAAGTGTGCTTTTTTTCTATTTCTCATCATGCCCCGAAGGACTAACTAGCATTTTATACCAGGGCTGTGGAGTCGGAGTTGGTGCCTATTTTGCAGGAGTCGGGAGTCGTCATAAAATACTCCGACTCCCAAAATATATAATTAGTTGGTCCAGTTAGTTCGATGCAAAGAGGAATTGGGTCCTGCCAGTGCTACTGCTCCCATATCTTCAGCCTTATCACATGAGGAGTGTAATTGATGACGTGGAGCAGGCAAAGTGCTGCCCCAGGGGAGAAGATTCTGCTCCCAGGGCAAACAGAGTTCAGCAAATTTATCACCTGCTTTCAAAGAAGTAGAAGAAAATAAATCGACTAAAAGATGTTTTCCAATATACCAGCTGGTTTTTGAAAGAATCACTAATGGGGACATTGGGAAGACTGCAATCCTCCACATGAATAAATGGGGTAACATATATAATGACTGTTATAGACATATGAACACGAGCATTACTTTTCACTCTAATTTTGTGGGTTAGTGTACAGGAAAACTACAAATATTATGTAATCCTGGCTGGTTATGTAACGTTTAGGTTTTTATTATGTTTATGCATGATGTGGATTGTGAACTGCAAATTACTTTCTTCCTCATACTAAATTGACTCTTTAGCAAACTTTGCTTCACCATATGAAAACCAACAAGTGTACCTAAAAGTAGTCGGACTCAATATGCTGGTTACACAGTCTTTAATTAATATCTCTTAATTACATAGCGATTACAGTTCATGCAATATATTTGGAAAATGTTGGTACGTGATGTTTGTCAAAAAATAGTTGTACTGGTTACTGTACTGTTTTTATATGGTATGGTATGCTGCCTTTGTTCTATGATGTACCAAAAAATATAAAATATATTTAAAGAAAAAAAAAGTAGAAGAGTTCAACCATTCATCAAAACTGACTGTGGCTGAGGCAATTCCTTTACACCCTGACATTGTTAGAGATGTTGCCCCTGTGGTCACCGCTTTGCCCCCAATCCAAGTTGGTGTAGAGAGGCCGTTCTCTAGCCTGGAAATAATGAGATCAGATGTGAGGTCATGCATGCAGGATCTGATGCAGGCAATACTATTTCTCAGAACAAATTCAGAGACTCCACAAATGTTCCTGCAGTGTTTTGCATATTTACAATTTTTTTGTGTTCTAAAGTCCTATCCAATAAATATATTTTACACTGACAAGCAAAATGGTAACAATATCTCTCCATCCACAACAGCTTTGTACATGAGGCTACTGTAATTTTATATACAGTCATCTTACCTATCTTATACATAAATTTGACTTGCAAGTATTTAGCATCTGCTTAGTTCTGCACCTTCTTTCCTGTAAATGCATTGTTACTGTTTTGCTCCTAAAAATCAAAATGTTAATTTGTATTATTTTGTTAGTATTTGAGAAATCCACCTTTGGTTTTCAATACTGCCTGAATCCTTCTGGGCTCTGGATCAGATTCAAGCACATCTTGACCAAAATCTGATCCCAGGTCTCTTCTACACATTCCCACTGTTGGTGCAGACTGGATTTGGATACAAATACAGCTTATTCTTCACCTCTACCCAAAAGATCAAAACATTGTCACCATTTTGCTTGTCGGTGTCTGTTCTACCTAAATAGCTTGATTATTGTATCATAAGGTGATAAACAACCTGATGTGGCCATTTCACTACAGTAAAGTTATCACTTAAACATGCACCATGTATAAGGGAGTCAGGAGTAGGAGGTTTGGGAAATGGAGGAGTCGGGGCTTCGGCTTGCTGGCTCCACAGCCCTGTTTTATACCATTGGAACACCCCTTCAAACGTGGTGTGTAACTAGCCTGAAAAGAGCCACAAGTTTTTAGTTTTTCCAAATAAAGTATTCAAACACCGATAGCTTTATTGTTTTTTATTTTTCTATTGACAATGTAATATTTATTGGTCAAATTTTTTGGTTCATATGACCTTTTATCATTTTTCATTCTTTTTTTTTTTTGGGTGAGGTGAGGAGACCAAAAATGCAATTCTGGCTTTGGGTATTATTATAATTTATTCTTTACACCATTTACCTTTTAGGATATATGAGATTATTTGTTAATAGAACAGATTTTTACAAATGCATTGATGTCAATTATGTATTTTTTTTCTTCTCTTTGTTTTACATTCTCACTTTTAGTGCCCTTAGAGGATCTGCATGTACAGTGTACTACAAGTTTAAGTTTTGCAGTTTATTGTCAAATTACTGCTCTCATCTTCTACCCGGACTGTCTCTCTGTAATACGAGCACAAACATGGCCTTTCTAAAGGCATCTATTAGGCATCTGGCTGCAATGACAACTGAATAGAAGTCAGCAACTGTATCTTGGGGTGGGTGAGGATGTAAGTAGGTTCGGGTGAGCATAATCCCCTAACTCAGAACATCCGCAGCATCTGAGTGGTTAAATGACTGAGACTGGAGTAAACTGCAATTCTGATCACTGCTGGCTGGTTTATTAATGTAATGCAGCTGGCATCTGTCTTTTGCTTGCTGGCACGCATTTACTGCTGATGTCACTAAGGGTATGTTCACACGACTTATTTTGGGGCGTATTTTGCCGCATATTGTGCTTAATACGCGGCAAAATGCGCCCCGCATGGTAATCCATAGATCTCATAGAGAACTATGAATTGCGCCTCCTCCTCCCGCTCATAAAATACGATTGTATTGTACGCGAGGGGGGATAAGTGACATGTCTATGCATGTCTATGGGGCTGGCACCTGGCTGTCCCCCCCTCCCTGCACCTCGGGAGTACATGCTGATCAGCGGGAGCTCCCGAAACACTTCTCCCTTTTTCCTCCAAATGTAACAATGGTCATTTATGGCCAAACAGTTCAATTTTAATTTTGTCAGACCAGTGAAAACTGCCTGAAAAACTGTCCAAAAAATAACACCCAAAACCTCAACAAAACACTAAAAAACCACCCAAAAAGCTAGTTGGAAACCCAGCTGATTTGGACACAAAAACGACAAAATACTCAGGTTCAAAGTGGTTTTTAGGATTCGATTTCTAACAAGCTTTTTGTTTTTTGGAGTGTAGGTCTACACAGCATTGGACAAAAACTGCCTGAAAACCAAATCCTAAAACCGTTTATAAAACCGAGTTTTTCGTCAAGTTCTACAATAGAAAATTTAGGGCCTGTTTCAAGTGAATCACACTGTAAATCATTTATATTATGTTTATATATGAACTATAGAATAGTTGTTGGAAATTGTTAGACCCTTTTAAATGCCCAGATGTGACCTATTGTGAATGTATCGATTCATTTTATATATTTTATTACTTTATTATTATTATTATTATTATATAACATTTGTTTTTTATTGTATTGATACCTCTCGCCTTTTGTTCTTAGATTCTATTGATGATGTCCTTGGGGATCTTCTTGGTGATGATGGTGAGTTGCCTAAAGACATAAGGCCAAGGCTTGAAGGCTCAACAGGGTTGCCTGTAAATAGATAAAAAATTGTGGCATTAATGTGTCTTGCTAGCGACCAAATGATTTTTGTGTTGGTCACAAAAATCCTGACATGGTTATGTGCCTTTTTTGCTATTGGAGAAACAGAGGTCATGGGGCAGTGGCAATTTTACCCTGGTTTACAGGCGACCAAATGGGTAAGATCTGCCTACAGAACTAATGCTAGGAAATGCTATAGAGTTCGACTGGGGGTCCGACCACTGGGACCAGATTGCGATAGTGAAGGTGCAAGAGCACAATGGATTTATAGAGGACCTGTCACCAGGTTTTTTGTTGGTTAAATAAATGCATATACTACAAATGATTTCAAAACATCTCCATTTGTGTTAAAAAATAAAAGTAAATCATTTAACATTAAGTTTTTATCCTTTTAATTATTCCTGCGCCATATGAAAATTAGCTGAAAACAGTCCAACTCCCGTTTTGCGTCGGAGAAGAGTCCACCGAAATCAGTTGTATTTGCATAAATCAATCCCCTTTATTGTAGTAATCTTTTGCCATTGTAACGAAATCCCTCACCTGCGTATTGAGGCTGTAACTGCGTCCGGCATAGTATGCTTCCAGAACGCCTTACTGCACTTGCGCATCTTCAGAGAATACACCGAAAGCACGCGCCTGCGTGCTGAGACAGTAGTTTTCTACGGTGTAATATACCCCTAGATCGCCTTACTGCGCATGCGCAGTGACAGCATCTTTAGAGACTATACAGGAAGCTGATTAATACCAGCAGAGCGCAGGTGCGAGATATGCAATGAGATTATCCAAATCGGAAAGCTGGCTGAGAAAGCAGGCATGGCATAACGGCAAAGCCAGCCCATTAAAGTGATGTCAGTGGTCTCAAACTGCGGCCCTCCAGCTGTTGGGAAACTACAACTCCCATCATGCATTTATATAATCTGTAACAGTGGGCATGATGGGAGTTGTAGTTTCCAACAGCTGGAGGGCCGCAGTTTGAGACCCCTGTTCTAGACTGAGAAATGTCTACATAGAAGGTAACAACACAACTTTTTAAAAAAAATTAAAGGCAGCTTGGGCTATGACTAGTGAAACATGACACCGCAGTGTAGTTTGTTTATATGTGAAAAACCTGGTGACAGGTTCCCTTTAAATGTGGAATTCGACGTACATTCTACATCGGATTCTGCATCAAAATTTGTTTAAAATCCAAGTCCTGTTCATTTAAATGCAGGGCTGTGGAGTCAGTCAGTGCCCATTTTGGTGGAGTCGGACTCCCAAAATACTTAATAAATTGGTACAGTTAGTTCAATGTTGTGCCGAGAACAAGGGGAATTGGGTATTTTTTTTTTAAATTGTAAATTTTTTATTAGTTTTTACAACCATAAAGCCACGCAGGGCTAATAACAACAATACACAACATGCAATAACAGTGTAATAACAGTAGCAGTGTACCGCACAACGCATATAAATTCCAATATTATACTATAACTGCTGTTATAAGATACGAGGCTTGAGAGCCGTCTTAGTAAGCTCCTAAGAAAGTGCAACTGACAGCCCTTTAAACAAATAAAACAATTATACACATAGACAACGGACAGGATCGGGGGAAGACACGAGACAGGACACATAAGGGCAAGAGAGCTTCCTGATTTATACCTGCAATCCAGCCATATCTGTAGTACATTCTACAAGTCTGGGAATTGGGTCTTACCAATGCTACTGTTCCCATATCTTCAGCCTCATCAGATGAAAAGTTTAATTTTGAAAAGTATTTGGATGACATGGAGCAAGCAAAGCATTATCGCCGGAGAAAATATTCCACTCTCATAGCAAAGTGATTGACCAGATTGCAGCAAAATTTTTCTCTTGCTCTCAAAGAAGTAGAAGAGTTCAACCGTTCATGAGAACTTACTGTGCCTGAGGCGATTCCTTTATACCCTGACATTGTTAGAGATGTCGTCCCTGTGGTCACCACTTTGCCACCAACCCAAGTTAGTGTAGAGAGGCCGTTCTCTAGCCTGGAAATCATGAGATCAAATGTGGGGTCATCTATGAAGGATCTGATGGAGGTGATACTATTTCTCAGAACAAATTCATAGACTCCACAAATGTTATTCAGTACGTTTGTTGAAAACTGTTTTTTTTTTTTTTTTTCCACTTACTGCAGCGTTTTGCAGATTTACAATTTATTAAAGCTTTTTGTGTTCTAAATTTGTATCCGATTAATATATTTTAAACTGATAAGCAAAAGCGTAACAATGTTTTGAACTTTTGACTTTCAGGCTCCATATCTCACCATCCACTACAGCTTTGAACGTAAGACTACCATAATTTTATAGACAATCATCTTGGCTATCTCATACATAACTTTAACCTGCAAATATTTAGCTTAGTTCTGCAGATTCTTCTCATGTAACTGCATTGTTACTGTTTTGCTCCTGGTGGTGGGACAATCTTTTTCTTCTTGTTACTACAAATTACAACCTGTTCTCACATTTCCTAATAGCTCAATGTGTTTTTAGGCTGATTCCTAAGTGAAAGGTCCCTGGTTCGAGCAGCCATGAAGAGGATTTCCCAAGAAAAGAGAAGCAGCAGCATCCAGCTCATCAAGTGTCTATAGGCCAAGAAAATTGCCAAACTGCATCATGTGAGGCCCTGACAGCTGGAAGAATATGAAATGTAGTCCGTCCATCCAAAAGCCAAGAGATGGACGTCCAGGCAAAATATCAGTCAACAAGTCGCTCATCACAAGGTCTATCAGTTCTGATGCGACAAACAAAGCAGTGGAGGCGGCTCGTAGGCTCCATAAGAGTGAGATCACAGACGTCCATGCAAGCATCGGGCAACACACATTACACAGGTCTGGAATGATGGACCAAAAAAAAGTAAATAAACCTCAACTTCAATTATGTCATAAGAAGCGTTGGCTCAAATCTGCAAAAAAGTATTAAAAGTGGAGAAGATTGGAAACAGGTGTTTTGGAGCGATGAGATGAAAGTCAATAGACCGGGCTCTGTTGGGGGCAAATGGGTTTGGAAGAATTAAGGGAAAAGGGGTTAACGGATCAAGAAGCTGGAAGAATTATCAGGTTCGGTGGAGGAAGCTTGTGGATATTGGGATGTTTCACAGCCAAAGATGTTGGATACTTTACCAGTATCGATGTAGATCTAAATTCTGATCTATATGTGAGTGTCCTACAAAATGAGTTACTTCATACACTTGAGAACTATAAGTATGAAAAGGACGACATAGTGTTTCAGCAGGACAACGACCTGAAGCATACGCCGAGTTTGGTGAAGAAATGATTCAATGACAACGAGGTAGAGTTGCTGTACTGGCCTCCACAGTAGCCGGACCTCAACCCAATCCAACACTTGTGGGTTGAGGTGAAGAAAAAGCTGTATTCGTACCCAAGTCCAGTCTGCACCAACACTGGGAACGTGAAGAAGAGACTGGGGATCAGATTTTGGTCAAGACATGCTTGAATCTGATCCAGAGCCCAGAAGGATTCAGGCAATATTGTAAGCCAAAGGTGGATTTACCAAATACTAACAAAATAATACAAATTAACATTTTGATTTTTAGGAGCAAAACAATAAAAAATTTTGCAGTTTACAGGAAAAAATCTGCAAACTAAAGTTTTAAATTTATGTGTAGGGTAGCCAAGATGATTTTATAGACAATGATGGTGTTTTGTTCAAGCTGTAGTGGGTGGTGAGAAATGGAGCCTGAAAATAGAAGTTCAAAACATTGTTTCCCTTTTGCTTTCAGTGTTTTTCTATCTAAAAAAGTTGATTATGTTCATAAGGTGATAAACACCCGATGTTCCATTTTTTTTACAGTAAAGTTCTACTTAAAAAATCCCCCAATTTTTGAGGGAGTCAGTTTAGGGGAAAAAAAGGATGGGGTTTTACCGACTCCACAGTCCTGTTTAAATGGCAATCCATGATATATATTTATTTTGCTATAGATTTTATATCTGTAATGTGGATAAGACCTGTTAATTCATGGATGTGCAGTCTGCTTGGATTCTGTGCTGGGCAGCCGTAATTTGGACTAGGCCTTATTGAAATAAGACTTAAAGGGGGTTTTGCCCCGATCTATTTCATACCCCCTGTATCCAGGTTTCATCTGTGTGTCAGAAGGGGGCGTATGTGATTTGTTGGAATTGCAGATCATGTGACCCAGCAGGATGACATCACCATGCCTTTCCTCTCTCTAGTGAAAGAAAGGTCTGTTTATATAAAGCATTGTGAGTAGCTGAGAGATAATGTTTTTGCCTCCAGGCACAAGGGTCCTAGGTTCAAATCCCTGCAGGAACCAAACCTGTGTTTTGTTTTTTCTCTATCAATACACAGACCTCATAAAGGTTTCCTTTTTTATTTATTTGCATTGTTTGACTAATTACTAAGGAACACAGAGGACGGGAGTAGAGTTTGAACACTCAGTAGCTGCCTGAGAGGAGAAGTGATGCCTGAGCATGTCTGACCAGGACTGAGGGGCTCTCGGCCCTCGTCTTATCCCCTGGAGACGAGCTGTAAGCAATGGATTAATAAAGGAGCAGCTAAAACAAAAACGGTGCAGAATTTTTAATAATAATGAATGGTGAAAATGTTTATTTCATTTGCAAGCTTCCTACGTCAACTTTACTTCATGGCAAAACCCCTTTAACCGCATCCAATTCGGTTGAGAAAAATGCTGCCACAAAGTTAAAATTGGAGAGTATTTCCTTGTATTTCGTGTCTCTGATTTTTTAAAATTCTATCTGTTTCTTAGGTGACAGCACATTAATGGGGTCTTCCTGCAGGTCACAATGCTGGTTCATCTGTCGGGCCATAATGAAAAATAGAAAACAAGAAGAATACTCGCCTCCTGGATGCTGCTGTTCCGTCGTGGTGGCCGTCTTAGCGATCCCGGCTGTAGCTGTGACCGTTCATTGATAATGTGACAGGTGCAGTCAGTCACAGGCTACAGTGGTCGCATATTCGTGACGTTGTGACCTGTGATATCCTGCACCTGTTATGTGATCGTTGAATGGTCACAGCTACAGCCGGGATCGCTGAGACTTCAGCATCCAGGAGGTAAGTATTCTTCTTGTCTTCTATTTTTCGTCATGCCCCAACAGACAAACTAGCATTTTAACCTGCCGGAACACCCCCTTAAATTAGAATTGTGCAGTGCTTCATGTTCCCGGTGGTTGGGCTGCGGGAACAAAACAAAGCATAATAAAACAAATTGATGGACAAGGGCAGCTGTTCGCTGTTGAAAGGCAAGCAATGGCGAACACTTAACCTCCTTAAGAAGCTGTTTTTTGTTTGTTTTTTTTCATGCTCGCCTTACAAAATGTTTTTCATTTTTCCATCCACATAGCCATATGCGCCTCTTTGTGGGACGAGTTGTAGAATTGTTATTTTATTTTTTGTGCCGTATTTTGCAGGGCTGTGGAGTCGAAGTTGGTGCCCACTTTGCAGGAGTTGGAGTTCTTAAAAAATGGACCGACTCCCAAAATATACAATAAGTTGGTCCAGTTAGTTCAATGCGGTGCCAAGAACAAGAGAAATTTGGTCTTGCCCGTACTACTGCTCCCATATCAATCCAAAACTCCAACCAAACTTAACATAGCACTTAGGCATACAAAGCATGTAATGCCACCACATATTAACCCCTCTCTTATGTCCGATACTAAACAATCCACAAAAAACTGAGTATTGGGTATAAATAAATCTCATTTTATTATTTATCAATTATAAAATACAATATATCAGTGCATGGTAATACGTGTTCATACAAATCCAAAAAGATAACAGATGCAAGAATCCCACCAAGAAGTAATGGTACTGTATATATATGATGGTATAAATATATTAATAAATAAGTACCCACGATTTGACACCAGCATCAAAATAACTAAACCGATAGTCATCCCATTACAGTAACATTCCAAGTGGACTAAATGGATGCAAGATAACGGTATCCAAAATATGGTGTCAGATCTTACCAAGGTAGGAGACTGCTCTCACAAGCCCCAACGCGTGTTTCTCGTGTAAATAACGCTTCCTCATAGCATGTAGAACCATCCTCTCTTAAATACATGTCCAAATTAGACCTAATCAGGAGGCGCATATGTGGCGCATGCGCGGTGTTCGGAGAAGGTCACACCGCTGCCCCACTTCCGGCAGCCCCGTGCCATCACGCATGCGCGGAAGAGCCACTTCCGCACATGCGTGCAGCGCGTTCAGGGCGCCGGGGCGGGTGAAAAAACCCTCCACACCGCGCACGCGCACCACCTCCAATACGAAATAGAATTGCGGATGTGATGCATGCAACGGATAGAAGGTGTAAGTTCACAGAAGTGAAACATCACAACATCATCACCCCCAATGCATTAGTGAATATAGATCAAAACAAAAAGACAGTAAACATCATAAGCAAGGAGATTATATAAATAATACATATATATGAAGAACACAACACACACACAGAAGTCAAACATAAAAAAATAATTATAATTATATAAACATAAAGATCCTGTCAATCCGCCCGGGCATCCGATCGTGTCCGGTATTGGGGGGATATCTGATCCTGCCTGCAAATTTATAGATTATTACCTTAAACAGTTAGTGGAACTTTTACCATCATATGTTCGTGACACGACGGATGTCCTTAGACGGATTGATGGGATCAATGTGGAATCAGGAGTATATTTGGTCACGGCTGACGTAGAGTCGCTGTATACTAACATCCGACATTCGGATGGCTTGACCGCCGTGGAATTCTTTCTGCAGAGAAGTGGTCTGGAGACTGTTCTAAGTCAGCTGATCTTAGATCTTCTGAAGTTTATTCTGACATAATGCTTTTGTGTTTCGGGACAATTTTTATTTACAGTGTCAGGGAACTGCTATGGTCGCAGCTTGCGCCCCGGCGTACGCAAACCTGTTCCTGGGTTATTGGGAACGCTGTATTTTTCATGATGATGTGACAGGATCTGCTGATCGGGTTCAATGTTGGTTTGGATACATTGATGACGTGCTATTTTTATGGCACGGCACCATGTCTCAGCTTACTGAGTTTAAGGCAAAGCTCAATGATAACGAGTATAACATCAAATTAACTTTTAGAGCTGAGTTACAGCAAACGGGCTTTCTAGATATTGCTATTAAAGTTGACAGTGAGAATATGATACAGACAGATGTATACCGTAAGAGCACTTCCTTCAACTCACTGTTACACGCCACATCATTTCATATCCCAGCGACTATTAGAGCAATTCCCACTGGACAGTTTTTGCGTATGCGACGCATATGCTTCCTTGACTCTAACTTTGAAGCTCAGGCTCTAGATTTGAAACATCGTTTTAGTGAACGTGGTTACAGCAATAGAAAAACTAAACAAGCATATTTTCGTGCCAAAAGGACTCCGAGAGATCAATTATTAGAGCCCAGTACTAGAAAAAGAGATGATAAGCATACACGATTCATTACCACTTATAATCAACAATGGTCAAACCTCCGAAAAATATTATGTAAACATTGGGATGTATTAAAATCGGACCCCATACTGGCCAATGTAATTTAAGAATATCCACTTATGACAGCTCGTAGAGCACCTAATTTGAGGGATCAACTAGTTAAAAGCCACTATGTGGTAGCTAATGTGAATCCATTTAGCACCCGGGGTCCGAAACGTGGTTTCTTTCTCTGTGGCAAATGTGTTGCGTGCTGCAACATGGTTCGTTCTGATACGTTTAAAACCGCTGATGGATCACGTGATTTTCAGATCTATCATTTCATTACATTTAGCAAGAAAAATGTTATCTACATTGCAAAATGTCCGTGTAACAAAATATACATTGGGATTACATCACGTGAACTAAAAGTTCGCGTTCGTGAACATGTTCGCGATATCTCGGCAGCAAAGCACTGTGAGGATCTGTCCCAAATGAAGACCCTTCCCCAACACTTTCTAAAATACCATGGAGGTGATTCAAAAATGCTTAAGGTATTTGGTTTTGATGTCATACATTTAGGGATTAGAGGAAGGAACATTATGAGGGCACTTGAACAGAGGGAAACCAAATGGATTTCAACATTAAATACTATGGCACCAGTAGGGCTAAATGAGAAATTAAACTTTGCCCCGTTTCTGTGAATTTCAAGATGGACATATTGTTTTCTCCTGATCACCCCCTTCCTTCTCGCTCTCCCTCCTTCCTGTAATTTTAACTTTATATCATCGTATTGTATTGAGTTTCTCTATGTTCTCTCCCCCCTTTAGTAATTGTTTTTATTTCACCATGCACTAATTTTTGTATCCTAATTTATTTCTATGTGGATACATGTCATCTCTCCTCTCCAACATGTGCATCATTGAAGCCTGACATCCACATCCGCGATATATGATGATCACTGCGTCTTATGACATATACATTTGGTTTATTGCATCTATGTTTACATAATTATTTTTTTATGTTTGACTTCTGTGTGTGTGTTGTGTTCTTCATATATATGTATTATTTATATCATCTCCTTGCATATGATGTTTACTGTCTTTTTGTTTTAATCTATATTCACTAATGCATTGGGGGTGATGATGTTGTGATGTTTCGCTTCTGTGAACTTACACCTTCTATCCGTTGCATGCATTCTCATCCGCAATTCTATTTCGTATTGGAGGTGGTGCGCGTGCGCGGTGTGGAGGGTTTTTTCACCCGCCCCGCTCTGGTGTCCTGAACGTGCTGCACACATGTGCGAAAGTGGCTCTTCCGCGCATGCGTGATGGTGCGGGACTGCCGGAAGTGGGGCAGCGATGTGACCTTCTCCGAACACCGCGCATGCGCCGCATATGCGCCTCCTGATTAGGTCTAATTTGGACATGTATTTAAGAGAGGATGGTTCTACATGCTATATCCCCCTGAGGAAGCGTCATTTACACGCGAAACGCGCATTGGGGCTTGGGAGAGCAGTCTCCTACCTTGGTAAGATCTGACACCATATTTTGGATACCGCTGTCTTGCATCCATTTAGTCCACTTGGAATGTTACTGTAATGGGATGACTATCGGTTTAGTTATTTTGATGCTGGTGTCAAATCGTGGGTACTTATTTATTAATATATTTATACCATCATATATATACAGTACCATTACTTCTTGGTGGGATTCTTGCATCTGTTATCTTTTTGGATTTTTGAAAGTTTACCATGCACGAATATTTTTTTTTTATAATTTGATAAAAAATAAAATGGATTTTTATACCCAATACTCTGTTTTTTTGTGGATTGTTTTTTTATGCCAATATCTTCACCCTCATCACATGAGGGGGGTTTATGACATGGAGCGCAAAGCGTCCCACAGGGAAAGGATTCTGCCCATAGCAAAAAATTGACCAGATTTCAGCAAAAATTTTCATTCATATTTACAACTTTTTAAAAAGTTTTTTGTGTTCTAAAGTTGTACCCTATAAATATATTTTACATCAACAAAAAAACGTAAAAATTTTTTGGACGTGATTTCAGGCTCCATATCTCACCATCCATTAGACCCCCTCATTTTATAGACAATCTTTCTTGGTTTCCATACAAAACTTTTTACCTTTCAACTTTTTTGTTTTATGCTAGCTGCAGTTTTTTCTGAAATGCATGTTTTGTTTTTTTCCCTGTGGTGGGAAAAATTACAACTGTTCAAATTTCCAAATAATCGTGTGTTTTGGGATGATTTCCGGAAAAGGAAAATGATTCAAGCAAAAATTGGGTTTCCCCAAAGGGGCGCGAACCCGCTATAATGTTTCCCAAAAAAAATTTTGACCGGGCATATATGGCCCCTGACAGTGGAAAGTATGAAATGACGTCCGTCCACAAAGAAAAGAGATGACTTCATTTGGTTAAATTCAGACAACAAGTCGCTATCACAAGGTTGTCAGTTTAAATGCTAAGACCAGCGTGGATGGCTCGTGGCTTCCTAAGAGTGAGATCATAGAATCCGGAACATCGGTAACACCATTCCCACGTCTGAAATGGGCCCAAAAAAAAGGTGAAGAACCCGGATTCCCCATCTTGTCAAAAAAGGGGTTGGGGGGGGGGGCTAAAATTTGCAAAATAAAAAAATGGAAGAGGGAAAACTGGGGATTTGGAGCGTGGATGTAATAAAATAGCCCCGGGTCTGATGGGGGGATGGAAAAATAAAGGGGAAAAAAGAAGTAATGTGGAGAAGTGGAAGAACGTCGGGTTCGGCAAGAAGCCTGAGGATATGGGGATGTTTCACAGCTAAAGATTTTGGTACTTGCCCAGAGGTGGGCCCTAAATTTGGACTCTATGTGAGGGCCCTGCAAGATGTGTCCCAAAAACCCTCGAGTTATGGGAGAAAAAGGACACATGTCCCCATAGGAAAACGCCTTAGCAGACGAAAGGTTGGGGGGAAAATGGTTCAATACAAGAAGTAGGTTGCTGTTTGGCCACCAAAATCCCCGATCTCAACCCACCAAAACATTAGGGCACGTATAAAACGGTTTGGGTCTAAAACTCATTTTTGCCATAGGTTTCTATGGGGAAAAAAATTGAGTTTTAACCAAAAAAACGGTTCTACAGGGCCCCCTTAGAGTTGAAGAAAAAGCGTATTCCAACCCAATTTTCCATCTAAACCAACATTTGAAAAACTGGAAAGGCCCTGGGATCAGATTTTGGGTAAAGACCTGTTTTTGTTGATCAGAGCCAAGAAGGATTCAGGCAGTGCTGAAGGCCAAATTTTGATTTTTTTTTTTTTTTTAGGACAAAACGTAACAATGAAAAAAAAAATTACTCTGAAAAAACTAAAGAAATGCTAAATACTAAATAATGTATTATAAGTATGAAAGATGATTGTCTAAAAAAAATGATTGCAGCCTCATGTTCAAAGCTGTAGTGGAGGGGTGAATAATGGAGCCTGAAAGTAAAAATTAAAAACATTGTTACCTTTTTGGTTGTCTTGTTTTCAACAAAATAGCTTGTTATTGTCCATAATGATAAAGAGCCTGGGGGACCATTTTTCTACAGTAAAGTTATCATTTTAAACATGCCCCCCATGTTGGGGGTCGGGAGTCGGTGTCAGGGAAATTGAGGAGTTGGAGTCGGAGCTTTGATTTACCGACTCGACAGCCCTGGTATTTTGTATATAGAAACCAAAATAATGTGCGGGGTGGAAATATTTCCATTCTCTCTAATGATGTCATAGTGTAATGTATGTAATCCTTTGTTATTTTGTCTTTGAAGGGTTAAGAAGTGAGTTATGGTCATTTTTACAAAAGTTTTCAGTACCCTTTTGCTTTGGTTCTGGGATAGTAAAAAAGCATTTATTTAAAATTCACTAAAGGGTTTTACAAAAGAGCAATGTAACCAATCCGCTTGCTGCTTTCATTTTTCGACTTCCCCCTGTCAAGTGACAGCATAATCTATTGGTTACATGGAAAAAACACCAGTGTTGTTGTTTTTTGGTTGCAATTTTTTCGGTTGAAAAATAGAAAACCCCGATAATCGGTACTTTTTTTAGATCGATCTGTATATTAATTTTTTTATTTATTTTAAGATTTTTTATTAAAACCGTTTGTTGGAGTCCAAGCTTTATTATTTCATTGTCATGTATACAGATCCATCTCCACCAAAGCCTCGCAAAGCATCATCTTTGACCTCGGCACCTACCAACAGAAGTCGGTCTACAGTTTTGTCCAGCACTGCCAAAAAGTGAGTGTCTTAAAGTGTACCTCCCATTTAGGAGAAGAAAATTTATCGGGTTTAAGATCTGTATTTCTTTAGTATACGTAAAGCGGTTGTCTCAGCATGCTGTTTTCCAGAGCCACTGACAACTTCAGGCTCACACTTGGCGGTTAGGTTTCGGTGTCTTTCACTGTTCCTAGGGGCCGTTCCGTTACAAGGGTTATTTTTTCCCGGGTTGGGCGTACTGGCCCGGATTTGCGCTGCAGTAGGCGCCAACGGGGGGAGTAATTTCGGTAACCCCTGCTTCCCCAAGAAAAAAAGTGGATTTCCGTCATCCTTCCCCTCGGGGAATCGCGGGGGAGAAAGTGACATGCACTTTTTTTACGGCGCGGACGCGGCTAAAAAGCATTTCTATGGGCGGGGAGCGGCGCCCCCGCCGCGCTGGCCCTCCCGCCCCTTTTCAAGCGGATTTGTGAGGGCCAAACGGTCACAAATGGGCGGAATAAGCCGTGTGAACACGGCCTTACAGTTAATGAGTCTGGGGTTTGTAAAACGCATTGACAAAACTAAGCCTTTTAAAAGGGTTAAAGCTTGTCATAAGTGTCCCCTTACAACACCACCCATGACTGGGGGGGCCACTGTAAGGAGTTGATTTATTTCCCCGTTTCGTGCACCCCTTTAAATGGCCAATCAACATAAATCACACCCCCAAAAAGTTCCAGCACCCCCAAAAAAATATCCCCTGCCACCCGTTCTTCAATAATCCAAAAAAAAAGGGAGATCAGAAGGAAGGACTCTGATCCCAAAAATATACTTAAAAAAAACTTAAAAAAAAAAGCTTACCGGGTTCCCCCACGCTCTTCGAAACTAAGGGGTTAAAACACTCCTTCAAGGTTTGGATTTTTACAGCAACAGAACTAAGTATAATTTTTAATATTTTAATACTAACAAGTTACAGTAATTTTTAAAAAAAATACAATAAGAATGTGAATCGTAGAAAAAAATTATAAAATAAAAAAGGGGAAAACTTAAAAAATCCTTACCTTTCAATGCTTGGGTTTCCATCTGAGGGGCCCCGGAAGAAAAAGAAGATGGGTACAGCTCAATCCCGAATTGAACCCCCCAAAAATATGTACCCAAGAATGAGATGGAATGTGTCTTATAGGCCCCCCCTCACCCTTCTGGTTTTCCCCCCCCCTTCATAAAAATTTTTCTTTACGGCTGGAGAAAATTTTAAAGAGGGGGCGGACCTTTATGTTTAATGAGGGCGTTGCTCATTCCAATGTGGATTATGGGTGGCCCGTGGTGAAAGATTTTGCTCTGAACTTTGGGGGTATTTTTAATGGGGTGTGGGGGGACAGGGGCCCCCTGGGGTGATATGGTGTTGGGGCCCTTCCCCCAAGTATTGATGACACTTGTATAAACAGGATTGTCTAAAATCCCCAAATAAAATGGAGCCCGCCCATGTTTTTTAAAAAAAAAAAAAGTGGGGTAAAAATATAAATTGTTAAAAAAGACTTGTTGTGTTTTACGACCCACTACAAAATTTTCCATTTGTAAAGGGGGGGGAGGTTAAGCAAGGGAATTGTTAAAATAAAAAAAAATTTTTTAAAACAATACAAATCAAAAAAATTATTTCTAGTGTCTACATTACGTAAGTAATGAAACAAGCTCCATTTTCAAGATAAGAAACGGAAAGGAGGGGAAATCCCTCCTGACCACTTCTGCAGCCTGATGAGGCGAGAGGTGGCTAATAAATGGGAAGCTTGTTACAAAAGCAGAAAAATAGGAAAGTCTCTAAAAAAACAAATCAGAAAACAAATGGTCTTTTTACCTTGATAATGTTTAAAACAAAAAAAGGACCAAGTACTTTTATTCTTTTGGGTTCATGCTGCATGCCGTCCATGAGCTGGTCAGTGTGGGAGTCTTGTTGTTATGTAGCTGCCAGACACAGCACTTACCTCTGAAGAAGCCAACTCTCGACAGCAAAGATCTGGAGGCTGTTGAAGTTCCCCTATAAACAATATATTGTACAGTAACATATCCGATTTCTGTTTGCGCCTGAATACTTGTTATCCTGTTTTTCAGGTCACTTCTTGATGATGACTTCTTCAGTCAACTTGCCAAAGAGGCAGCAGAGGTAAGTGTTTTTTTCTGAATTTGATTTAGCTGAAGAAATGGGTTCATCCATAACTTGTCCCAGTGGCCAGCAGTAGGTGCAACAGTTAATGCTTTTTGCTTCACCTTTGCTTTGAAGTGGATCTTGCACCCTCACCAATCAAAGCCTTATATGACTATAAGGTCTCCAAAGTTATATGTTCTCTAAAACAGGATTTTCAACTAACAACTATATAGCACCTTAAAAACCGCTACAACTGTGATTATCTGAGACTTAAAGCTTTCTTCATCTGAGGCAGTGCTTAAGGGTATGTTCACACGGCGTAATTGAGGCGTGCATTTTGCCACGTATTTGCGCTTTAATACGGGCCAGATACGCGCCGCAATTACGGTAATCCATAGCTCTCATAGAGAACTATGGATTACGCCTCATCCCCCCCCCCCCCCCCCCCCCCGCGTGTACTGTACGATCGTATTGTACGCGCGGGGAGATAAGTGATGTGTTAATTATTCACGGTGATTACGTGCCGCGAGTAATGAATGTCTATGAGGCCAGCGGGCTGTCGGGCCCCACGTGCTTCGGGAGTACGCGCTGATTTGCGCGGCCTTCAAAACACTCAGTGTATTGCGGCGCGTACTGTACGCGCCGCAATTACGCCGTGTGAACATAGCCTAAAGGGAACCTGTCAGCTGGTTCATGCAGGCCGAATGATAGGCAGCAAAGGCCACATTTGTCACATTTACTTTTATGCTGTGAGGGACACGGAGAAGCCCGAGATCGAGCTCTTCGCCTTTGACCGTTTCTCCCAATGCCCAGTTCAGTTTTGTGGGGTGTTTTACTCAAAACGGCATACGTTGCTGAGACCAGGAAACCTGCAGCTATTTCATGCTGGCCATCCTTCAGGCAGCATAAACCAGCTGGCAGGTTCCCTTTAAATCTTTCATTTTTGAAAGAGAGTAGTAAATCAAACTCCACTCTTTCTTGAGCTCCACATGTTTTTTTTTCTTCATCTTCATGCGAAGATGAGAAATCAGTGCTGTTGGTCTGAAAATAAACGGTCAAAAAACATAATATGTACTAAAACTGCATATGTGGAGAAAGATTTTTTGGACTATTTAAAGGGGGTGAACTCTGGAATCCGCATCTGTATTTAAAAGGAGCCCTGAAACCTCTGTTTTGAATGGAGAGGTGGTCGGGACTCTTCAATTGAAATGTGTAGGAGTTCCAAGTACCTTGTAGTGCCGCCGGAACTCCCATTCATTAAAGGGGAGCGTCCCAACCACTTCTCCATTCAGAAGAGGAATGTTTTGGGGCTCGTTCTAGAGATAGGTGCGGGTCTCAGAGGTGGGACCCACACCAATTGTTAACATATCCTAGCAATATACTATCAATGTCTGAAGTGGGACAAATCCTTCAAGATCTATAGAATTACCAGAATTCTGTATGTACACCACTGAGGTGGTAAAAAACTTTTTACTCTTGACTTGAAATGAAATAAATTATAGGCTGGTCTCAAACATTTGCGCTTCACTGTTGGAAGGACATGCCAGTGCTCCTGAAATCTGTTCCATAATCTTCATACAATAGTAATTCTGAAGCATCAATTCTTAGAAGTCTGCATTGTGCCTCTTCTCTACCATTCCTCCCTGAAATGTAGGAGTAACTGCAACTCAACAGCATAATTGTGCGCGAGGACACACCCTACTGACAAAAGGAATAGCAGCACTCAGTTGTTTAATTCATGTATTTCTTGGAGGAATAACGGAGGAACCAAGCAATGTCATCTTCTATGAAGAGATGAACCAGAGTATTTACTTAAAAAGGCATGTCAGGAGCACTGAATAGTTCCATTTAACCCCTTACCGCCAGAGCCAGTTTTGGCCTCTCCGACAGAGCCCCATTTTTTAAATCTGTCATGTGTCATTGTACGTGAGAACAACTTTTTGACACTTTTACCTATCCATGTGATTCAGAGATTATTTTCTCGTGACACATTGTGTTTTAAGATAGTAAGAAATTTTGGTCCAAAAATTCCTTGTTTATTTGTGAAAAATATCAAAGTATCGTGAAAAATTTAAAAAATGTACCATTTTCAAACTTCAAAAATTTCTGTGTGTAAGACAGATAGTTATTCCACTCAAAATATCTTATAACTAGCATCAACCATATGTCTACTGTAGGTTGGCATCTTTTTTTTAAATGTCTTTTTTTTATTTACGTCATTGGGGCTTAAAATTTAGTAGTAATTTTAAAAATTTTTCAAAAAAATTTTGCAATATCAAATTTTTTTAAAAGGACCATCCTTCTAACGTGATTGGCCTGTATGTTAGATACCCCCATAAATGACTTCACCTTAGAAACTACACCCCTTAAAGTATTCAAAACAGTATTCAAATTTAAGAAGTTTATTAATCCATTAGGTGTTTCACAAAATTTCACTTTTTTTGCGATTTTTCAATTTTATCCATTATTTACAAGCAACCGGGAGATTGATCAGGGGAAAACAAATTTAAAATTTATTCCCCCGGTTCGCCATTTTTAGAGATATCCCCAAAGGGGCCTATGGGATTTTGGGTCAACCACAAGCCCCAAATGGAGGTGCACCTACCCCACCCCGGGCTCATTTTTTTACGATTTTATTTAAGCGCCATTTCAGTTTGCAACGCCCTAAGGGTTTAAAATTTAATAAACACCCCTAAAAAGACCCCATATTGGAAACAAACCCCTTTAAGGAATATATCCAGGGTGCAGTGAGTATAATAGACCCCACGGGTGATTCACAATTTTTTTTTAGTGTTAAGCTGTAAAAATTAAAAATGTTATTTTTTTTCCAAAAAACGCAATTTTAGCTGAAAATGCTTCATTTTTACAAGGAATCCTGAAAAAAAGCACCCAAAAATTTGTTACGCAATTTCTTCCAAGTTCAGCAATACCTACATGTGGGGGGTAAACTGCTGTTTGGGCCATGGCAGGGAGACAAGGGAGGGAGCGCTATTTGGCTTTGGAACGCAGATTTTGGTGGGCCATGTCGCATTTCCAAGTCCCCAAAGTACCAGAACAGGTGAAACCTTCCAGAATTTACCCCATTTTGGATTAACACCCCTCAGGGATCTCATCTAGGGGGCACTGTGCATTTTGGCGCACGGGTGTTCCATATTTTTTTTTCAGTATTGGGCTATGAAAACGGGGGGGAAAAGGGGGGCAGTTCGCCATTGTTTTTTGGGCTTCATTCTTAAAATTTCGCCTCGGGATAAAAAACGGGAATAACTTTACTATGTGGTCGTAAAATTACAATGATATAAATTTTATATTTTTTTTTATGTTTTATTACTTTACCCCAATAGAAATAGGTCTATAAAAAATTGCGTTTTTATGTTGTCTAAACTGACAACAATAGCTTTTTTTTTTTTCTGTATACGGGGCTGATTATGGGCTTGTTTTTTTTTGGGATGAGTTGACGTTTTTATTAGTACCATTATGGGGGCAATGACGCTTTGATCACTTTTATTTAAAAGGGTTTTTTTTTGGGCATTTTGAACAAAATACAACAATTTCCCGGTAGTGTTTTTTATTTTTTTTTTTTACAGCGGTCACCGTGCGGTAAAATGAATTTATTTACTCCAGGTCGATACATACAGTGAACCAAATTGTATTTGTTTTCATGTTTTGCTTTTCCCAAAAAAAAAACATTTTTATTCAAAAGGAAAACACATTTTTGCATCGTCACAGTCTGAGAGCCATAACTTTTTTTTTTTTCCGTGTAGGGGGCTGTTTTTGGTCTTTTTTTTTGCGGGATGATTTTGACGTTTTTATTGATATAATTTTTTGGGGGGAAAAGGGCTTTTTGATATTTTAAATCTGTTTTTTGGGAAAGGGCAGGGTCAAAACTGCATCCAAAGGGTTTTTTTTTTTTTTAACAGCGCCCTTGCAGTACCCACGAAATTTTATTTTACTCTGTGGGTCATACAGCGCATACCCAATTTAGTTTAGTTTTTTTTTTTTGAAAAAACTTTTAAAAAAAAAAAAAGAAAGTTTTTTTATTGTGAAAACAATTTTTAGAAAGCTGTCTTCTAACCCAAAACTTTTTTTTTTTCGTTACAGAAGTTAAGGACTTATTTTTTGCGGAGAACGCGTTTCAAATTTGGTACAAATTGGGTTTACATGAGTTTTTTATCGCTTTTTATTTCCTTTTGTGCAGTGGGGGAACCAAAAAGCAATTCTTGATTGTTTTTTTCATTTTTTTTTTTAACAGTGTCACCGTACGGGTTAATTAATATGACACATTTATAGGAAGGGCGTTGCGCACGCGGGGATCCAAAATGGGTACTTTTTTATTTTTTAGCTTTTTTTTGGGGGGGGCGTCTGTAAAGGGCGGTTAGTTTTTTATTTATTTTTTGGTTTTACTTTTTTTTTACTTTTTTTCCCCCTTTTTTTTCCACCCCTTTTTACTTTCCCTTAGGGGATTTTTTTTTTTTTTCTATCACTGGGCGCCATGACAACTGTCATCCAAGCCCCAGCGTGCAGCAGCACGACTGAAGCAAAGAAGGGGGTCCCCCCTCCTGCCTTTGCTTAGCTCCCACGATCTTAATTGATCGCGGAGAAAAGGGGTTAAACACCCGCGGGCCGGACTCACCCGGGGGGGGGTGATGTGGGCATAAGCCAGCGGTAATTTACCGCGGCCCTGTCCATCGCGCGATGCTACGTCCATTTGCGGGAAGTCACTTCCCGCTAGGGCGTATGCATACGTCCAATGTCGGGAAGGGGTTAATGATACATGACATACTATTACATTGCAGATTTATTAAGGTTGGTTGGAGCAGGCTCAGGAGCTGTCAGTAGATGGTATCCAAGAAAACTGTAATTCTGGCTATTTAGGCATTTAAAGGGGATATATCGCTTCATCATTTCGGCTCTTTTCTTGAAGCTTGATTCTCTCAGTTCCTGAAATCCAGGGACTTTCTTCCCCCTCCCAGCTGGGTTTTTCTTAATAAAGGGGGGATGAAAATCCTCCCCCCTTCACTGTTCATGCTCGCTCCCGAGTCAGTGTGTTCTCCCCCCACACCTCCTGAGTCCACATGTCACTTTCCTCTCCCTATGCAGTCTTATTTTGTAAGAGCTGTTTACATACCACAACCCTGCATTCAGTCTAGACAGTCTTCTATGAACTCAGAGCACTAATCTTTTCTCCTGTAACAGCTGGAGGTTTGTTACAGTTGAATCCAGCCTTCGATCAACTCATTCAGAGCACAGATCTGTCTCCCTTCTATGTTTACACGAAGGAGCATTAGGCACCGAGCACAATTCTGCTGTTTTCTGATTGTAGAAGCTGCTGCAGTGTTACAGTGAAATCGTTGCCGGACCCTTATTCTGAGTGAGAGAGGCAGGAATGCACGCTCCCCTGAATACGACCGGGGACCAGACAAAATGTAAATTAGTAGAGCCGTCAGCCAATGAAATGAAAGGAGGAGGAATCTGACCGGCACTGGGGAACAGTGTTTACACAAAACGAAGATAAGGCAGACTGTGAAAACAAGACAGCTTTACAACTTACATCCAATTGCAAAGTTGCTTGTTTTCACTGTCCTCTTATTCTGAAGACTATTTAATGTAATGATACAACCCCTTTAAATGCTGTAGCCAGCACGACCATGGCTCCTAAACTCTTAGGGTTGCAGTGTCCCCTTCTGCCACCTGAAGTCGCCCCTATGTGACGGTCGTAGTTGATTTAATTGTTTATCGCTTTCTTTGGTCATCTCTAGACTTTGAAGGCTGCTACTTCTTGTCTATTTGACGCGGACTCATTGCTCTTGTATGTCTCCTCACATGTACCTTATGTAACTTTGCTGCTTTTGTCTTTCCTCCTCATACTGTTTCCTTTAGTGTTTATGTGGTGCTTGTGCCCTATTTATTAGTTTGTTCCTGTTCTTCTGTATGACTTGACCTACCAGTCCTGTAATAAAGACTTAGATGTCAAGGAGCTAGAAAACCCTGATCAATGATTCTGTTCTAAGTACCATCATGTTTATAAAGCTGCTTTATGTACCGGAGCAGATGAGGACATTTTGCATCTTCTTTTTGATATGTTTTTTCTTTAATCTGTGTACAGGAGTCTGATGTCTCTGATGGCGATGCCCAAGCTCTGCTTGAAAACTTGAAGGTAAATCTCCTTCTGCTTTTGCCATGTTATAGTTAAACTCAAGGTTTGAATTTTGCAGAAAAGTGCATAGTTATAATCAATAAACTCTGACAATCCAGCAGGGGTATTTTTATTTTGTGTTGATGTTTTTAATTTTAGTATTCTTCCTGAAGTTTACTACCTTTGCACAAAAGTTTTATTCACTTTTCATGTGTTATAGTCAAGGTTAAAGGGGTTGTCTCACTACAATGATTGCTTTTTATGTTAAAGATCTTGTAAAAACAAGTCACTTTGCAAATGTGTCCATTAACAGTGTCCTACCTATTCCTAGATTTACCCTTTTGTATGGGCTGCATCAACTCCTCAGGTCACTATAGCTACATACCTGTTTGATCTCTCTTGATAGGCTGCCAGCACTGGTCACTATAGCTACAGCATTAGAACAATATGCCGTAAACCACAAATGTTCTCTTTGCGTTTTTATGGATATTTTTATTCTTTTTATATTATATAACAATCTTCACAATATTTTCATAATAAGCGTTGGCTGAAATTTTATATACTTCTCATATAAGCACAACAAAAGTTCAGGAAAATGAAACCCGGGAATCCTCGATGAGGTTAAATGTCCGAAGGGCCCGGCAGGTTTCCGCCAAAGGTATCTACTGTTTTTTTCGATGCCCTTTCAACAGAGATCATAGGAGCAGCCGTTTTAGATGTCCTCCATAAGAAACACCACACATTGGGAGGACATCTAAACCGGCTGCTCCTATGATGTCCTCCATAGTTGGTGTTTCTTATGGAGGACATCTAAACCGGTTTGCTCCTATGATCTCTGTTGAAAGGCATCAAAATCAGTAGATACCTTTGGCGGAAACCTGCCGACCCTTTGGAGACATTTAACCCTCATCGAGGATTCCGGGTTACATTTTCCTGAACTTTTGTTGTGCTTATATGAGAAGTATATAAAATTTCAGCCAACGCTTTATTATGGCAATTTGGGTGAAGATTGTTCTAAAATAATAAAAAAGAATAAAAATATCCATAAAAACGCAAAGAGAAACATTTGTGGTTTTACAGCATATTGTTCTAATGTGGTATTTTTCCCATGCAGAGGGGGTCCTGCTAATGCCGTACATGTAACCTGGGTGGTTTAGTGCTATACTTTCGCTTGACACTATAGCTACAGACCTGGCTTCTACTGCAGCCTAGTGGAAGCCAGTAAACACGACCCTAAATTCAAAGTGAAACCAAAAAAAGGACTGAGGTAAGATGAATCAATGTAGTGAGACAACCCCTTTAATTATAGTAATAGCAAATTAAAATAACTTTTACTGTGTAAATTTCATATATTTTGCTACATACAAAAGGGGATTCTCCTCTCCGACATTTTTGGCATGTAGATACATGCCATAAGTGTCTGATAAATGTTGGTCCCACCTGGGTACCTATCTTTGAGAACTTGTGTGTGTAGAACTGAGAGGTGACTGTGCACATGCAGCACTCTCCATTCATTTAAATGGGAGTTCTGAGTTTAGCTGATAATACTCACTTGATTGTACTTGGAACTCCTATGGAATAGAAAGAAGAGTACCTTGCATGTGTGACGACCTCTGTATTCTCTATGGCTGGGTTGTTGCCGCTCCTAACACAGCAGTTACTTGTTGGATGAACTTTCAAAAGGGTTGTCCAGTACATAACGAAATAATTAGGATACTGATAATCGCCTTCCTTCTTACTTTGGGTCCAGTGCTGACTTTGTGGAGTCTCTCCCTGGTCTTCTGTTTACTATCGAATGGGACATCACTACTGCAGCTACTGATTGGCTAAAGCGGTCACGTGCCTCTGCGTTACATCATTACCTGTTAGGAGCTGTTCACTTTCGAGTGATGATGTAAGCATAGGCACGTGTCTGCTGCAGCCAATCAGTGGGAGCAGCAGAGATGTCCCATTTGGTGGTAATAATAGTAATTATAGTAATAATAATCTTTATTTTTGTATCGCCAACATATTCTGCAGCACTTTACAATGTAGAGGATATAAATACAGATAGAAAAAAACAAATATTATGAAGAAAAAAAGCTATTCACAGATCAAACAAGTGTGTGGGCCCTGCTCGCAGGAGCTTACAATCTATGTGGGAATAGGAGTGAGACACAAGATGAGAAGTTCTTGGTTTGAACAGATTTATCCACTTTTCATAACTACAGGATAGTAGACATAGAAGTGTTTGAATGTTCCACCCCGACAGTACATCTATGTACAGATAAATGCATGTACAGTTAAAACCAGACACATATGCAGGTTTTTCTCACTGTCTGACATGAAATCAGAACATGTACCAAAAAGAATCCAAATGGACGTCAGCATCAAAATGGCCCGTTTAATCACGAATCAAGAGTACAGTGCAAGGTTTCGGCTCAAAAAATACTGTGGAGCCTTTCTCAAGCATAGTGATTCTGCTTCAATTGACACCATATATATGTTTTACAAATACCCACCCCTTTCGGGGACAACCAATAGGCAGCATGCCAACATGTGAACATAATATACAATAAATATTAACACATATAGTGATCAGTGTCAAATAATCTCATCAATTTGTGTGTAATTAAAATGTTTCCATTACTTACATAGGAAGATACACATGGGATCAGTCGGTCAGACATCGTGTACTCGGCGTCTAATTTCCCCAACTGCGCATGCCCAAAAGCCTCGCGCATGTCAGATAAAGCCGACACATATGAATCCTACTGCGCATGTCTGTGAGGGCACGCAGCCAGCTATCGGTCCGCGACTCAGCGTGGTTAGTGCGCCTGCTCTATGCCACTACATGCCGATATGTTATTCATATGGGGATATATTTTGTTCGAAAATAGGTGTGTAATACACTATCAAAAACTTATAGTATGAACGGTAGGTCCTAGGAAACATCATTAACACACACAGGGTAACGGGATCTTTATGCTAAGACCCAACATTAAATACCAGAAAAAGAGTATCACGTAATATGACACCCCTCACTGGCATTGATGGCACTGTCTCCACTATGCAACACAATATGTGAGCGTAGGGTGACGTGCAGGATCATTAATAGCTTGCGTGTCCCAAACCCGTGTAGTACATGCAAACAATGTACCAAATAATGGACCAATAGTATCTTAATATATTATGCGATAGAAGTGTCAATCATGTTGGCATCCAATTGATAGGCATCAGAAAAACATGGAAAGTCTTCCCGTGTGATCCCATTCAACAATTTTACATCCTAAGGAAACAAAAAAAATAAAATTAAAGTGAAATGTTCAAGTGTAATAAAAACATATTAAAAAAAAATCAAAGCCCCAAATATATTGCAAAAAGGAATTAATTTTTGTTAGTGTTTAAATTTCCAAAAGGCCCCTTTCGGATGTAAAATTTAAAAACTGTAATCCTTTGAGTTCCTTTTTGAAATACTCTTTCACGACCCCCACCTCTCCTCTTTGCCGAAATGATCGATTACTCTAAATCTAAATTGCGAAAGGGGAATGTTTAAATTTAATTAAAGTGACGGCAACAGGTAGATCCAACATCTTTTCGGAGGGTACTCTTACTTGTTCTTTAATTTCTCTGACCCCCTTTGTCGTGTCTCCAACATGCTTGAAACAAGGGCATGTGATCATGTAGATAGCATATGATGTGGCACGTATATCCCCTCTGATTTTGATTGGTTTACCGACTTTTGAAGAGAAAATACCCCTTTTAATCAATTTTGTTGCAGTTACTGAAATTTAAAGACAGGGAAAAAATTTCCCATCTTGGGGGTGCTAAAAAATTGTCTCAAGCCTATTGGGGAAGGAAAGGTCAGATTTTAAACCAACTTATCCGTAGATTTTTTACTCCTCCTATGGCCATCTGGGGACTTCAGAGAATTCAAAAATACCCGGAAAAGCTTTTTGCAAAACATCCCTTTTCTTTTTTCGTTTTCAGAATCTTGGGGCGAATCTATTTATGTAACAAAAAGGGGGAATTCTATGATTAGGACCCTTTCCTTTGAGGTTTAAAATTTCAGATCTGAAATTTTTCCTGACCCGATTTATATCTTTGGGGAGTGGTTTGGGGGTAACCCCTTTGGATAAATTTTTTTCATTTTTCCTCAATTTTCTCATCAATTTTTGATTCCTCCGAACAACCCTTTTTACCCGTAAAGCGACCCAAAGGTAATGGTTTCATTGTTTTGGAATATAGCTTTATGCTCAAGGGGTTACCCTGTCTGCTCCTTTACAAACAGATCTGTCTCCAATTTTTTTCCTTTAATTAGACTTCGATCCAAAAATTCAATAAAGATCAAGAAAACCTTATGAACTTCAAACCTCCTCTACAGCCATTCAAAAATCTATGGAAAAGTTCCAATTCCCCCACCAAACCCTAAAACAAAAAAATGTCATAATATAACCCCACCAACGCAGGTGTGCTCCGAGAACCCAGATGGTAAATACATTCCCCCCCAACAGCTGCCATATAGTGTTAGCTAGGTGGGGCCACATTGGACCCCATAGCTGTCCCTTTCCCCTCTGGAAAAGAACTGGTCCCCAAAGAGGAAATAATTCCTCTGAGACCAACCCAGGAGAGAAAGGAAAAATGAGAGAACCCGGAGCCATCCCCCGTGGGTCAGCGCTCCAGAGACTGCAACAAACCAGCCACATGTTCAATAGATTATAAAGTGAGACAACATCAAACGAGCCAAAATCAGCCTTCCGGTAGGTAACTTCCTGAAATTTTTAATGAGAAAATCGATGTGTCCCTAATGTATGGGGGGCGGGAGCAAAGGGTCTAAGATTTTTTCCAAAAAAATGCAACGTTGCTAAAAAACTGACCCCTCCTGAGGATGGTTCCCGGTGGAAGTTACTTTTATGAATTTTTTGGGGGAAAAATATAGTACAGGGGTAACGGGGGTGTAACCATAAGGGAAAATTTCCCAACTTCTTATCTATATTTCTACATACCCCTTACAACTATCTCTTAATTCCCCATAATCCTAAAATTTTGGATATCATTCAACGGGTATAAACCCCCCTCTCATCCAATGTCGATGAATTTCAAGATCATCTTTACCCCACCCTAAACCCCACCGCCCCCCCCTTTTTCTGCCGTTTCACAAAAATAGGAGGGGGTCAGTTTTTTAGCAACGTTGCATTTTTTTTGGGCAAAAATTCTTAACCCTTTTTTCAGTGCCCCCCTCATCATTAGGGACATTAGGGATTTTCTCATTAAATTACAGGAAGTTTGCCCCACCGGAAGGGTGTATTTTGGGGTTGTTTGATGTTTTTCTCAATTTTTAATTTTTTGAAAATGTGGCTGGTTTGTCTGCAGTCTCTGGGGGGCGCTGACCGACGCGGGATGTGCTCCGGGTTACTCTCATTTTAAACCTTCTCTCCTGGAGTTGGTCCTCGGGGGAATTATTTCCTTTGGGGACCGTTCTTTCTCCAGAGAGAGGTACAGCTATGGGGTCCCCAATTTTTGGCCCCACCTATGCTAACATCTTTTGGGCAGCTGTTGGGAGGGAAAGTATTTCCATCTGGGTTTGGAGCAAATCCTCGTTGGGGGGCGTTTATTGATGACATTTTTTTAAATTGAAGGTTGGTGGAGGGAAATTGAACTTTTCCATAGATTTTTTAAAAGTTGTAGAGGAGGGTTTTAAGTTCACTAAGGTTTTTCTGATACTTTTATTTAATTTTTGGATACGAAGGGCTATATTAAAGGAAACAAATTGGAATAGATCTGTTTGTAAAAAAAGACAACGGAATAACCTCTTGACTATAACAGTTCATTCCAACACCTGATAGACTCATTACCTTTTTGGGTCTGCTTTAGGGGAAAAAGGATTTTGTCAGAGGAATCAAATTGATGAAAAAATTTGAGGGGAAAAGTGTAAAAAAATTTATCCAAAAGGGGTTCCCCAAATACTCCTCAAAAAATATAAGGGTGGGTCAGGAAAATCTAGAGAGCTGAATTTGAAACCTCAAAGGAAGGATCCTAATCAAGAATTCCCCTTTTTGGGCAAAAAAATTTTAAAATTGGGCCCCCAAATCTCTGAAAAACCCCGAAAAAAAAATGGCATTTTTGCAAAAAGCTTTTTCCCGGGTATTGTTGAATTCCTGAAGTCCCCATGATGGCCTATAGGGGGAGTAAAAATCTACGAATAAGTTTGGTAAAAAACGACCTTCTTCCCCAATAGCTTGAGACAATTTTTCTAGCACCCCCCAAGTGGGAAATTTTTTCCCTGTTTAAAAGCAGTAACTGCAAAATTTATTAAGGGAATACTTTTCTCAAACCCCAAAGCAGGTAAACCAATCCCAAAAACAGAGGGAGATATCGGTCGCACCTCATATTCTATTTCATGATCACATGCCCTTTTTTTCAAGTCTATTTGGAGACCGACAAAGGGGGTCAAGAACGTTGAACAAGCATAAGAGTACCCTCCTTTGAAAGATGTTGGGTTA
>JAODAL010001189.1:170000-244573 GCA_025379985.1 Phyllomedusa bahiana | reverse complement strand
AAAAAAAAATTTAGTTCCACTTCACAACTGTGTCCCACTTGTTGTTGATTCTTCACAAAAAAATTAAAATTTTATATCTTTATGTTTGAAGCCTGAAATGTGGCAAAAGGTTGAAAAGTTCAAGGGGGATGAATGCTTTTGCAAGGCACTGTATATCTGGAGGACCAAAGTTCAGGGGCAAGATTTGTGGACAACTAAGGGTGCGTTCACATGGTAAGGGACAAATACCGTGATGAGCGGAGAAAAGCCCTCCCCCTTCACTTGCACATATTCTGTCCGAAAACTGGACAGAAGAATGTGCATGTAAAATGTTTTGCGGGCGGCCTGCGGGCAGAAAACCCGTGCAGTGGGGACTGCTGCACGGGTTTTCCATAGAGCACCGTTGTGCTCATTTTCGGCTGGTTTTTCAGGCGGTCTGCAAAACCGCAAACCGCCTGAAAAACCGTCCGAAAACCCTTGCCGTGGGGACATGCCCTAGGGATCCTATCCTGCCTTACTTTTACTGATACATTATAACAAACTGCAGTTAATATACTATCCTTTATATACTTTAAAACAAACATTTTATAAATCCTACGCAGACAACGAGCATCATTAGATATTTTACTATTTCTGGTTTGTGGTCTGCACTTCTGAGGTTTCTCTTCATGATATCCGTTTGTTGTTGTTATCTTTGATCCCTTTTGGGGCCTTTCACACTATTTATTGGGCCACGTATTGGCGCCGTACTGCGCGCCGTATTTGCGCTGCAGTCCGGCGCCAATCCTTCGCAGTAATTACGGTAATCCACCATTCTCATAGAGAACAGTGGATTCCGTCGCTCCTCCCCGCTCGGCGAAGCCGCCGGGTGGGGAGAAACTGACATGCACATTATGCAGGCGCAATACGCGCCGTGGATAATGGAAGTCTATGGGGCCGGCAGGCAGCGCCCCCGCCCCTTATTCAAGCCGGAATTGCGAGCGCAATCTGGCTCGCAATTCCGGCTTGAATAAGCCGTGTGAACCGGGGCTTATTGTAATAAAAATAACCTATCATGAGAAACAAATTACATTTCTTAAGGCGCCTTCTAAGCAGTCTGACACCTGTTCCCTAGTGTGGGAAAATGGGTGTCAGGGAGACAAGCGCATCACCTGCTCCAATGTAGAAACCAGACTCTACCGCTTACAGTGTTAATATGAATCTGGAGTATTTTCATGTGGGACTGGTTGGTTCTCACCTTCATCAGCTGTTCTTCCTGAAGTTGCCGTCGCCTTTGCAGTTCCTCATCTTCTTCTTCCCGGCCACTCGATCTCCTCCTTGTGTCCCCTGATTTCAGGAAACACAGTGATTACCGCTTCAGAACTAGATCCCAATAAATCATCTTATAATCTTCATCACTATAGTCATAATTATTACCTGAATTTTAGGACACCTCACCTCTTACAGGACAGCTCCATCCAAAAGAAAAATGATCTTTTATGATTAGCTAATTGAGTATAAAAGTTCATACTGTGTTTTTTGACGCTAATTTTGGGGCATATCGAGGCCAAATAAGCGTTAAAAATGCCTGTAAAATCCACTCACTATAATGTAAAATCAACGTCGTCATTCAGACCACTCTGATTTTACTAGAGTATTTTTCGGTGTCCGCACCTGCAAAGAATTGAGAAGTCAATTCTTTGAGGTGTTTTATGCGCCGTCAATACTAAAGTATTGGCAGAGAAATCCGTCTCGGACGTTGTCTCTTTGTTGAATTTCTGCGCTTCCATACTTTGTGTGAACATCCCCTAAGAAAGTAACCAACACCATTGTTTTGATGGGCCCTTACACAGAGTTCAGTTTAGAGACACATTTGGGTGGTGTTATCCTTTAACACTGGACTTACAATTCATGGGGAGCTTTAACTTTGTGTCCAATTGCCTTAAAGCATCTATCATAAGGCTAAGTCCACACAGCATTGTCACAATGCAGTCCAAAATCTGACAGCATCTTGACATTGCTGGACCACGGCAGGGCCTTGTTTTTTTGGCGCAGATTTTAAATCCAACGGTAAAAAAATCCGATTTTTCATTGCTGTCTATGCAGTGCAGGGTACCGTCGGATTTGTGTCAGAATCAAAATACTGAATCGGTGGAAAATCCAACAATAAATCTATGCTGTGTAGACATAGCCTAATAGTAAATGTGGCTTTATAAATAGTTACCAAAATTCTCCTCTTGTTTTCTGTATACAGATCCTAAGTAGAATAGCCTCTATAGTTACAAACCATATACAAATACCATGTAGTCTTCTGTTACTTTATTCCCTCTAGAAGGGAGTGTGACTAGATATATAGAGGTACATAGATCTGAAGTTCAGAATTTGTGTGACGAAATCCAAAATATGGATCCATACAAGTGACTGATCACAGTGATTACAGGGCTCAGTGATCCATCATATGCGGCCATAGAAGTGAGTGATCACACTGATTGTAGGTTTTAAGCTATGTCTACACTGCATCGGACAAAAAACGGCCCAGAAGCGGCCGTTTTTTCTCTGATGCAGGACCGCGGTTTTTGTCACGCTTTGTGACAAAAGCCGCAGTCACTTCTCGTTTTCCTGACATCCCCCATACAATTGTATTGTATGGGAAGACAGCAAGAAAAGGAGAAGCGGCTGAATATTATACAACATGCTATATAATACGCCGCTGCCGAAAGACGGGCAGAGAAAAGACGAGCTGTGTAGACAGCAGCTCGTCTTTCCTATTGCCGCCTATGGGGCCACAGAAACGATCGTATCTTCGGTGCTTTTAAAAACGAAAAGCTCCGAAGATACGAGCGTAATCCTGTGCAGTGTGGACATAGCCTTAGTGATCTGGAATGTTGTGGATCACACTGACTACAATGTTTAGTGATCTTGGGATAAGACTGGTGCCACTGATTGCATGGCTCAGTAATCTGTGGGTGGATTTATCATGCTAATTATGAGGCTCAGTGTTCTGGAGATGAGACTGATCACACTCGTTAAGGGGCTTAGTGATCTGGAAATATTAATCAGAATGAATGCAGGGCTAATCGATTGGGTATAAGACTGATCACAATGAATACATGGCCCGATGATCTGGGGATGAGCTTGATCACGCTAATTACAGAGCGCAGTGATCTGGGGATGAGACTAATCACACTGATTATAGAGTGCAGTGATATGGGGATGAGACTGATCACACTGATTACAGAGCGCAGTGATCTGGGGATTAGACTGATCACACAGATTACAGAGCGCAGTGATCTGGGGATGAGACTGATCACACAGATTACAGAGCGCAGTGATCTGGGGATGAGACTGATCACACAGATTACAGAGCGCAGTCATCTGGGGATGAGACTGATCACACAGATCACAGAGCGCAGTGATCTGGGGATTAGACTGATCACACTGATTATAGAGCGCAGTGATCTGGGGATGAGACTGATCACACTGATTATAGAGCGCAGTGATCTGGTGATGAGATTGATCACACAGATTACAGAGCGCAGTGATCTTGGGATTAGACTGATCACACTGATTATAGAGCGCAGTGACCTGGGGATGAGATTGGTCACGATAATTACAGAGCGCAGTGATCTGGGGATTAGACTGATCACACTGATTATAGAGTGCAGTGATATGGGGATGAGACTGATCACACAGATTACAGAGCGCAGAGATCTGGGGATGAGACTGATCACACAGCGCAGTGATCTGGGGATTAGACTGATCACACTGATTACAGAGCGCAGTGATCTGGTGATGAGACTGATCACACAGATTACAGAGCGCAGTGATCTGGGGATTAGACTGATCACCCTGATCACAGAGAGCAGTGATATGGGGATGAGACTGATCACACTGATTACAGAGCGCAGTGATCTGGGGATGAGACTGATCACACAGATTACAGAGCGCAGTGATCTGGGGATGAGACTGATCACACTGATTATAGAGCGCAGTGATCTGGGGATGAGATTGGTCACGCTAATTACAGAGCGCAGTGATCTGGGGATGAGACTGATCACACTGATTACAGAGCGCAGTGATCTGGGGATGAGACTGATCACACTGATTAAAGAGCGCAGTGATCTGGGGATGAGACTGATCACACAGATTACATAGCTCAGTGATCTGGGGATGAGACCAACAACATTGATTACAGAGTCAGTGATTTGGGGATCGAGATAACAACATGTATTACAAGATTAGTGACTGGGGATGAGATTTATCACACTGATTATAGAGCGCAGTGATCTGGGGATGAGACTGATCACACTGATTAAAAGGCTCAGTGATCTGGGATGTTACTGATTACACTGAATAAAAATAATTACAAGAATGTGAAACATAAAATAGACACAACAGCTTATTAGTCAAAGATGACACATAAGTGAAATAGGATGACTGCAGAAGAACAACATGAGAAATATTTAAAGGGAACCTGTCAGGTGGTTTATGCTGTCCCATCTGAGAGTAGGATGTGATAGAGCAGTGTTTCTCAACTCCAGTCCTCAAGACCCACTAAGGCAAGGTTCACGCGGCTTAAAGCCGACGTAATTGCGGGGACGGATTTCGCCCCGCAATTACGCCGGCAGCCGTGCAGCGGGGGCGGGGCGCCGACACCTTGCCGGCCCCATTGACACTCATTATTCACGGCGCATACACGCCGAAAATAATGTGCATGTCACTTTCTCCCCGCCCGGCATATTCGCCGAGCGGGGAGAGGAGATGGAATCCATAGTTCTCTATAAGAACTGTGGATTAAAGTAATGCCTGGGACGGATTCCAGCCGTACAGCAGCGCAAATACGGCGCGCAGTACGGCTGGAATCAGTCCCAGAATAAGCCGTGTGAACGGCCCCTAACAGGTCAAGTTTTCAGGATTTCCTCAGTATTGCACAGGTTTTAATTATGATCAGTGCATTCATGAAAACATGACCTTTGGGGGGTCTTGAGGGCTGAGTTTTAAAACGATAGGGAGAAAGCTGAGCTCTGTTTATATAGCATTATATATAGAGGGAGAGAAGCTGAGCCTTTTGTATATAGGGTTATTGATAAGGGAGAGAAACTTTACCTTTTGGGGTTAGGGTTATATGATAGAGGGAGAGAACTGACTCTGGGTATATGGGTTATATAAAAGGAGAGAAGTGAGCCTGTGGTAATAGGGTTATATGATAGAGGGAAGAACTGAAGCTGTGATATATAGGGTTATATATAGAGGGGAGAAGGTGAGCTCTTGGGATGTAAAGGTTATATGATAGAGGAGAGCAGTTACCCGGTGGTATATAGTCCCTAGAATAAGCGTGAGAACGGTAAGGTCTAGTTTTCAGGATTATATCATAATGGACAGGCTGATTATAATATTTATATGCATCAGAGGAAAAATGAGCCTGTTGGTTTTGGGGTTTTTTGGAGGAATGGGAGTTGTGGAATAATGGATAGAAGAGGAGAGAAGCTGAGCTCTGTTATATAGTTATATGACAGAGGAGAGAGTGAGCTCTGTGTATATAGGGTTATATGACAGAGGGAGAGAAGCTGAGCTCTGTGGTATATAGGGTTATATGATAGAGGGAGAGAATGCTGAGCTCTGTGGGATATAGCGTTTATATGATAAAAGGAGAGAAGCTGAGCTCTGTGGTATATAGGGTTATATGATAGAGGGAGAGAAGCTGAGCTCTGTGATATATAGGGTTATATGATAGAGGGAGAGAAGCTGAGCTCTGTGGTATATAGGGTTATATGATAGAGGGAGAGAAGCTGAGCTCTGTGGTATATAGGGTTATATGAAAGAGGAGAGAAGGTGAGCTCTGTGGTATATAGGGTTATATGATAGAGGGAGAGAAGCTGAGCTGTGATATAAAGGGTTATATGAAAGAGGAGAGAAGGTGAGCTCTGTGGTATATAAGGTTATATGATAGAGGAGAGAAGGTGAGCTCTGTAGTATATAGGGTTATATGATAGAGGGAGAGAAGCTGAGCTGTGATATATAGGGTTATATGACAGAGGAGAGAAGGTGAGCTCTGTGTTATATAGGGTTATATGATAGATGAGAGAAGGTTAGATATTTGGTATATATGGTTATATGATAGATGGAGAGAAGCTGAGCTCTGTGATATATAGGGTTATATGACAGAGGAGAGGTGAGCTCTGTGGTATATAGGGTTATATGACAGAGGAGAGAAGGTGAGCTCTGTGGTATATAGGATTATATGATAGAGGGAGAGATGCTGAGCTCTGTGTATATAGCGTTATATGATAGAGGGAGAGAAGCTGAGCTCTGTGATATATAGGGTTATATGATAGAGGAGAAAAACTGAGCTATGTGATATATAGGGTTATATGACAGAGGAGAGAAGCTGAGCTCTGTGATATATAGGGTTATATGACAGAGGAGAGAAGGTGAGCACTGTGGTATATAGGGTTATATGACTGAGGAGAGAAGGTGAGCACTGTGGTATATAGGGTTATATGATAGAGGGAGAGAAGCTGAGCTCTGTGATATATAGGGTTATATGACAGAGGAGAGAAGGTGAGCTCTGTGGTATATAGGGTTATATGACAGAGGAGAGAAGGTGAGCTCTGTGGTATATAGGGTTATATGATAGAGGGAGAGGAGCTGAGCTGTGATATGTAGGTCTCTGGTCAGAGCTCAGCTTCTCTATCATATAACCCTATATATCACAGAACTCAGCTTCTCTCCTCTATCATATAACCCTGTAGATCACAGAAGTCCGATTCTCTCCCTCTATTATATCCTGCTTTTAGATAGGGCAGCATAAACCATTTGATAGGTTCACTTTAAAGGAATTGCAGTGAGAAAACCCCTCACTAATGAGGAGAAATTTAAATTGTATTATACTGTAGAGCTGCACTCTCTATTTTGCAGGTGGAATTTGGAAATGGCAATTGTGTCAAAAGACTCTAATGCCATAACACAGGAGTGGTGGGGCAGTTAGCACACTTTCTACAATTTAAAACATCAGAGCAAGCTCTGTGCAGACACTAAATAAGCAGGAAATTCTGGGAAATTTCAGCCCCAAAGTCTGCAGATTAGGGAGTGTAAAAATACAGTGTAATACAGGGTGCACCTCCGTTCTGGATGATTTTTGTGCCGTCTTATGTAAATAGATGAAATCATTTTGTAATGAAAAGTCCTACAACTTAGTGATAGTGTAAAAGTGTTAGGGGTACTTTCACACGGTGCATGCCACTATACGCCTTTTGCCTTTAGAAGCATGCACTGCCCAACATGTACTTCTGAAGCGCTCCCACTGACATTCGACATGTCACTTCTTTTTCCCGGCGGGTATAATGCACCGGGGCAAACAGCAGGAATTCATCGATCTCAATGAGAGCATATTTGTGGGGCGTAATTCTGGCGTATTGCAGCGCAAATAGGCCGTGTGAACATACCCTTACTTGTTACTCCTTTCCAAACAATTTAGGTAACTGAAAAAAGTTTGCTGGTAATAAAGGCAGTTTAATTGCAGTGCAGTACTGTATGTCCAAAACCATATTGTGGGAAAGCATCCTTACCACTATTAGGGCTTGACCCACGGCACTGGTTTTCAGTTGGTTTTATAGATGGTTTTCAGATTTGAAAGCTGTCTGTAATCTGACAACCTTTTACATTAACTTAAACAGAAAATCCGTGCAGTAGTTCACACTGCACGGATTTTCTGCCGGACAGTTTTTTACACTTAGAACATGTTCGTTCTTCAGCCCGAACATGAACAGTTCTATGTGAAGGGGGGTGGCTGGAATCCACAAACCGTGGACAAAAGCCTCCCCCTTTTGTTGAAAAAAGCGACAATATACCAGTCGGAAAATCCAACCGGTATTTTGTCATTGCCGTGTGAATGCATCCTTAAGATCGCTGCTTGCTCCAAGTGATTACATTGTTTTTATATCCAGAAACGGATATCCCATCTTAACCCCTTCGGGACCAGCTCATTTTTTTTTTTCATTTCCTCTACACTGCCTTCCAAGAGCCATCACCTTTTTTACTTTTCCATCGACATAGCAGTAGGAGGGCTTGTTTTTTGCGGGACAAGATGTGCTTTTTAATGATACATTTTACTGTACCATATAATGTACTGGAAAACCAGAAACAAATTATTTGTGACGTGGAACTGGGAAAAAAAAACCCCTTTTTTTTGGAGGGGAGAGGGGGTTGTTATTAGGAAGTTCATTTTGTGGTAGAAGTGACACATTTTTTTTATTCTGCAGATCAATATGATTCTGTTGATCCCAAATTTATAATTTTTACCATGTTTTACTAATCTTAAAAATATATATATATATAAATTATTTGCTTTGTATTACCATTTTCTGAGACCAGCAACTTTTTTATTTTCCATCATACTACCTATGTGATGGCTCAATTTTTGCAGACTAAGGTGTAGTTTTTATTGCTACCAATTTGAAGTACATCCTACTATTTGATTACTTTTTTTTACTTTTATTTATTTTTATACAAAAAGGGATGTGGGATGACCAAAGACCTTGATTCTAGCACTGGGTATTTAATTTTTTTACACATTCACTGTGCAAGATTAGTAACATAATATTTCTTCCTTTTTTTTAACATTTTTAAAAATGTTCAACATTTTTTTACAGTAATTTTTAGACCACTAAGGAGCATAAATTTGTGATTGGTTTTACCGTACATTGCATGTACTACAGTACATAGGCATTTATTAATCTATTATACCTTACCATGGCAATCGAACAGCACCCAGAAATATTGTCAGGGAGGCCAATCAGAGAGCAGAACCATCCAAAAGGTTCAGAAGCCATGGGTTTGTTGACAGTGGCATTTAAGTAGTTAAATAGCCGGATTAGAGTTATCTTCCACACAGGTTGCTGACGGCAGGTGCCTGCTGTTATTTAGGGGCCGTGTACACGACACAGGCCAAATACCGGTCGGAAATCCTGACCGGTATTTGTTCTGTTTATGGGCCGTGGTGATGGCACGCTGGGGGACGGGTATTGGCGATGGTTTGCGTATCAAACCCTCCCCCTCAATGTTTTTCTAAAAAAACATCCGGCGGAAAATCCGTACAGTGGGGACTGCTGCACGGATCTTCCATTAAAGTCCATGTAAAATGATGACACCCGGTTTACAATCGGCTTTCAAAACCGAAAAACCGTCTGTGAAACCCTGACCGTGGGGACATGCCCTAACAGTTGGCACTTGCCGGGTATGAAGCGGGCTCAGCTTACGAGCCCTCTCCATACATCCTTCATGGTAGAATGATGTAAAATTACAACAATAACCTAGTTCTCTCCAAACAACTGAAGGTTTATTACAAAGGTATCCAGACTTTAGGTTGGTTCACGTCTGCGTCGGAGGTGAAAACGGAAGCCATAAGATCTGTATCATAATGGAAACCAATGGCACTAGGCGGACCCTATTAATGACAATGGGTCTGTTGGGTATCAGCCGTGGAATTTGTCGCTGAGATGGAAAAAACAGCGCATGTTCTGATGGAACATGTGACAAATGAAACCTACAACGCATATGTGAACCAGGCCTTATACATCAGCAGCACAGATCTTTCTCCTCTCTTGAAAGATTTGTAGTATGCATTAGTGCAGGTAAAATAGATCAGTCAAGAGTTCTGGCTGTTACACCGGATACAATTGTATCAAATCCTCAGCTGTGACAAGTATTTTAGGACAGGAAGGGTCTTGAGACTGCAGTTTTGGGAATGTAGAGAACATTATATGGTGTCCACTGCATCAGTTAATTTTGAAAAGAATCCTGTGGTGTCTTGGACACGATAGCTGTGCTTCTGGGATTGCAGCTTATGAATTTCAAGAAGAGTGTTATTATTCACTGACAGCAAGCAAACCTAGTAAATTAGAAAAGCTAAAGAATTTAAAGGGGTTTTGCCACGATGTAATGTTGACGTGGGATCCTCCAAAATGGGTATTTAATCACTTTTCTAAATATATGTGATTACAAAAAGTGAAGCCTCTGAGAGCTACATCATTGCTCAGTCCCCCTTAGTTACCTGAAAGCTTACATTAGACACGACCAGAGGAGCTGACAGGAGCTGATCTGGCCGCACTTGCGTGTTTGCACTTCTTATCTGATGACAGGGAACATAAATGAGCTTTCAAGGGGCTGGGGAGTGTATGAGTCTGTCTGCTGTATAGAGAATCCACTGTTGTAATGTTATTATTTGAGTAAACTTTTGAGATGCTCCCTTCTTCCTCGCTCTCTGCTCACCCCCTCCCTCTCACCCCTGCAGCCATTCATGATTCAGCATGCTTTGTTTATATTCTCCCCTGAGCTGATAAGGAGGTAAGGAACTCACTTTGTGGCAAAACCTCTTTAAGTCTCTTTCAAAAATTAATAAAATATCATCTTTTTCCGGCTACAGACACCTTGGGGCCACATGTATGAAAACTGTCTAGGTCTAAAACTCAATTTATTGCCCATAGCAACCAGAGCGCCCGTTTTATTTCATATAGTGTTCTGAATAAATGAGAGGGCCGCTCTGATTGGTTGCTATGGGCAGAAAAGTGAGTTTAGACCCAGACAGTTTTCATACATGTGGCCCCTTGTCTATGCCGTCGAGGTTTCTTTTCTATGTTTCCTTTAATCCTTGTGGCCAATACAATAAATAAAATATAGGAACAGACCCCATGATTTCTGATTACCTGCAGCCACACTGAACCCAGTAGAATTACAGGACAGATGGGTAGTGTTAAGTAGTGTTATATTGTTGCACCATTTCACTGTTCCTCCATCTTATGGGACATGAAAGGAAGAGGTTTCACTTTGTTTCCCTACCTATAGCAGCAAGTGAGGGAGGACCTGGCCAATAGTCGGTCTCAATCTTTGGGACTTCACCGGGCGCTGGAGCATGGGCAGCTGGGAACTTGGAAGACTTGATGATATCCTCGGAGCTGTTGTTGAACGCTGCCATAGCAGCTGCATCTAAATAGGATTAGGTTGTGACTTAACTCTTTGGCTCAGTGGGTAAATGTGACATGCAGAGCCTCAACCTTCACCTGCTGCATCATGAGAAGAAACCCGTGCACCAGGACACTGTGACTCTCTCACCCCAATACCTTCATTGCCGCGCTGATCACTACATCTACAATTATGTACTCAATACCAAAAAACAACATCTACTCACAGGCTTCAGCAAAACAGTTTATAAATTCTCCACAGGACACTATTGTAGTAGTTATATTGTTGTACATAGGGGGCAGCATTATAGTAAAATTGTTGTACATAGGGGGCAGTATTATAGTAGTTATATTGTTGTACATAGGGGGCAGTATTATAGTAGTTATATTGTTGTACATAGAGGACAGTATTATAGTAGTTATATTGTTGTACATAGGAGGCAGTATTATAGTAGTTATATTCTTGTACATAGGAGGCAGTATTCTAGTAGTTATATTCTTGTACATAGGAGGCAGTATTCTAGTAGTTATATTCTTGTACATAGGAGGCAGTATTATAGTAGTTATATTCTTGTACATATGGGCAGTATTATAGTAGTTATAGTGTTGTACATAGAGGGCAGTATTATAGTAGTTATAATGTTGAACATCGGAGCAGAATTATAGTAGTTATATTCTTATACATTGGAGCAGTATTATAGTAGTTATATTCTTGTACATAGGAGGCAGTGTTGTAGTAGTTATATTCTTGTACATAGGGGCAGTATTATAGTAGTTATATTCTTGTACATAGGGGGCAGTATTATTGTAGTTATATTCTTGTACATAGGGGGCATTATTATTGTAGTTATAATGTTGTACATAGGGGGCAGTATTATAGTAGTTATAATGTTGTACAAAGGGGGCAGTATTATAATAGTTATATTCTTGTACATAGGAGACAGTATTATAGTAGTTATATTGTTGTACATATAGGGCAGTATTATAGTTGTTATATTCTTGTACAGAGGGGCAGTATTAGGGCCCACGGCAAAGGTCTTTGGACGGTTTTACAGACGGTTCTTCTGTCAAACTTTATAATGGACCTCTATGGAAAACCCGTGCAGCAGTCCCCACTGCACGGGTTTTCCGCCGGGTGTTTTTTTTAAACCGCCGGCGGTCCAAAAAAACATAGAACATGTTCATTCTTCCGCCCATTTTCCGGGCCAAATATGAACAAATCTACTGTATATGAGGGAGGGGGAGGGCTTTTCTCTGCAAACAGCGGAGAAAAACCATGCCCCCCACAGCCGTGTGAACGGATAATCCGACCGGTATTTGCTCTCTGCCATGGGGACGTGCCCTTATACTAGTTATATTCTTGTACATAGCAGCAGTATTATAGTAGTTATATTCCTGTACATAGGGGGCAGTATTATAGTAGTTATATTCTTGTACAGAGGGACGTATAAGGGAATGTTCACACGGCTTATTTTCTAGCATAATTGCACACGTATTTTGCTGCGTATAGAGAGCTATGGATTACGTGTTGTCTCCACGTTCACACAATGCGATCATATTGTACGCGTGGGGGGAGAATTGACATGTCAATTGTTAGCGGCGAATATGCGCCGCTGACAATGCATGTCAGTGGGGCTGGCCGGGTGCCGACCCCCGACGCGCTTTGGAATTACGTGCCGATCAGCGCGTGGTTGCAAAACACCCAGCGTATAAGTCGCGTGAACATAGCCTTACTGTAGTTAAATTCTTGAACATAGGGGGCAGCATTATAGTAGTTATATTCCTGTAAATAAGGAGCAGTATTATAGTAGTTATATTCTTGTACATAGGGGGCAGTATTATAGTAGTTGTATTCCTATACATTGTGAGCAGTATTATAAAAGTAAATTAATGTTCTTAACTAGCTTTGTTGCTTCCATAAGACAGCTGTGAAATGTAAAATGATTTTCAGAAAAACGGGGCTAAGGCCAGTAGGATGCTGAGCATCTTTTCTCACTAACCAGTCTCATTAACATATCCCTAAGGAGCATTTTTTTTTTTTAAATCAACAAAAGCCATCCACTGTCCTCCTTTAAATTGACACATAATTTTCCAGTAACAGATATAAAGCGATATATGCTCCTCTAGTTCAGCCACCTGGCCACTGCATTCAGGAACAATTGACCTACTTTACTAGAGGCCACATCCTGTCTTGGTGCACGGGGCCACAAAAATCAACAGAGAGACCTCCAAGATAGGAGCATGCAGCCGCCAGGCATGAATAAGCCCCAGGAGGTTAAAGGGTTAATATCAGAAATAAAAAGAGGGGCAAGGTGGAAGATTAAGCGAGAAGCAGAGTTACAAGCGGATGGCACCTCTGGGTGCAGGTCACTAGTTATTTATAGCAGCCGCATACTACACCTCAACTAGAGAATACAGAGGGGCTGTCACTGTGGGCACCAGAAATGTCCACAGTCACATATATATTATCAGGACAATAGGTATTATACTATCTTACATAAGTACTGACAATAATCTATGGTACAAACGTGTAGCAAAGCTAGCAATAGTTACTAGTGTGTGATATCTGTGGTGTTACATAGGAGAGCAGATACCATCTACTACATTATCTGTACTTAGAGAGTTATCACTGTGTTAGCTGTGCTGTTACATAGGACTGCAGGTAACATCAACTACATTATCTGTACTTAGAGCGTTATCACTGTGTGTTGTCTGTGATGTTAGATAGGACTGCAGATAACATCTACTGTAATATCTGTTGACTAGTTATCACTGTGTATAATCTACGGTGTTTCGCAGGACTGCAGGTAACATCTATTAAATTACCTGCAGTCAGAGTTATCACCATGTGTTACCTGTGGTATTACGTGGGACTGCAGGTAACATCTACATTATCTGCACTAAGAGTTATTTGTGGTGTTACATAGGACTGCAGGTACAATTTCATTTATTATAGTTCTAAAATACACTAAACTCTGCTACCTCTATGTACTGACCATTAGTATCTGTGCTAGGATTTTCTAGCACACCTTGGTGGTAAAAGCTGGAAGTACAGTTAAGGCAGGTTGTGTGTTGAATGTGCAAAGATAGCTAGAAGGAAAGAAAAATTTCTGATCTGGGTGCAGGAGCCGAGGAGGTGCAGGAAGCTGTGAAGCCACTGGAGGGTGGACTGCGTACGGTACTTACTGAGGGAATATGACGAGGCGATGAGTGAATGCTCACATGTTAAGAATGGACACAACACACCATAAAACAGAATAAAACAAGACAGTGTTACCAGGGATAACAGGGGGCAAACCTTGTGGAGATCAGACTATGAACACCCAACATTACAGGTAAAGGGGGCAAAAGAGTCAAATATATACAAAAAGTTAACCGTCTATAATATCTAACAGGTCATTCAGCCTAAGCAACCACCTGGCCATATTGGACTGCTCTGGGTGATCTGGGCCACCAGTTGTGACATTTCAAGTGATCAATCCTGGAGGTGTTGGGACTGGTACAAAGAGGGGTTATTGGCTTCATCTTTCTTTTAAAGGAAAGGAAGGATTGTACTCATCCTCATGGATCAAGGCTATTCCAAGTACTGGGAGATAAACCTTACACGCTAAGATGACAGGGCTGGGTTTACAAGGTGGCCAGTGAAGACACTAGAGTGAACAAGTGTCCTACCACATGTCACCTGTGCCTGCCACCATATGCAATGGTTAATGTTTTGCTGTAGAAAAGTCAGTACTCAAGGGGGTCAGTAATTGGCCATGCATGGTCCAAGCCAAGGCCACACAGCAGAAGACAGGGAGGAGGCAGAGGAAACGTTACCATGTTGCTTATAGATGGGAGGTTTCCGGTATATGTTCATTCCTTGGTCTGCAAAAGTAAAATAAAATATTGGTTAATTAATACCAGAGAATCTCAGAACTTACAGAAGAGACAGAAGTCAGGTGACAGGCGGGCAGTGAGGTGATAACCACGTCCTGCAAGACTTGGGCACCCCAGAAACAGCCAATGAGGACGGAGAGAAAACTCATCATCAATGTATCAACAGAGAAGACACGAGACAGATGGAAGGACATGATGCCGACATGTGAGGTGTACCCCACTCCAGAGGCACAAACCCCCGGAGTATTTCATCCTCCAAAGAATTTTTCTTGTTGAGCTACGCGATCTCAACAAATAAGCAACTTTGTCCCACAAGTCTCAAACACAAGAGGACATCACTTGGACACTCTTAACACTTGCGTCAGAGGTTCAGTTCGGAATCTCCGTTGCAAGTTTTTTCGGGAATGGCAGAAATAATAGTGCCGCATGTTGTGCTATTTTTTGCGGTAAAATGATGGACACCGTGATGGAAACATAACGGACCCCATTGTTGTCAACGAGGTCCGTCAGTGTCAATTGCAAAACAGGTCTGGTTCCACCTCGGAATTGGAGGTTCTGAACCACCAATGCAGGTGTGAACCAAGCAATCATACAAAATTATCTCCTGAAGCACAGGCTTCCAATGTTTTTTTTTTTCCCTTCTTTATTTTGCTGTGACTTAGCATGTAACATTCGGGTAACCACAACCTCTGACCTTTGAGCTGTGGTCACCTCTTGAGCTCTCTTGTGGCTTCTACCTTATTTCTATTGGCAGATGGATATGCAAACATGGCTGTCCTACATAGGACATGCATGAGGTAGGGAGGGGCATCATGCATAACGGTATCCTATGGAGTCATGTTAAATTTAGAAACATGCCTGTGAAAAGCTTCATGAGCTGGTTAAATGGAAGGTTTGTGTTAATTGAGATTTTGAGGGTTTCCAAGCTTATTTTAGATGGCAAAATACCACCTCTACTCGTTATATGGATTGTGTAAGAGTTAAAGGGATGACTGATTCCTGGTAGTTTGGATTGCTGAAGATGATAATAGTGGCGGTCTATGGCACCATTACAATTTAATTATAAATAGAGAACCAAATCCCCTGCTTTCCTTCAAACGGCCATAGAGTCACATAATCAAATTATGTCTACCTGCAGCCACCACTTAGGGAAGCTACCATTTAACTCTATGATAGATCTGAGCTCCCTTAGTGGCTACAGAAAAAAGTGTATAATTTAGATTCATTTCGGAAGGGCTCAGAAGGTGGTTTCCAGGTACTAGGATCCCCATGACGCATGTGAGTCCAATATTTGATATTGTCCTCTATGGATCACAAAGGACATAACAGATACATACAACACCTACACTCACCGGCCACTTTATTAGGTACACCATGCTAGTAACGGGTTGGACCCCCTTTTGCCTTCAGAACTGCCTTAATTCTTCGTGGCATAGATTCCACAAGGTGTTGCAACGATGCTCAATTGGTACCAAGGGGCCCAAAGAGTGCCAAGAAAATATTCCCCACACCATGACACCACCACCACCAGCCTGAACCGTTGATACAAGGCAGGATGGATCCATGCTTTCATGTTGTTGACGCCAAATTCTGACCCTACCATCCGAATGTCGCAGCAGAAATCGAGACTCATCAGACCAGGCAACGTTTTTCCAATCTTCTACTGTCCAATTTCGATGAGCTTGGGCAAATTGGAGCCTCTTCTGCTGCTGTAGCCCATCTGCCTCAAAGTTCGCCGTACTGTGCGTTCAGAGATGCTCTTCTGCCTACCTTGGTTGTAACGGGTGGCTATTTGAGTCACTGTTGCCTTTCTATCAGCTCGAACCAGTCTGCCCATTCTCCTTTGACCTCTGGCATCAACAAGGCATTTCCGCCCACAGGACTGCCGCTCACTGGATGTTTTTTCTTTTTCGGACCATTCTCTGTAAACCCTAGAGATGGTTGTGCGTGAAAATCCCAGGAGATCAGCAGTTTCTGAAATACTCAGACCAGCCCTTCTGGCACCAACAACCATGCCACGTTCAAAGGCACTCAAATCACCTTTCTTCCCCATACTGATGCTCGGTTTGAACTGCAGGAGATTGTCTTGACCATGTCTACATGCCTAAATGCACTGAGTTGCCGCCATGTGATTGGCTGATGAGAAATTAAGTGTTAACAAGCAGTTGGACAGGTGTACCTAATAAAGTGGCCGGTGAGTGTACATCTTATGTATGTTAAATATAAGTGAGGGTCCAGTGATCAGTTTCCAACCTCTAATTTATGGGACTCTTCCATCAGTTACTAGAAGAAACAAAATGTTCTTTTTGTTGATTAACAGCATTGTTGCCTTACAGCCCTGGGGTCCTGGGTAGAAATGCCACCATGGACAACATCTGCAAGGAGTTTTTATTTTTCCCCATATTTGCATGCGTTTTCTTAGAGTACTCCGGTTTCCCCCACACTCCAAAAACATACTGATAGGTTAATCTGGAATTTAGGCTGTGAGCCCCAATGGGGACAGGGAAAAGTGGCAATCTCTGTACAGCACTGTGGAATGCAATGACGCTAAACAAATGCTTTTTGTATAGATTTTACATCGTTTCATGTTGATTCCTTCAATAACTTCCAAATGTAATTTCAAAATGTTTTCAAAATTTTACTATTTGCCATTGGACCAGACAGTGATGTAGCTCGGCCCTCAGTCACCCAAGTGACCTAATAGCGGACCTCTAGGTTACTGTACTGCACTGCTCTTTGGTAACAAATGTGGGCACTGTAGATCCTGAGTAACAACAGCTGTCCACAGATCATATGTTACATCTTATCTTATGCTCTTGTCACATTCAGAGTTACATTCACTATTTTGCTGGCATCCTCTCAGAGTGACTGGCTTCATATCATATTGCTAACCTGCGGTACAGCGTGCCCAGCGCACAAAAACAAATACAATATAAGAATGCCATGTAGCACAGGCCAACTAGTTATAGAGGCTTAGCTATGATGTTACAAGTGTGTTTGATGGAAGAGTTCTGAAGTCCTGGTAGAATGGGAGAATCATGGTTCTGGATGTGACAGTAAAATATGATACAATTTACTGCAAAATCAGCATGTGACAACAAAAAGGACTGTACGTACATACAGAGTGATTCCAAAAGCAGAACAATGAGTTCAGCTCTCGAGTATAATACAGGATGTAACTCAGGATCAGTACCAGATAACTAATATATGTACATAGGGATTTCATCAGCTGAATAGTGAGTGCAGCTCTGGAGCATAATACAGAGTGTAAGGCTAGGTCTACTCTGCATTGGACAAAAAAACGGCCTGAAAGCGGCCATTTTTTCTCCGATTCAGGACTGCGGTTTTCGTCACGCTTTGTGCAAAAACCGCGGTCGCTTCTCGTTTTCCTGACGTCGCCCATACAATTGTATTTTATGGCAAGACGTCAAGAAAATGAGAAGCACCAGCGTATTATACAACATGTTGTATAATACGCCACTGCCGAAAGACGGGCAGAGAAAAGACGAGCTGCTCGTCTTTTCTATTGCACCAAAGATACGAACGTTTTCCTATGCAGTGTGGACATAGCCTAACTCAGGATCAGTATAGGATAGGTAATGTAATGTATGTACACAGTGACTGCACCAGCAAAATAGTGAGTGCAGCTCTGGAGTATAATAAAGGATGTAACTATGGATCAGTACAGGATAAGTAATGTAATGTATGTACACAGTGACTCCACCAGCAGAATAGTGAGTGCAGCTCTTGAGTATCATACAGGATGTAACTCAGGATCAGTACAGGTTAAGTAATGTAATGTATGTACACAGTGACTGCATCAGCAGAATAGAGAGTGCAGCTCTTGAGTATCATACAGGATGCAACTCAGGATCTCCACAAGATGAATAATGTAATGTATGAACATAGTGATTCTGCTATATTTGTAACGTAATAAGAAGTGACATTTGCCTATAGGGCATCAGTATTGATGCAATGAATGATTTCAGAGTTAAGCATACGGAATTACATTACCAGTTTTCTTCCAACCTGTGAAGTGGGCGGAGCAGTGACACATCTGAGACACAAACTTGAGTCCACCCTCCCACACCAGCAGACAAGACAATGGAGACAGAACAAGTCATGTCCCTACAGATCTACAGTCGGACAGGACATGGAGACACAGACAGCACCAGCTCCTACCTGGAACATGGAAATGTTTAGGGGCCTGAGCGTAAGTTGGAGTTAGAGGGCGGCTGTCTGGCCGGTAGGGGATTGGGGAGTTCCTGCCGCTGGATGGCTCAGTGCCTCCAATGAAAAGAACGAACAGAAATGAAAAGAGAGCAAAAAACAAGGGAACAAAAAAATGATACAAAAAAAAAAGAAATAGAGAACTATGCAAAAAGAAGACAAAGTGACAAGATGTGACAACACGAGAGTCAGTCCAATCAAATATGCTGTGAATGGACTGGACAGGGGCGTGACGGACGACGGTGCCAGGTGCTGTGCATGCCACGTTACATGATTATGACATGAAGGATACAGTCTTAAACCGGCGTGTAATAAAAAGTTCTACAATGTTCTGATTGTGACCTAACTTCTCACCATTTGCAAGATCTCGGCTTGCTGTCAGCAGATGGAAACATTTACATTCTGAGGCTGAAAATCATTCCACCACTCTCTCACAGAGTCCTGGATGAAAACACTATCTATGCTAAGTTCACATAGGAGTACCTGCATTGACTCATCATCTGTATGAGCAGGATGACAACCCCATTCACTGACAGCAAACCTAGATCTTAAAAAAGGAGAGTAATTGAAATACATATTCTATTAGAAAGTTGTATTACGTTTCATTTTACAATGGGTATGTTTCACTTATGCAAAACTGGAGCAGCCCTTTAATTTTTGCTTCTGTTTTTGCCACTTACTGGTATCTCTGGTTACTTGTTGTTACCTTGTAACTGTCAGTGAACTGGTTCCTAAACATACACTGATTGCTGTCACTAAACTCTAAATGATCCTAGACATGATTAGACCAATTCCTACTATAGAAACTAGTAATGTCCCCCCTGTGGCCTGTTGCTGTAATGGGGGACTGTGTACAGTTCTATCCAGCTGGATGTATGGTATGGTAATTTATGGGAAACACAAGCTCTTTTGATAGCTTCAGTGAAGGACACAGTTGCACTATATATGTTGGCACCGTTTAACAATATTTTGACATGGTGAGAACTACACAGGATATGCCAAATTTCTCAGTGTTTCATGCCGTATGATCAGTTTGGCACATCTTCAGACCATTTTTTTTCCAGAATTTTTTTTAGTTCTATACGACACACTTTAAGCCATGCCCATTACCCCTTGGCCATGCCCCTGTTTCTATAAGCCACGCCTGCTTATCTAGCAAGGTGCTAAAAGAGTCTAGTAAATCTGCCCCTGTTTATGTGGACATAGCATATGCTATTTATATAGACACTGCATAGTATGTGGGCATAATATATACTATTAATCTGAGTACGGTATGATGTTGTGTAGGCAGTATAAGCACAATTTATCTGGACACTGTATGGCACAACCTGGGCACAGTAGGTACTATTTGTGGGCATAATATACACTATTTATCTGAGTATGGTATAGTGTAAGCACAATTTATTTGTGCACTGTATGGTACCATCTGGGCACACTAAGCACTATTTGTGGGCATACTATGTAGACAGTATAAGCACAAATTATCTAGGCACTGTATGTGTGATCTGGGCAAATAAGGTACTACTAGTGGGCATAATATGTATAGTTCATCTGGGTACAATAGGACACCAGGTAGTATAAGCACTGATTTTGGAGGAAAGTATGGCACGATTTGGGCCTAGTAGGTACTATCTTTGGGCATGGTACGTACTATGTATCTGGGTACAGTATGACCCTATGTAGGCAGTATATGTACTATTTATCTGGGCACTGTGTGGCAATGACTTGGCAGTGTTTGCACTTTAGAGCAGATTTAATGGATCTGCAGGAAAATAAACAGATTGAGAAGGCATAGTATATTCAAGTGCTAGGTCATCTTAAAAACCATCTGCTTCATTCACAACTGGGAAATTCTGATCAGCAGAAGGTTCATGCTGGAATAGCTTGATTTTATGCTCTTCAAATTAAAGAACAATTCTTAATTATGTAATGTGGTCACTGTGCAGAAACCACACAAGCAGCAGCTGATCATGAGACACTCAGTTAACACCTCTGTGTTCAGCCTTCATGTACAGATACAGGAGATGGCACATCAATGCTTGTCACATGGTGGCCTGTAATAGAACATTGGTGTGCAGTAGATATAGGACTTTCAGCCTCAGTCATATCTAATTTTAAAGTTCTGTTACTAGCAGCCTTGGGTTCCATTTTTAAGTAACATTTACAGGTTAAATCCCATATAATATACTAAAGTAACAATGTCAATCTGGCTCTAATATTGAACTACATCATGTCTTATACTCCAGTCACATCCAAAGCTGCATTTACAATTCTGCTGGCTTTCTATAGCACCTTAAGCTTCTCTTGCATCCCATTCTGGATCAGTATCTGTATAGAGCTGTAGCACCGTGGAGGATAAGGAACTGTACAGCAACTACATTTCCAACAGTGTATTGCACCATTACTATGTAAGGACTTACAATGTTTCTTCACATTATATGGAGATTTTTGCTGTATGAAGCTTCGCAGAGGACACATAGTTACATAGTTAGTACGGTTGAAAAAAGACACGTGTCCATCAAGTTCAACCAAGGGTGGGGAAAATGTGGGTGAAGGGAGAGAGACAAGGACTTCAAGCCCAGCCCAACCACTGGTTAATGCCCTGAAACCCACAAGGCAAGAACCAATCTGCTCCAGTGGAGACCCCAGCTCTGACCCCAGAGCCTCCACCAGACAGGATCCAGATGTTCTAGAAAAGACCAATTTACAGTGCAAAACCCAAATACGGTCATAAATGGCTGATGCTGGGACACATCAGAACTAGAAGCTTCTATATTATAAGAACATACTGGATGGTTGGCCTGAGCGTGGATGAATCTTTGTGTCCTCAAATAGCCTTAAATATGAAAGAAGTCACAAACCTAATACAGCAGTTTAGAGATGACTGACAGAGGTATAATGATGTCATTATGTAAGTATCAGCCAGAAATTTGCTTGTGGGGCTATGTCCCAATCAAGCCTTCAAGAAAGTCATGTTGTTGCCCACTTAATGACTAAGCCACGGTAGCGCTACATCCACAGTGACATTATGTCATGTAACTGCATGGACCAATGGTTGTAGGGCGCATTGCAGCTTAGTTGCTGCACCACAGCAAGATGAACTGGAACTTTTTTCCTCTTTACTGCAGGTTGGAAATCTTAATAAACCACACTCACTGACAAAAAATAAAGCACCAAGGAGTTCTTATAATCGAATAAAATGTAAAATGATACTGTTTGCCTGAATGTAATGATGACTCATGTAAGTGATTACAATATTAGAAAGAAAGGGTACGTTTATTGGGGAAAACTGCACAATTGAAAGGAGGCTCTTAGGCCCCTGTTGGCCGTCTCTAGCCTGGGTATAAGATAAGATTCTGTTGGGCATGCAGGCAGACAGGTTCCATATGGCATCCTGTGCACATTTGCCCACAGATGTTGCAGCTGGTCTTCTAGATCTTGCACGCTTGTAGGATGCCAAAGCTCTCATCTCAGCCAAACCCACAAATGCTTGATTGGCGATAAAACTAATCACCAGGTAGGCCAAGGAAGTGTTACAATCTGATGGGAGACATTCCTTGGAAACCCTTGGGTATGTTCACATGGTGTGTTGGATCCGATTTTGGATCCGTTTATGATACCTGTTTGGATCCATGTTTCGGACCCTAAACGGGCCAAACAATGTGCAGTGTGATTTACATCGCTTTCCATGTAAAACAGGCATCGGATTTGGATCGCCGATGCGCGTTTACTTGCGTCTTTCGGATCCGTTCAAAGAATTGTCATGTCAATGCTTTATCCAAAAGACGCAGCAGGCACCCTATCTAAAACTATAGGGTGCGGTCCTGCTGCAGCCAAACATGTATTGGATGCATTTTGGATTTGATTTACACAGCGCTTTTGGATGTGTTTTTCGGATTCAAAAACGGATCCAACACGCCGTGTGAATATACCCTTAATGTGTATGGGCAAGCAATATCCTGCTAAAACTTCCAGTTGGAAGCCATGAGGGGAAACACATGTGGCCACAGAATGTCCCACATATATCGTTGAGTTTTCAGTGTCCCTTATGTCACTACTTACACTACTTATGTTATGATATGTCACTACTTATGTTACTACTTACCTCACAGGACCTTCTCTGCTCTCCCCTTATCAGCTCCTCACACAACCGTCTCCAAGACTTCTCCCGTGCTTCACCCACACTCTGGAACTCACTGCCCCAACACATCAGACTCTCCTCCACTTTCACCAGCTTCAAAAGCAACCTGAAAACCCATTTCTTCAGGCTTGCCTATAACCCTTCACTAACCTGCTGTCACTACTTCCTCCACAAACATGTCTGCCCCTCACCTCCTGTCTCTTTCCCCTCCTTGTAGATTGTAAGCCCTCGCGGGTTGGGTCTTCTCTCCCTCTGTCGTTCCAATTGTCATTAATCACCTATCATTGTGCTCATTTGACTTATGTTATATATGTAACCCCCTCGATTGTACAGCGCCCTGGAATCAATGGCGCTTTAAAATAAATAATAATAATAATACTTAGGGTGATTGACAATCTTATGCGATGGATCTCCAGATCATCACACCAGCAGCTGGGGCAGTGTGTACCTTAATAGAAAGAAGAGTATTGAAGTGCTCACCACAAGGCCTCCATGCTCAGGCCCTATTTGCCGTTGGATCCCAAACAGGATCTGAATTTGTCACAAAATACAATACTGTCAGCCCATAGCAGTACAGGTCGTGCTTTTACGACACCCCTGCAAACAAAGACGATGGTCGCTGGCTGTCAATGGCATGTGCTGCAACACCAAATTTCCTTCTGCTAAGCGCTTGAAAATGGTTTGAGTAGAGAAAGGGTGCGTAATGTCTGGATGGTGGGTGAGGAAACTGTAGGAGCTGCTTGTTGTTGGATCAAATAATCCTTTCTACTGGGGGTCTGTCTGCACTTTCTGAAGTCTGCTCCCAGAGTTTACGTGCCCTCACATAATCACTGCTCCTAACAGCTTGGATGGCAAGCCATTTAGTGAAATGACCATTCTGCTTCTATGGCACAACCTAGGGCGACATGTATTAACGGGACTGTGCCAGTATTCTGGCGTCCTTTCAGCCCAAAAACTGGCACAGCCCTGTGCGCTCAATGTATGAGATGGGGCAATCCAAAATTAGGCGCATTATCGGTGCCTGCGGCACTTTGTAATGCACCTGAGATCTGGGGGCGTTCTGGAGGTGTTGTACTACAATCATATGATTCTACACATTTATGACTGGAGGTCGGCAAATCCAGGTGCATTACTGCTGGAACAGGTAAACCACTTTTAAAGTGATTTACCTGTGCCTGAAGTGTCGCTTTGTAGCTAGAAAGCGCTAAATCTATGACTCGCAGTAGAACAGGTTCACAGCGCTACTAAAGCACGCAAAAAAATGGCAAAATCATACATGTCGCTCCTAGTATCTCATCAGATCACAGCCTGTTTGAGATGTAACCACATGCCGAGTATTATGACAATCCAACATTTCTACCTGGGTGTGTTATTTTTTATTTTTTTTTTTGTCAGTGAGTGTAGATAAAACCTGTCTGGTTTAGTAAACTTGAAGAAATGACAGAATTTCAATTTAAAAGAGTTAAATGAGAACTGTGTAATGCTTCATTTCTCCTGTTGTGGCGCTATAGAGATGTGTCACACTTTCTGTTGCTATCCTTATTAAAAAGGGAGATTATCAAAATATGAAAATCCTTTAAAATAAAAATTGAACATTAAAAAAAGAAACAAAAAATAAATTACAAATTTTAAATAAGGTTAAAAAGAAAAAAAAATCAAACAAGGTTAAAGGCTTGGCCAGGACTAGAAAAACATGGCTGCATTCCTCAAGAAACTGCTCCACACCTGTCAGTGGGTTTATTTCTGCTATTGCAGCTCAGTTGCATTAAAATGAATGGGGCTGAGCTATAAGGGGCCGTTCACACGGCTTATTCTGTAACTGATTCCAGCCGTACTGCGCGCCGTATTTGCGCTGCAGTACGGCTGGAATCCGTCCCAGTCATTAGAGTAATCCACAGTTCTCATAGAGAACTGTGGATTCCGTCTCTTCTCCCCGCTCGGCAAATACACCCAGGGGGGAGAAAGTACATGCACATGTACGCGCCGTGATTAATGAGTGTCTATGGGGCCGGCGAGCTTCCGGCCCCACGCCCCGCTGCACGGCAGCCGGCGTAATTGCGGGGCGAAATCCGTCCCCGCAATTACGTCAGCAGTAAGCCGTGTGAACATTGCCTAATACCAGAAAGAAACCCATAGTCAGGTGTGGAATGGTTTCTGGAGTGAAGCAGTCAGGGGTGCCAGTAGGACAGTATGGGCAGTAGTCCTGTCAGGGGCCCTAATCAAAAAGGGGCCCACTGATATGTTAAAAAATAGGAACTAGTAATGGGTGGGGGCCCCATTTGATTTGGCTGTATGGGGCCCTGAAACGGTTAATAGATGACTGATGGCAGCCCTGGAAGCAGTCATGTTTTTCTAGTTCTAGTCCTTTTAATAACTGGGATCGGAAAGCTTTAAGGTTTTTTCCCATATCCTAACCTTCAGGGTTGCTCTCTCCAGTCTCTTCTAAGGGAGTTCCATATACAGGTGAATGATTGTGCTAAGCTGTATTCAGAAATCCCATAGAAATGAACAGAAAGAGCCATATAAGCACAGTCATCTGTCGAGTTCTCTGGGATCTGCAAGGGGCTGCCTGCAAATTTGGAAGTTTAATGATGACAGTATCCCTTTAAAAGTTGTTAAAGAGATCAATGTGAGTCTAATAGCTCTAAAATTTCAGACTCCATTGACTTCAATGGGAAGAAAATAGGGTGGATCCAGATCAAAGGTCTTATAGGCCCGGATTATCTCATTTTTAGTCCCCAGAATTGGTATTTGGACAGTTATAAAGAGACATCCACTGGATATAGAGTCAGGTTCTTATAATTTTATATTCTCTGATGTACAGAGGCCAAAATGTTGGAAACATAAGATACACATCAATGATTGAATGATGGTAATAAAGGGGAGAGATGTAGTCATCATGCTATGGCCTTAAAGGGGTTGTCAAGGATTGATGCTTTCTTCTTAAAGGGGTTCTGCCATGATCTTATTTCACACTTCCTGTAACCAGCTCCTCAGCTCTGTTTGCTCAGAAGGGGGCGTGTGTGATTTGTTTGAATTACATATCATGTGACCCAGCAGGATGACATCACCATGCCTTTCCTCTCTCTAATCAAAGAAAGATCTGTTAATGTAAAGAGTTGTGAGTAGCTGAGAGGTAAAGTTTTTGCCTCCAGGCACAAAGGTCCTCGGTTCAAATCACTGCAGGAACCAAAACCTATGTTGTTGTTTTTTTCTCTTTATCAATGCACAGACCTCATTGAAGTTTCTTTTTTATCTATTTGCCCTGTTTGTCTAATTGCTAAGGAGGTGATGTCTGAGCATGTGCCACCAGGCCTGAGAAGCTCTCAGCCCCGGTCGTAACCCCTGGAGACGAGCTGTAAACAATGGATCACTAAGGGAGCAGCTAAAACAAAAATAGTGCGGAATTTTTAATAATAATGAATGGTGAAAATGTTTAGTATTTCATTTGCAAGCTTCCCACGTCAATTTTACTTAGTGGCAAAACCCCTTTAAATCAGTACAACACCTGTCCATGGCTTTTACCTTGTAGTGCAAGTAAAATAGACTGCAATACCACACCCAATCTGTAGACAAGTGTGGCGCTGTTTCAGACTAAACAAAAAAACAGCCATGGTCTTCTAATCCTGAAAACCTGTTTAATACCTTATGACTTTTGGTGACTAGATCATGCAAGATTGTGACAGACAGCAGTACAGGCACAAGCACCATGCTCTGAATCCATGCAGGAAATGCAACATTTAATCCAGAATCACAAGATGCATAAAATACAGATAACTAATGGGATAGAAAACACTACAACATTTCAAAATAAACATATAAAATCATCTAATGCATTATATTACATCATTATTATTACTGCCCCATAGTAATTCAGTCTACACTAAAAGTAGAACAACTAAACAATGCATAACAATATTTGTCTGGTGTAGTTTGTTTTACTTTGTTTCATATTGTCCCTATTCTACAGCTTCAGAGCTGAAATCCCCCAACATTTCCTTCTTGTTTAGTGTCAGCACAGATATGACTGCTGATTGGCATTCTGGGAAACAACAGTATATAGCTGTATGGAAAACTTTGCTCACACCTCTATATCATAGAAACTTAGCTAAGCCTAGTGCTGCTTTAAAGAACAACCAGCAGAATAGTCAATGCAATTCCGGAATATAATGCTATATGTAACTCAAGCTCATTATAGGAGAAGTAATGTATGTACACAGTGACTGCACCAGCAGAATAGTGAGTGCAGCTCTGGAGTATAATACAGGCTGTAACTCAGGATCAGTACAGGATAAGTAATGTAATGTATGTACACAGTGACTGCACCAGCAGACTAGCGAGTACAACTCTGGAGTATAATACAGGCTGTAACTCAGGATCAGTGCAGGATAGATAATGTAATGTATGTACACAGAGACTGCACCAGCAGAATAGTGAGTGCAGCTCTGGAGTATAATTCTATATAACTCAGGATCAGTACAGGATAAGTAATGTAATGTATCTACACAGTGACTGCACCAGGAGAATAGTGAGTGCAGCTCTGGCTATAATACAAGCTATAACCCAGTATCAGTGCACGATAGATTATGTAATGTATGTATAGTGACTTTACCAGCAGAATAGTGAGTGCAGCTCTGGAGTATAATTCAGGGTGAAACTCAGGATCATTATCAGATAAGTAATGTAATGTATGTACACAGTGACCGTACCAGCAGAATAGTGAGTGCAGCTCTGGAGTATAATACAGGATGTAACTCAGGATCAGTATAGGATAAGTAATTTAAAGTATGTACACAGTGACTGCACCAGCAGAATAGTGAGTGCAGCTCTGGAGTATAATACAGGCTGTAACTCAGGATCAGTACAGAATAAGTAATGTAATGTATGCACACACTGACTGCACCAGTAGAATAGTGAGTGCAGCTCCGGAGTATAATTCAGGGTGTAACTCAGGATCATTATCAGATAAGTAATGTAATGTATGTACACAGTGACTGCACCAGCAGAATAGTGAGTGCAGCTCTGGAGTATTATACAGGCTGTAACTCAGGATCAGTGCAAAATAGATTATGCAATGTGTAAACACTGACACCATCAGCAGAATACTGAGTGCAGTACTCAGGATCAGTACAGGATAAATTATGCAATGTATGTACACAGTGACTCCATTAAAATAATAGCGAGTGAAGCTCTGGAGTACAATATATGTAAGGCTGAAGGTCTAAACATGCCCTAACTCAGGATCAGTACAAGATTATCATAGACTTGGATAAAAGGAGCTGATCACTGTAATCAATTAAAAATATATTATCTATCTATCTATCTAAACCTCTTCAGATCCTCTACAGCAGTAAGGACCTCTCCTGTGAGCATCTCAAGAAAACTCCTACCATACGAAATACGGGATCCCGAAGATGGCAATCCCTCCAATACCCTAGATTTGCACTTATATTCACTCCATGAATTTCCTGATTTTTGAATGTGCAAGATGACTGAAACGTGTGGCCTTCCTCCTGCGCTCTTCTTGTTCTCTAGGTCACATATATCTATTCATCCTCAATGAGTTGACAACCTATGAGGGGTAATGAGGCATCACAGATGAGGGGCTCAATAACAGTCACTAAGATTTTCAGAATATTTCTCCTTAAACTTGACGTAATCGCCTTGTGGACATTGGTGTGAATACAATGGTCAATATCGGCTGTGACGGAATCAGTGAGCGATTCATGTCTGTATTGAACATGCCATTCCATGGACACAAAGCAAACACACACACGTGGTTCAAAAACCGTGAAGCGTGGGGAGTAGAGCACCTAGACAGCCAACGTATTAGCTTCTTCCCGGAGAGAAGCTAATGACGTCACTTGCACTGGCTTGTCTGCTCTCCTTACCTTTCACATGTAGTATCGTATGATGTCTGAATGGGGAGTTTGGACGGGAGTCGCTGTGGGCTGAGCTGAAGCTGCCAGTACGCATGTACGGCAAGCGCTGCACAGCAGTACACAACAACTCTGGCAAGTGACAGGGAAGGGAGAAAAGCCGGGTGTAACGGGCAAAGAACATAAAAAGAGAGAGCAGGGGAGGGGAGGAAAGAACAGAAAAAAAGCACAAAATAAGAGACAGATCTGGGAAAAATAGAGGGGTCCAAAAATGTTAAAGAAATTAAATGACAGTTAACAGAACAGAGCAGGAAATGAAATTAAAACATTACAGGAACATAAGGGTTAAAGCTGCAAAACTGGACACAAAGGAGCCAAACTGGCCCAGGAGGCGGAGCCAATGGAGACCACAAAACACTGGACAAATCCTTTAAGGTGCTGTCCCCTTATCCACTGTTATCAGTTATACAGGTCATAAAATAGTGAGTAATTGGGGCAGTATGACAACCTCCCACTACTGAGAAGGGAGGCCTGGTGTAAAAGCTCTGAGGCAGGTGTATGGGCCATCCCCTTCATGGGGCACTAAACTCTTTATAACTAGAGTTGTTTAATCATGAAATTAAAAGAAGTAATCACTTTGTATTATAAACCTTTTTCCATTTTACTGTGTTGTCAAGTCCTTTGCAGCAGCTGCAGTGTAAAAAGGGGGGAGGTCATCCTGTTTGTTATAGCTACATTAAAGGGGTTTTGCCAGGATGTGCCTTATCTGCTAAGAAGCTAATGTAAACAAAGCAATGCTGAGCTGAGAGATACACAGCCAGAGCACAGAGCCATGCATAAGGGATCGTGTGAAATGTGCACTCAAATAATCAAACTACAACTAGTGGATTCTGTATACAAACGACAACAGCTTTCTCCACAGCAGCTTGAAAGCTTCTTCATGTTCTCTGTCATCAGATAAAGCAGGTATCTACTCAGATAATCACACTACAACTAGTGGATTCTGTATACAAAAGACAACATATTTCTACCCGGTGCCTTGAAAGCTTCTTCAGCTCCCTTTCATCAGATAAGAAGCCCGGTCAGCAGCTCTTGTCACTCTGCCTGGTCGTATCTAATGCAAGCTTTTAAGTAACTAAGGGCAGGTAAGGCAGCCTGTAGCTCTCTCAGGCTGCAATTTTTTAATCACATATATTTAGAAAAGTGATTAAATACCCATTTTGGAGGATCCCACGTCAACATTACATCGTGGCAAAACCCCTTTAAGGGTCATTTCTATATGGATGTAGGTGCATCCACTGTACTGGATAGACTCATATGCACACACAATATATTGCATGGATGAGGTTTAGGAAGCAGCAGCAGACAAGTTTTTCTAATCTTATACAACCCAAGTAAACCTACATTATAAGTCCCTGAGTTTTCAGCCAGTCAGGACGGGAAGTCTCCGCACCCCAGGAAGATTACCATGGACATTGTGTTCTGTTCTCATTTCCACAATGGACTTTCCATTTATTCTGATATTTTTAGTGACAAGAATATTCCTTTCCCCAGTATCAACAGTGCAATAGAAGTCTTACCTTTAGGGGACGCTGCATCCTCCCTCAGATACAAACACAAATTTATACTTCCCTAGCCTATTTCCATCTTGACTTGCATCAGGCCCAATATATTACTCCTTTCAGTAGTCACACTAACCTGGGGCACTGTATATTACACCTATTTCCCTTACAACCTACAGGCAGTGCTCTATACTACACCTATTTCTCTTCTGACCTCTAGGTGCCGCTGTAGATTACATATCAGTTGCATATATTGAGAGGGGGGGGGGGGCGGGGCACTGTGTATATTTAAGTATTTATCCTTCTGTCCTGTAGTGGGCGCTGTATATAAGTATTCATTCTAACCTTGCATTGTATACTACACTTATTTTCCCTCTGACCAACCAAAAGTTGTTGTATACCTCACCGTTGTAATTTCCAGTTTACAGGTGGCATTATACATTACATGTCATTTGCCTATCTAGGAGGGGGGCACTGTATACTATATTTGTATTTTTCCCTTCTTTTGACATGTAGAAATGCAGTTTAATATAATATATACTACTATCCCTTTTATGTTTGTTTCCCCTTTCAAGGTGTAGGAGATTCTGTGCACCTTAAGCCAGCTAGGAGTTGTAGTTCTCCAATCAATCAATATATGTAAGCAACATCTGTGCCAATTGTGCACTAGATGGCGCTGTAAGACATAATAATATAAAAACTGCAGGCACATAATATAATTACTCTCAGGCACTGAATGCTCTGTTGTCACAGCACCAAATTTTTGGTGCTGGGGAACGGAGAAAATCTCCAATCTGTGCACTCTGCCTGCACCTCTTGCTGCTCAAAATGCAGCGTGGACATATAGGAAAGGTGGATGCTCACCACTATGGGAGCAATAAATAAAGGGTATATGTTATACTAGTGAATCTAAAAAAAAATAGAATATCATTGCAAATTAAAAGGATTCTCCAGGACTATCTTTTTATTTGTTATAGGGCCCACAAATGTATTATATTAAACCTTGTAATTCATACTGTAATGAGTCTATACATGGGTTTCTCTATTTGACTTAAATGATTGATATCAATTATCTCTTCAGTGATATTCTAATTTTTTCAGATGCGCTAGTATGGTATATACAGTGGACAGAGAGTACCAGTATCTTCAAATTAACAGTGTATCGGACAAGATGCCATAAACAGAGCGGATCCTTACCGGGTCTGTGGAAATGTTGTGGGGAACGGGAGACAGTGGGTGTGTAGTTATGGCGGCTGTAGACGGGAGAGTTGATGGATCCTTGGCTGGTAGATCTCTGAATTATCCGCTCCCGTCCATCCTGATAGCCCTAAAAATTCAAGGAGACAAAAAGATCTCAGAATAAATGTAACAGAAAAAAGATAAGTCTCTTCATGCATCTACACAACTAGGCCTGGTACAACATCTGCGCCGGGTGTTCCAGCAGATTCCATAAAAAATTATGAAAAAATATAGTGAGGCATGCTGCGTTTTTTTCTGTTCACACGACGGACACCATAACGGAGACCTAATACACCCCGTAGTAGCCAATGCAATCCGAAATGAAACAGCACAGATGTGAACCAGGCCTGTCATCCAGATTTTCCGGGGTCCTGAGTGGCTTCCCTGCATTGCGCTTACCAGTCAGAGAAATAAGAGAGCTAGCTTCTTCTTAGTGCTTAAAATTACACTTTTTTAAAAGTCCAAGCACCCAAGTGCATAAAAAAGTGCAAGTGACACACAAAAAGGTGCACAAAAGTATGGCCTATTGTAAGCCCTCTCTAAAGAGAGAACAGCCCTCCTCTAAGCCCTATTCCTATCCCCTTAGGGTATGTTCACACGGCTTAATTGTGGGGCGTACAATACGCCCGCAATTATGCCGGGTCTTCGGGAGTCTTGCTGATCGGCGCGTACTCCCGTGACGCGGTGGGGGGGGGAGGGAGGAACTGGCATATTAGCTCTGCTCTGGGGATCCAGTTAAAGGGACATTGGTAACGGAGGGGTTTTAACAGCAGAGCACAGGGCTACAGAGCTCTAAAGGGTTAAAGTTTGTCAGTAAGAAAGATAAACAAGCTCCTGTGCTGCTGATAAGACACAGCAGGGAGTGATGTTATCTTCCCTGCCAGGGCTGCTAGAGTAGAGAAAGGTGGTTGGTAACCTAGGGAAGCTTGTGTACACAAGCAGGAGATAAGAACTGCTCTTACTGTGAAGGGAAGCAAAATCAGAACAGCAATGTATTTGGTAGTAATCTTTGCCTACATGTTTAAAGCTAATTAATGCGATGAGAATACATCTTTAAGGGTCAATAAATCCCAAATTGCTTTACACCTCTGAAAGAGATGGGACAGATATTTTGTTACCATGTGCCAGCACAATACTAGAAGATACTAGCAGTCTGTAAAATATTCACTGTAGCATTGACTCACCTCAGCAGAAGGAGTGGGAGACAAGGTTCTGGGAGACTAAAATATAAAAAACGTAATTAATGTTACTTGTACAACTGAGTGGATGCAACTTAGGAGAACAACATATAAAAACACACAAATCGGAATTAGTAAGAATCAGATGAATGTCAACCATTAGGAAATCGTTAGTCCACGTAACCCAAGCCGGCAGCGAATCATAGATATATATACACCCTCAGAGCACAGGTTCATGGTAGCTGCAGGATCACCACTGCCATATACAATAACCTGTAATATTCCACATGAACACTAGATGACGCTGCAATCATTTGCTGATAAGTTACCACTTTGTATGGAATTTGCAGAATTGTGTCTTTTGTGACAGTGATGTTGCCTATTGTGCTATTATTTGGCACTGAGCACTCTGAGTGATGAAGCGGCACAGTGTGCAACGGTGAGAGGCCCTGCCCCCACCGGTAACAGTCATCCCGATCCATTATGTGAATTGCTGCTCATTAATCCAGAACATTGCAGAGAGCATCATGTGCAGAGTGTAATGACCAGGGAGGACACAGAGCATATAAACACATGCTACTCCCATCATGCTCCCTCGTGCCCCGAAAACTGCTGAGTAAATGGCCAGGTGTGCAAAAATATCTAAAATCACTTTATTTAGGGGTTTATTATATTCTTCAGCTGCTGGAAAGTTCTATGCACAGTAATGAGGGTGCTGGTTTTATGGGAGAAGCCGTCATCAACAGTTTAGGCATCATGTGCGGTTTACTGTAATTTAGTGGTGGCAAGAAAAAAAAATTGCATGGGGGATGGGAACACCTTTATAGCCACTTTTAATTATCCCAATGCAATGAGATTAACAAGCGAAGCAATTCTGTACAAAGTCTTTATAATAAATCTTCTATTGTTTTGTGTCCACAGCTGCTATGCAGACCTATAGGGCATGTATGAAAACTGTCTAGGTCTAAGGGTATGTTCACACGGCATAATTGCGGGGCGCAATTACGCCGGGACTCCGGAGCTCGCACCAACTTCATAGACATTCATTACTAGCAGCGCGTATTCGCCGCTAATAATTGACATGTCACTTCTCTCCCCCCACAGCGTATTGTGCGAGCGGGGAGAGGAGGCGTAATCCATAGTTCTCTATGAGAACTGTGGATTACCGTAATGACTGGGACGTTTCTCGCCCCGTATTGAGCGCAGTACACCGTTAAATACGGGCCAAAATACGTCCCAATTTAAGCCGCGTGAACATAGCCTGAGACTGACTTTGTTGCCCATAGCAACCAATCAGAGTTCCCCTTTCATTCCATATGATTGGTCGCTATGGGCAACTAAAAGTCTTAGACCTGGACAGGTTTCATACAAGTCCCTGTCTTCATGGTTACAGACTACAAACCCTGTGGCCTGATCCTGCAGTCACATTAGTATGCAACTATCCTCTACACATTAGAGGCGTAATTTCAAGCTATTACAATACAAGTATCTTTATGTGACCTAAGGGCTTGTTCAGGCTGCAGGGCACAGCAGTGACTGCTACATCTGCACTCTCTATAGTTACGCCCCTGGCCCTAATGCTGCCAAAAACTGTGGCAAAAATCACGCGTGACAATGGCCACTACTTGAAAAGTGTAAAGCTGAATCACTGATTGGTTGAATGAATTGCGTGATAAACTAAATCACAGATTAAGGGTTGTAAGTGGGCGGTAGTGAGCCATGATCACACTGGGCCTTATGTATGAAAACGGTCTAGCAGTAAGACTGTCTTTGTTGCCCATAGCAACCAAACAGAGCCCATAATAACCAATCAGAGCCCATAGCAACCAATCAGAGCCCATAGCAACCAATCAGAGCTCAGCTTTTATTATTCCAGTGCACTATATGAAATGAAAGCTGGGCTCTGATTGGCTTCTATGGGCTCTGATTGGTTGTTATGGGCAATAAAGACAGTCTTACTGCTAGACCGTTTTCATACATAAGGCCCAGTGTTCATTCAGTTTTGCTGCAGTGCTCTCTGCCGCACCTTTACCCTGGCAGTAATTGACTGAAAGACAGTGATATTCACAGCAAAGATTTTAGTCCAGCAATAAATCCGCCCATAGACACACTGATCACTCAGCTGACAACTGCAATGGGCACTCAGTAATCATTGTCCCCAGAAGGGACAGATCTGCCAGGAGATGAGGGTGCCCCATGTTGTACAGTGCCATGTTCAGTAGTGTGGAGATCTGTGCTGATTGGAGCAGCAGTAATGGATAGGTTATGGTCGATTGTTTTCGCCAGCCTGAATATGTGTGTCTAGGATCGGCTTACAGAAGAGAATGTTATACACAGAGAGCGGATTACACTACCAGGGATGAAGGAGACCTGAAGCCATGAGAATGTAACCACACACAACAAACCAGCTTAACCCTAATCCCCAAAAATCCTGTGTCCCCCACACAATCTATTCAGCCATTTCTTAGTTTTATCTGTTTCAAGGAAATCTGGGTAACAACCAATATGGACACCGCTATGTCTCCTAGAAGGTCATCACCCAGCTTTTCACACTCCTGCTTGTCTATTTATGCATTGATACATCTCCAGTATTGAACACAGGAGATTTGCTATCAGTACACTAGGACAGCTGGGTGGCCACCCCAGTGAGTCATATAATGATAGATCTGCCTTAGGAAAGCTGGGTGACATCCAATATACCTAAGTAACAGGAACAGAAGAGGACGTATGCAGGACTGGACTTATATTTACTGGAGATGATTTGGTGTAAGAGGTGCTGATTACTATCACAAATATGTCATCCTTCTGCACCTAAGTTGCTAGGCAGGATTCGGGAGGACATTATAATCTACAAAACAAGGATTCCAGTTTCATTTACGCAGAATAAATATGTATTCTTCTTTATTTTCCTATAAACACATTAAAAGCACGGAACACGATCCATATGAAACAAATCACACATTTTCGCGTTTCAGGACACCCTCAGGGTATGTTCACACGGCGCGTTGGATCCGTTTTTGGATCCATGTTTCAGACCCTAAGTGGACCCAAACACGCATCTAATAATGTGCAGTGTGTCTTATCATGAGCCATACATCTTAAGTAGTACTCTCACCACAGCTGAAGTCCTTAGGTACCCTAGATCACGCTCCAGACACCATAGGCTGAAACCGGTAAAGCAGCAAAAATACTTTAAATCCAAAAAAGGAAAAACCTGTCCAGCAACATAAAAAAAAAATATACTTTATTAGAAAATACATCCTCCACAGAAGAGTGAGGTACAAGAAGCCACACTTGCGCGTTTCGGAACAAGAATTTTTTCCGAAATGTGCAAGCGTGGCATCTTGTGCCTCAATCTTCTGTGGAGGATGTATGTTCTAATAAAGTAGTTTTTACTTTGATCCCGCTAAACATTTTTTGGGGATTTAAAGTACTTTTGCTACAGTGTGTTTTACATTGCTTTCAATATAAAATAAACAATGGCGTTCAGACGTGTGATCGCCGATGCGTCTTTGTGATGCGTCTTTCTGATCCATTCAAAGAATTGACATGTCAATTCTTGATCCATTTGACGCAGCAGGCGCGCTATTTAAAACTATAGGGTGTGCTTCTGCTGCAGCCAAAACGCATCCAAACACGTACCTGCTTGTTGGATGCGATTTACGCAGCGCTTCTGAATGCGTTTTTTGTATCCAAAAACGGATCCAACACGCCGCGCGAACAACCCCTAGTGGTAGCGTATAATTAAGGGTGTGTCCCAAAGCGCGTATGACTAAGGGGGTTCTCACAGAACATATTTGCGGTGCGGACCTATGCACATAATTGCACCGAAATACACCCCCACAAATATGGTAAAAAGAATGTTACTAGTAAAATCAAGGTGATTTTACAATTAATTTTTTTCTGCATGTAATGTATGCTCGGAAAAAGAAAAGCTAAGAAATAGAAAGGTAAAGGAGTCAGCATGCTGCCTCGTGTTGAAAGTATGAGCTGCCTAGCGCATGCTTTCAACAGCGCTAATGAAGGCCCATTGTGGCACATACCTGAATGCAGTACAATACTCCATGTGAACACCCCCTAAGATTATGTCCTGAAACGCGCAAGCGTTTGATTTGTTTCAAATGGTTTGTGATCCGTACTTTTAACGTGCTTATGTGAAAATAAAGAAGGATATATAGTTTTTCCCCACTGGAATCCTTGTTCGTTATCTCCAAACGAAAAACAATCCAGTAAAGTGGAATAATTTACTCCTTGTAGCAATGGAAGTCGGCATTCCTGTTGTGGCTGATTTACAGTATAATTTAGGTACAGCCCCCACTATATACACTGATCAGTATTCAGAATCACATTGTAATGGACTTCAGGTCTCCTTTACTGGCAAGATCAGCACATCCCAACTTACTCTCTCATTCAGTACTGAGGAGCGGTCACTCCCGGGGCTCTGTGGCTGTGGACAAGAGTCACCAAGGTCATTTATAAAAGCACAGATTACAGCAGTGTAATGGATATATCCCAGACCCACAATAGTTTATAAAACTCCTAGGATCTGTAGTTCCTCCAAACCATAGGAGATAATGTAGACACTGTGCTCACCTCCCCCATGCTCTGCCTGTCCTGCCGCTCGTCATACGTGGATGTATGAAAGGATTCATAGGTGATGAGATCCGGGCGCTCTATGTCGTAAATGGCTTTAACTTTGGGAATGGCGGCGAGGTCCTTGTAGTCCAGGATCTCGTCGTCCACTTTAGCCTGAGGAGTCACATTTAACAGGAGATGTGATTAATATATTATATCACTGACAATGATAACATATAACATACTGGTCCACGAAACCAAAGTTCCAGCTTTCACTGGTCAAATCCTTCGGTCAACTCCAGAAGGAGAGATGAGTAGGGTCCATGATCCTTTTTAGAGGGTGTTTCTTACAAAGCAAGAAGCCACAAAGCAAAACAGTCCTGCTTGTTGACAGTGAATGGACTGCTAATACATACTCATAGGTGAAGATTTGTTACAATATATTTGGGGTGACTTGTACAGTATGTACAGGGCTGCGGCAGAAGCCTGGCGTATTTTCAGCCCTAAAACTGTCGTACTAGAACCTACACATGTATGACGTTTGAATGGCAAATCCAGACGCATTACTGCTGGAATAGGTAGACCACTTTAGAAGTGGTTTACCTGAGCCAGAAGTGTCGCTTTGTAGCTAGAAAATGCTAAATCTATGACCCGGAGTAGAACAGGTTCATAGATTCAGGTGCATTCTACACTACTAATGTAAGCAAAAAAATGGAGTCTGAGCGCCAAAATACATAAATGTCGCCCTTAGTTTCCACAATCCTCTCTGAGCTAAACAGAGGAACAGCATAAATCACTTTCCTGTCCTGATAGTTTGTTACAATGGTTCAGGCTTTTAGCTCAACAAGGATTGTGTAGACTGGGTACATCTGTAACAAACCCTCAGATGAGGTCAGTATGGAGGTACAGTCTGGATCTTTGTAGATTATAAAGACACTAAATGGTACTAAAGCTGGAAAACCAGAGGTTATCTTTTACATATCTCCATTGTAATGACTTACTCGTGGCACTATCCCATTATTTCTTGTCCTTTTCCTCAGTGTCTTCAGTCAGTCTTGTAGCATTAGGCCGTGTTCACACGGCTTATTCATGACGGATTTGTGCGCTCCCAAATCCGGCGTGAATAAGGGGCAGGACGGGGGCGTGGCCGGAGCGCGGCGAGGGCGCTGCTCCCGGCCCCAAAGACTGTCATTATCTACAGCGCGTACGCGCTGTAAATAATGTGCATGTCACTTTCTCCCCCCGCGGCGGATTCGCCGAGCGGGGAGGAGCGACGGAATCCACTGTTCTCTATGAGAGCAGTGTATTACCGTAATTACTCCGACGGATTGGCGCCGTACTGCAGCGCAAATCCGGTGCGGAGTACGGCGCCAATCCGCGGACAAATAAGCCGTGTGAACGAGGCCTTACAGTTACCTGGGGAGTGGTTATCGTGAATCAACCATTACCTATATTTCTATTGTAAACGTGGCCCAAAATCTCAGAGGGATTTTCCAGCACTACATTATGGATGGGCTACTCACACAAATGGTATGGCCTGGTGATCCCGGTATACTGGATCCTGTGCGGGAGTAGACACTCTCAGATGAAGACCTTGTGGGCTGAAACACAAGAAGCATTGTCAATTGTAAGAGTGTGGAGATAGAGCTGCTAATACAAATCCATCCTGCAGTTACATCAACCCATTAACCACAGGAAGAAACCCTCCAATGCATCCTAATATGAGCATCCCAATACGAGCAGCCATTTGCACTCTAGGAGGAACTAGAGGGTAAATGGATGGGAAAAGGAGAAGGACTGAGATCTCTAGCTCGGGAAGTGGCATAGTGGTGTAAATCATCAGTATGGGGTGTTCATATGACGTATTTGTGGGGCGTATTTTGGCACGAAATAGTGGCGAAATATGCCCTGCAAACACGGTAAAATCAGTTACCAACTATAGCACTAATTGAATGCTGTGTAAATTCATTATTGTCTTTCAGATGATGATTTTACAATCGTATACAATCGTATATACGTAATGTACGCCCATAAAGACACGAGACCTGTCACTTCTTTGAGGCTCTTACGTGCTGAAAAACAGGAATGTATTGAAGGCAGAAAGCTGCCTTATGCTGAAAGCACATACCTTCACCAGCGCTAAATGTGCGTGCCGCAATACACCATGTGAACGTGCCCTTAGGGTTAGAATGCAAAATAAGGGTTGGAGGTTGTAGCAGTGTGGACCAACCCCAGGAGGGGACCACATGTGTAAGGGTAAGACCGAACAAGTGGCTGTCCACATTCAGCCGAAACCATGATCCTATGCTGCTATGGCCACACGAGTTTGCTGGTATCTCGTGCTGCCACATGGGGCCATGTTTCTTGGCTGCATCATGGCTGCTCCCAAACTGCTCTGTGCATTCCTGCTCTAATAGTGTATACAGATACCAGCAAGTGACCTCCTTAGAGAGGGCGGTGTATTGTTGTAAACAGCAGTGGATCCTAATGAAGAGGGGGGTCCTGTGAACCAGGACCACTAAAGAGCTTGGAGAAGGATCCTGCGGTGAATACATCCAGAGGGGGCCAGATTAAGAACAAGGGATGTATTGGTGTAAGCATCATTAGGAAGAGGGGAACAAGTGTTGTGAATAGAACAGAAGAGGTGTAAACCAACAGAAGAGGTGTAAACCAACAAGGGGGGCCTTACTGATTGAGGTGGGGGGGGGGGAGTATAATTGAGTTTAATACCAAGGAAAAGGAGGGGTCCTTTTGTTTTTAGATTTGGCTGTGCTATCTAGCTGAGCTGAATGAGCCGGTTTTCCCTGTGGGTATCAATATGTTTTGGCGATACCCCTCGTAATAATACATAGTGCTGATCTCAGGGTTCATCGCCCTCTCTGCAGACTGAGGTCATACATTTCTGGGTGATCACTGGAGCACGCCCTTCACATTCAGACTCTTAGATTATTGTTAAAGCCAAAGGAAATCTGAGAATATAATTACAAGAGAAGCTGATGTAACATTCGCAGAACAATAACCGAGAAGTGAGGGTCACCCTACAATCACTGACATTCAGACACTTTCCAGTTATATCTGCTTCATCTTTGCTAGAAACAGACAAACTAAACACTGACATTTTTTTTTAAAATGTAAAAACGCACTTTATAGCGTTATTACCAATTTACTAAGTGATGGCATACCGACCTGTGGGACCTCCGAGATCATGAGAATTAAGAGACTGCAGCCCTTCTAAGTTTTCTATGTAAAGCTGTACCATAGTGACTAGTTGTGCAGAGAACTGCACTTGGCCCCATCTACTCTTTAAAGAACATTTCTATCCTTAATCAGAGTTCAAATATCCCATCATACAGGGCTGTGGAGTCGGAGTCGGTGCCTATTTTGCAGGAGACGGAGTCGTCATAAAATGGACCGACTCCGACTCCCTAAATATATAATAAGTTGGTCCAGTTAGTTCGATGCAGTGCAAAGAGGAAGAGGAATTGGGTCCGGCCAGTGCTACTGCTCCCATATCTTCAGCCTCATCACATGAGGAGTGTAATTGATGACATGGAGCAGGTAAAGCGCTGCCCCAGGGGAAAAGATTCTGCTCCCAGGGCAAACAGATTTCAGCAACCATTCATCAGACCTGATTGTGGCTGAGGCAATTCCTTTATACCCCGACACTGTTAAAGATGTTGCCCCTTTGGTCACCGCTTTGCCCCCAACCCAAGTTAGTATAGAGAGTCTGTTTTCTAGCCTGGAAATAATGAGATCAGATGTGAGGTCATGTATGCAGGATCTAATGGAAGCAATAATATTTCTCAGAACAAATTCAGAGACTCCACAAAAGTTCCTGCAGTGTTTTGCATATTTACAATTTTTGTGTTCTAAAGTCATATCCAATAAATATATTTTACACTGACAAGCAAGAGGGTAACAATGTTTTGAACTTGTGACTTTCAGGTTCCATATTTCACCATCCACTACAGTTTTGTACATGAGGCTCCTGTAATTTTATATACAGTCATCTTACCGATCTTATACATAAATTTGACTTGCAAGTATTTAGCATCTGCTTAGTTCTGCAGATTCTTTCCTGTAACTACATTGTTACTGTTTTGCTCCTAAAAATCAAAATGTTAATGTTTATTATTTTCTTAGTATTTGGGAAACCCACATTTGGCTTTCTATACTGCCTGAATCCTTCTGGGCTCTGAATCAGATTCAAGCACATCTTGACCAAAATCTGATCCCAGGTCTCTACTACACATTCCCAATGTTGGTGCAGACTGGACTTGGATACAAATACAGCTTTTCTTCACAAGTGTTCCCTAAATAGCTTGATTATTGTATCATAAGGTGATAAACAGCCTGATGTTACCATTTTACTACAGTAAAGTTATCACTTAAACATGCGTCGTGAATGAGGGAGTCATGAGTCGGAGGTCTGGGAAATTGGGGAGTCGGAGCTTTGGCTTGCCGACTCCACAGCCCTGCTGATCATTCCCTGCTTGTTCAGTATGTGCACAGAGCTTGCTGCAGTGATCCACATGTTTGGATGTGTTATGATTACACTAGACTATGTACAGTCCTCATCAACAAGAAACAAAAACTGCCTCCTCCATCTATATTTTTAGGATCTGCCCCTCATCTCCTATCTCTTTCCTCCTCCCTTGTAGATTGTAAGCCTTTGCAGGGAGGGTACTCTCTCCCTCTGTACCAGTTGTTTGTCATTTATTGTCACCATTGTACTTACTTGGACTTATGTTATGTATGTAACCCCTCCTCGAATGTACAGCACCAGGGGCGTAGCTACAGGGGGTGCAGAGGTAGCAGTCGCTACCGGGCCCTGCAGCTTGAGGGGGCCCCAAAAGCCGTTCTGCTTAATAAGAAGATACCATCATTGTAAGTGACATATTGTAGATGGGAAGGCCTATTTCACTTTTTGCACTAGGTCCCCGGAGTTTCAAGTTACGCCTCTGTACAGCACCCTGGGATTATTACATTATGACAGCCTTGAAGACAGCCTCACGCCTCAATGCTGACGTTCCGGAGGGAAACCCCTCCTTCCTATGACCGTTGTCCACCTTCAGGAGGAGCTAACAGCCCTATGACGCCGGTCTGAGGAAGGAGGGGGTTACCCTCCGAAACGTCACCGTTGAGACGTGAGGCTGTCTTCAAAGCTGCTCGTGCAAACTGGCTCATCATGAAAGTAACTAATGGATACTTAGTAAGAATTTTCTGTATTTGTTGCCTTCTCAATGGCTACAGTTGCAGTTGCATATACTGTGTGTAAACACGTCACAGGTTGTCTATCATTGATGAATATTTGATTGAACATATGCAATGTCCAGAAACGTTTGGACTATGTTTACAAGTTTTGAAGATTCTACATAAAAGAATTTTGATATAAAGGACTGTTTCTTGATTGAAAAACATTATAATCAACCTCTCCACAGCCTAAAATCTCTGTTAAAGTGACCATAAGGTTTACAGTAAATATTTTTGTAAAAAGTCTGAATGTATAATCTATGTAACTGGTGTTTTCCTTTTCAGTCTTTCCAGTCCCCTCTCTGTGTATGTAACACAGCCAACAGATTCTCAGACTGCCCTCCTTATAACCACTTTAGGTGTACTTAAAGGGGATATAATGTCTTTCCTTACTATGGAAATAACTGGAAATCAAACAATTTTCTAACGTACATGTGTTACAAAATCTATATTTTTATACCAATGCAGTGGCTTCATATCTAAAAAAAAAATTAAATACAAAAAATAGTATTGTTCACATATCTGGCCACAGATCTCATGTAACCCTGTTGCTGACTGCCTGGAGGTCACATAACTGACACCACGTTTAATTCACACAGTTACTCCACAGCAGCCATTACTATGGACAGGAATATGCATCATTTTTGTTTCTAGATAGGCGACTACTGCACTGGTATATATGAGGTACAGGAGCAGAATTTTTAATAAATGTATATTAGAATATTTTATGATTTTGTACAATATACATAATAAGTGAAAATAATATAAAGTGGACTACTCATTTAAATATTCTGAAGCACTTCTCCTGCCCTTGGATGGACAACCATTTGAATAAACCTGCTCTCTTGGGAATATCCCAGACTACCAAAGCACACTGTGCATATATACATTCTACATGTAAAATGGATTTATTACTCTGAATCGAATAGTCTCACAGAACAGTAGACAGTATTCAACTATCCAAGTGTTATTCTCTCCTCAGTAATAAAGGGGCTGTCTCACTACAAGGATCGCTTCTTATCTTAAAGATCTTGCAAAAACAAGTCACTTTGCAATATGTGTCCATTAACAGTGTCCTACCTATTCCTAGACATCCAATCTTGAATGAGTTGCATCAGGTCCTCAGGTCGTTATAGCTACAGACCTGTTCAATCTCTCCTGATAGGCTGCCACTACTGGTTGCTATAGCTACAGACCTGGTGTCCTCAGCAGCTCATCACTGCATGCCTGTAGTAGCCGGTAAATCAATGTAGTGAGACAACCCTTTAAGAAGGCGAATACCCGGGGGCAATAGATTGTATTCATATGTCCTTAGGAATAAAGTGTATTTGTGTATATTGTGTATATAGCTTTGGAAAGGGGAATATCATTAAGCACCTTATTTCAAGGAGGGGGATTGAGGTTGCTTTAAGACTGGCAGAGGGAGAGAGCATGACTGGGCCTCCAACCAATCAATATGAGCTGAGGGGAAAAGATTCAGGTCAGTTAAAAAGGGGGTTTGCCATGTGCAGTCAGTCTGAGTGAGCGTTGTTCTGGTTACAAGAGTAAGACAGTTTAGTCCCACTGGAAGAGATTCTTTGACCACAAAGCCGGCTGTGGCTCAAGGGCAGGCTGCCCCTTACACCATGCCTATAAACACTCACAGAAAAGGGGACAAAGAAAGAGAGAGTAGAAGGAAAAGAAATAGGATGCTCAGGAGGTGATGTGGAGTACAAAGAGGTAAAAAGAAGATCGAGTTGTGGCAGATGCTGTAGCCTGGTGGTAGTAGAGCCATGGAGAGGCTCGGATAAAATGGCTGGTGGACGCGTCAAGCACCCAGTAAAGCTTCAGAGTGACTGGAAGGTTGGCACAGCCACAGAAGAAAGTTGGAGAGAATAATTCTCCTGGAAAAGAGAAAAAAGTGTCACAGTAGCCAGGAAAAAAAAAAAAAAAAGAGACCCACTACGTGGGAGTTGAGCGTAGTGCTCCTCCCAGAGTTGAAGTATGAGGACAGGGAGAGTGAGACTTGTCGGTTGATGTACCTTTAAAGTGCTGTGCCAATGTGCAGGGTAAGAGAAGGTAACGTTCTATAAGGGGCCATTTACACGGCAAGTGACAAGTACCGGTCGGTTTAGCGGCCGTCCCCACGGCCGCAGGGTAGACGGCTTTTCTCCGCGATGACATTGAGATGACATTTTCTCCTCCTTCACAGTGAGATGCACATATTCCGCCCAGAAACCGGACGGAAGAATGTGCATGCTCAATGTTTTTCGGGCGGCCCGCAGGCTGAAAAAACGCTGGGCGGAAAACCCGTGCACTGGGGACTGCTGCGCGGGTTTTCCATAGCGTCCCGTTCTGCTCATTTTCAGACGTTTTTTTCAGGCGGTCTGCAAAACCTCAAACCGCCTGAAAAAACGTCTGAAAACCCGCGCCGTGGGGACATGCCCTAAGTATTTGAGCTGTGAGTAAAGCCTGCAAGATCTCTGAAGCTAAGAAGTCTCTGTAGAGGATTCCTGCACCGATGCACATCTACTCAGCAAACACACTGGTAGGCCTGACATCCACACACACTTGCTACATTCCTAGCGCAAATCCGCTGCCCTACATGTCCTAAATAGAGCCATCCTCTCGCCCAGACAAATCAATCGGTGATAATAAAAAGGTATTAATAGTATTGACCTGCACAGAAAGCAAGGAAAAGACTGGCAGCATCCTGTCCAATACAGAGTGGCAGCAATTCTACTTATCTATTAATGTGATTGGCTATCCTATGCTTGCTGTCTGTACCTTTTGCGCAGTAGTTTAATGAGATTTTCCAATAAATAACAATGAATGAATGCATTGTGTGTTAGACGTCACTCGTGAAGGATCACAGCTCACTACCCAACAGATCACCCTGCCCGTGCAGTGATGTCACAAAATATCAGAAAACGTGTTAGTTCTCATCGGAGTGCAGAAATCAGGGGTGCACGCTGTGATAATGAGATCTACACGGCAAGGCAATACCTTTCTTTTTTCTGAACCCTGGAAAGAATAATGGAAATCGCTGCAGAGAAAGAAGAAATCACTTAGTGCAAAACTAGAGCAGGGTCTTCTCTGGGGATTACAGTGGATGCACAGGACGACATTTTCGCTGCATGTTTTAAATCAAAAGGCACATGGATTTTTACACAACAGAGACTTACAGTCGGATTTTTAAGCAGATTCGGTATTTAGAATCTGCAAAAATCCTACTGTAAATCATCCCCATAGATCTCAATAGAAAAAGATTTTCTTAAGTCGGATCTGAAATCCGAAAACTGGCTAAAAAAACTTAGAACATGTTCTACAATCTGCCGTATTTCACTTGAAAACAGCGGATTATGGTACTGTTCAAATGAATGGGACGTCCAAAAACCGCAGGAAAAAACAGGGACTAAACATGAAAACAGAGTGTAAAATTTTGTCCTCTGGTGTGTGGATGTCGCCTTCCACTAAGGCACAAAATCAGTCCCCAGATATAGGAAAATTTGGTGCAAGGAATGCCAGTACCGGTACTGACTGCCTAATGGGCTTTATATGTTGCTTAAAAAAAAAGTAGCATATTCACAAAATTAGACAACATCCCTAAACTGAAGGTAGAACACATCATTTTCTGCTTCATATAACAATCAACATCAATTTTTACAGTCATTTTTGTAATACAGTGCACTAACTCCTATGTACAGCTTCCAGTTAAAAGTTTTTTTTCACCTGCAGCCACCACTATGGGACCCTCACTGCTTACAGCAGTCTTGTGAGCTGTAGTGGTGAATGCAGGCATTCAGAATTGAGAGAGTTGGAGCTCTGTATCAGTAAAATAGACTCAATAGGAGCATTAATGAGCTGTTACCCAAACATAAATCTTATGTCCTCTACCGAAGGTATCAAAATTCTCTTCTCTCTTTGCTTAGTTATACCCCTTTTTGGAAAACTGGGTGGCAACCAATATGGCTGCCTCTTAAATTCTCATAGTTGTTCAGCACCAAGTTTTCTCAGGCTCTTTAATAGCAAGGTTGCCTACTGGAGACATAAGGGTAGAAATAGACACCACTGCTTCGTCGCAGCTAAGAATCGCAAGCGACATGCTGCTTCCAAGTTTTTAACTTGATATGTGGCCGCATGAATTTGTAGGTCAACACTGGCAATACTGCACAGCCATTAAAGGGGTTGTCTCACTACAAAGATTGCTTTTTATGTTAATGATCTTGCAAAAACAAGTTACTTTGCAATATATGTCCACTATCAGTGTCCTACCTATTCCTAGATATCCCCTCTTGTATGGGCTGCATCAGCTCCTCAGGTGGCTATAGCTACAGACCTGTTTGATCTCTCCTGATAGGCTACCAGTGCTGGTCGCTATAGTTACAGACCTGGCTTCTCCTGCAGCCTAGAAGCCAGTAAACACGCCCCTGAATTCAAATGAAACCAAGGAACCGGAACGGAGGTAAGATGAATCATTGTAGTGAGACAACCCCTTTAACATTAATTGATTACATCGGTAATAGCCTTAGGGTGCTTTCACACAAAGCGGTTTTTGGTGCATTTTTGTGCAGAAATGTACAGCATTAATTGACGTGCCTGCACACACAAATGCATCCAAAAACGTGCCAAAAATGCTCCGTGTGCAACCTACTGGTTTCAATTCCTAGTACTAAAAAGAGGGTCATGTAGGTTTACCCTAATTCTGTACATCCAGTCCTATTGAGCAGTCCGGGTTATAAAAGTGCCTACCAAATCGGCAATCACCCAGCTTTTCCAGGAAGAGAAATAACCATTATACAGATCTCTAGTTAGACGGCACATAGAATATTGTGTCTCATTTATCAAAACTGTCCAACGGTAAGACTGTCTTTGTTGCCCAAAGCAACCAATCAGAGTTCACAGCAACCAATCCAAGTTCAGATTGAATTATTCCAAAGCTGTTTAAAAAATGAAAGCTAAGTTTTGCTTGGTTGCTGTGGGCAACAGAGACTGTTTTTATGGTTATACAGTTTTGGTAAATGAGACCCAATGTGTGCAGTTTTGGAAACCATCGCATAAAAAACAAAATGTGGAGCCTGAGCAGGTTCAAAGGGGAGCAACCAAAATAATAGGGTTAGTTAGTTTAGAAAAAATATGGCTTTGGGGTGACCTCATAAATATGTATAAAAAAAGAGTCAATATGGAGATCTCTTATCCTTCTATACCACAAACTGTATTCAGGCATCCTTTACAACTAGAGAAAAGAAGGTTTCTACATAAGCACAGAAGAGGATTCTTTACTGTAAGAGCAGTGAGACTGTGGCATTCTCTCTGCCAGAGGGAGGTATCATAGTGAACTTGCTAAATGAGTTCTAAAGGGGCTTAGATGTATTTCAAAAGTATAATAATATAACAAGTTATAGTGACTAGGATTATGGAAAAGGGTCATTGATCCAGGGATTTATTCTGATTGCCAAATTAGAGCCGGAAGACAAATGAAGACAAATAGCTTCAAAATCCTGAGGTTTTTGCCTTTCTCTGGATCAACACTGTAGGATAATGGGATGAATTGGATGTAAATTATGTTTTTTTCAGCCTGGTCCACTCTGTAACCAGAAAATGGTCATAAATATTTTAATACAGAAATGAGAAGTCTAGAGAAATTATATTTACTGAAAATTGTGCAATATAGCAGGGAGGGAGGGGGGAGGCAGTGACCTCTATCTGAATGTCAGCTCTGTGGAGTAAGGGCTCCGTGTGCCTGACATTTTCTCCCCCCAGTCTATGGTCAAAAGCGCATTATAATAATGTATTATATTCTCTCCAGATCTGTTCAACAGCCAAGATGTGAGGAGCAGAACATTCACTTTCACTGTGACCCAGAGAGAACAGCCAGAGAGAACAGCTCAATATTTCCCCACCCTGGATGGGTCAGACGCAAGGTCAGAACTGATCTCCCACAATGCCCAGCGCTGCTAAATGTTCTTTATAATGATTAGCAACAGGCGATCCATCATCTAAGGCATCTTAAAGAGAGAGATAGATAGATAGATAGATAGATAGATAGATAGATAGATAGATAGATAGGAAAACATAAAGATAGTTGGAACCAGAAGTTTTTCTCGCTATCTGACATGAAATTAGAATAAACCTTACCCGTTTTAGGTCAATTAGGAACCAAAATTATTTATATTTGCCAAATGCCAGAATAATGAGAGAGAATTTTTAATTATTTCCTGCAAAGTCAAAAGTTTACATACACTAGGGTTACTATGCCTTTAAACAATTTGGGACAGCCCATATGATGATGTCATGTATTTGGAAGCTTCTGATTTTTTGGCAACATTTGAATTAGAGACACATCTGTGGATGTATTTTAATTCACACCACAAAACACACTGCTTCTGTCTGTAACATCATGGGAAAGTCTAAAGAAATCAGCCAAAAAATCAGGAAGAGAACTGTAGACTAGCACAAGTCTGGATCATCCCGTGCAATTTCCATATACCTGAAGATGCTTCATTCATCTGTACAATTATACGCAAGTACAAAGAAGATGGGAATGTCCAGCCATCATACCGCTCAGGAAGGAGCAAAAGACCTTGTGAAGATGCTGGCGGAAGCTGGTAAGATTGTGTCATTATCCACAGTGAAACGAGTACTATATCAACATGGGCTGAGAGGCCACTCTGCCAGGAAAAAGCCATTACTCCAAAAGAAATATATAAAAGCCAGATTAATGTTTGCAAATGCACACAGGAACAAAAACTACATTTCTGGAGAAATGTCCTGTGGTCTGACGAAACTAAAATTGAACTGTTTGGCCATAATAACCATTGTTACATTTGGAGCAAAAAAGGGCTTGGAAGCCTAAGAACACCATCCTGACAGTAAAACATTGGGGTGTCAGCATCATGTTGTGGGGTTGCTTTGCTGCAGGAGGGACTGGTGCAGTTCACAAAATAGATGAGGAAAGATTATGTGGCAATACTGAAGCAACATCTCAAGACATCAGCCAGGAAGTTAAAGCTTGGGCAGAAATGGGTCTTTCAAATGGGCAATGACCCGAAGCTACTGCCAAACTGGTTACAAAGTGGCTTAAGGATAATCAAATCAATGTTTTTGAGTGGCCATCACAAAGCCCTGATCTCAGTCCTGTTGAAAATGTATGGGCAAAGCTAAAAAGGCAGGTGCGAGCAAGACGACCTAAAAACATGGCTCAGTTACACTCGTTCTGTCAGGAGGTATGGGCCAAAAATTCCTACCAACTATTGTGGAAGGATTGTCAAAATATTTGAACCAAGACATAAATTTTAAGGGCAATGTTCCCAAATACCAATGAAATGTATGTAAGCTTTTGACTTTGCAGAAAGTAATACAAATTCCTTAAAAAATTCTCTCTCTCATTATTCTGGCATTTGGCAAATATAAATCATTTTGGTTCCTAATTGACCTAAAACGGGCAAGGTTTATTCTGATTTCATGTCAGATAGTGAGAAAAACCTGCATATGTGTCTTTTTTTATAGTGTATGTAAACTTCTGGTTTAAACTGTAGATAGTTATGACATTGGTGGAGAGATAGACAGACAGACAGTTATATATATAGATAGATAGATAGAAAGAAATAGAATAACAGACAGCTTTGGGTACATACTGTATATAGATACACAGATAACTATAAATAGATAGACAGATAAACCTGTATACATTATAGTCAGATCCCTTAAGTCACTTACCCGCAGCTTTTCCTCTGTCTTGGTTGTCTGCTTACAGTCGGGATGCCAAACCGTAGAACCTGTGAAAGAAGCAGAGGACGTGTATGAGGTCAGTGGTTTCACATATTTACAGATTTGCTTCTCTAGATTTTTTGGTTTGAAACTAAAATCAGATGTTCATCACCTTTAACATTCTGTGTGCATGTTACTGCTGCACCTTGCTAGTCACATGGGTGGGAGGCACAGGTCCTCTACTTGTTCATGGACTGTTTTATGCCAGCCCATGTCTTCTGTAGCATAGAATTTACAGATTGCAGGGATTTGTATTCCTCACTGTGAACACATCTATTACATCATGCCCTATCCCCTACTGTGATTTCAGCAAAAAGTAAAAAATTGGAGAATTGCTATTTGTGCTGTTTTATAATAGTTAAGATCGGTTTGCACAAGAAGGGGAGCTCTGGTCATCACTGAATTAGGGTGCTTTCACACAGCACAGTTTTGGTGCACTTTTAACTGCGCTCCAATTAAACTGCTTTTATTACCAGCAAGCTTCTTTCAATTGTCTAAATTGTTCAGAAAGGGGTTTCAAGTAAGTAATCAATTATTGTGTTTGAAGTCTTGTGGATTACAAACACACTAATTGATTACTCACTTTCCAAACAGTTTAGATAAGTGAAAGAAGCTTGCTGGTAATAAAGGCAGTATAACTGGAGCACAGTTAGGGTGCTTTCACACGGTGCGGTTTTGATGCATTTTTTGTGCAACAATATATAGCCTTAATTGTTGTGCCTTCCTGCACAAAAAACGCATCCAAAAAACGCATCAAAACCGCACCAAAACTGCACCATGTGAAAGCACCTTTGGGGTGTTTTCACATTTTGATGCATTTTTTAATGCCTTTTTTGTACAGGAAGGCACAGCAATAAATGCTGTACATTGATGCACAAAAAAACCCGACAAAAATTGCGATTTTACCGAGATTTTTCTTGCGATTTTTGTGGAGCAATGTACAGCATTAATTGCTGTGCTTTCCTGCACAAAAACGCATTAAAACGCACTGTGTGAAAGCACCCTTAATACAGCACCAAAACTGCTGTGTGTGAGAGCACCCTTAGGGCATGTCCCCACGATCAGGTTTTTCAGCCGGATTTACAGACGGTTTTCGGTTTTGAAAGTCATCTGTAAACCAGCTATTAAACTTTAACACAGACCTTAATGGAAAATCCGTGCAGCAGCCCCCACTGCACGGATTTTCCGCCAGGCGGTTCTTTAGACCGAAAAAGATTGCACATGTTCATGTTCCGTCTGGTTTTCGGACGGAATATGAACAGGTCAATGCGAAGGGGGAGGACTTTTCTGCGCAAACCGCAGAGAAACGCCGTCCCCCTGCGGCCGTGTACACGGCCCCAAAACAGAGCAAATATCGGTTAGAAAAAACTTGCTCTGTGCCGTGGGGACATGCCCTTAGAGAACCCCTTGGAGATCTTCAACTCTACCCAGCGGGAAGTCACATGTGCAAAAGATGAATCACAGTGGAGATCAAAGTGAAACCTAATCTTACTGTTTGATAGGAAGTCAAACGTTATATAATCAGCAGATCTGCCTGTTATTGATTACAAAGACGGACATTTAATGGCTCCAAATATGTTAATTAAAACCTGATATATCTACCTTGAGGCAGCTAGGTTCTCCTATTTATAAATTTGTCACTTTATGAGATCCTTACTGAAAACTGATGTTGTATCGCTACCTACTATCTTTGAAAAGCTATGCAAACTGACTTACTCCAGTAAGGGCCTTATTTCCAGCATACATAGGATATTGTATAATATAGATTTTGAAAAAAAAAAATCCTCATACATATTTGGCAAAATAAGGATAGGAGTACCTGTATCGGTCCCTAAGGGCATGTCCCCACGGCACGGGTTTTCGGACGGTTTTTCAGGCGGTTTGTGGTTTTGCAGACCGCCTGAAAAAATGGCCGAAAAGGAGCACAAAGGGCTCCTATGGAAAACTCGTGCAGCAGTCCCCACTGCACGGGTTTTCCGCCCGCCGGCTTTATCGCCCGCGGGCCGCCCGCAAAGTATTCTACAAGCACATTCTTCTGTCCGGTTTCCGGACGGAATCTGTGCATGTGAATGTGAAGGGGGAGGACCTTTCTCCGCTCATCGCAGAGAAAAGCCATCCCCCCCGCGGCTGTGTGCACTGCACAGAAAACGAACAAATACCGGATAAACTGACCTGTATTTGTCCCTTGCTGTGGGAATGCACCCTAAGGCTATGTCTACACAGCAAATGTTGAAATGGCATCCAAAATCCAATAGCATTTTAACATCATTGTACCGTGGGTTTTGGCGTGGGTTTGCACTAAAAACTGCGGTCGGTTTTTGGATTTGCTGCTGGCCCAGTACATGAACTGTACAGGAATCTGCCACAAGATAGAACATGTTCTATATTCCGGCGGAGGGCCGGTGGGTTAGAAATCCCACAGTAGAAAATTTGTGCTTTGTAGACTACAGCCTGGATCTTCTATTGTGGTCTATGGGGCACTGGATTACAGTCGGATTTTTGTGGATTCTAAATACTGAATCCACTTAAAAATCCTACTGTAATCCTGTGCTGTGTAGACATCACCTAACTATCCAACTATTTGGAGATCTGCTGCAAAGTAATCCAATTGTGTCGCTTACAAGGAAACGCAGTATGGGATACTTACATTTTGGTATTATACCCCTTATCTTTTTCATAAATTATTCCCGGATGTCCCAGGAGATGTGGTTCAGAGGGTTGTGATCTCGTTCATGTGTTTTGGAAACATTCCCTAATCCAGCCATACTGGGTTTTAGTGAAAACTTTATTGTTGTACATATTGGGGGTAAGGGTATCTTTGGATCCCTTGTATTATATTTTGAATGATGGTTAAATATCATTCTAGACTCTTATTATACCTACTGACGGCAGCCAAATGCTAAATAGCGCAACTCTGGAAATGTAGGACACCGCCATCACTTCAGGATCGTTACGTTCGTAGTAGGATGGGAGGTGCATGGATTATCTTACTGCATTAATGTGGATAGGTTTGATGCTATTTGGTCTGTATGGGACACCTATTTTATTCACTCTGGCTATATGAGATCTGGGAGATATTTAATCTATTGTTGCACAAACATTAATAAGGTCGTGTCAGCCTAGATATAGGTGGAAGCATTTTATTTCAAGATAAGAAATTAGCGCTGATGTCTTTTACCTGATCTTTTTATATAGTAGATTTGTTTGAGTTCTCCCCTTGCTCGCTGTGATTGCAACATGTTCTAACCTATCATTTTCCTTTAGCTCTGGTCTATTGTTAATAAATGTTCCCTAATGTTTCTTGTCTATTTGTTTTCCTCTCTTCTCTTTTTGTTCCTAATCATATATTTTATATTTACATTGTTTAACTGGAAATGGTGCGGCAAATACTATTAAACAAAAGATGACACCTTGAATGTAAATTTTATGTTTCTTTACGTGTATGTTATTTTTTACACAAATTTTCCATTGGATTGAAAATGACAAAAAAAACCTTAATAAAAATACAGTTATAATAAAACCCTGATATAATGTGACGCACAAAAGTCATTTTAAATCATGGTTCCAATGCAATTTTATGGATACAATTATTACACTGTCTGAGCGCAGCAGATCACAAAGTGGTATCATTCTAACTGCTAGTGATAATATATGGGTGGGATAAAATAATGGGGCACTCCTGTTTTTTTGCACACAACTGCACAGAACCTAAAATATTTCTGTATTGCTTTAGCGGCCATTTTTATACATGTGACTGCGATACAGGTTCAGAGAAACTGACAACAAGCGGTCATCATGTTTAATGTACTACAGAGTGACAGTGTTACTATCAGCTGCTGCAAAAATAATCTTTTACTTTTCTGACTGTATACTCCAGAGCTGCACTCACTATTCTGCTGGAGGAGTCACTGTGTACATACATTACATTACTTATCCTGTACTGATCCTGAGTTACATCCTATATTATACTCCAGAGCTGCACTCACTATTCTGCTGGTGCAGTCACTGTGTACATACATTACTTATCCTGTACTGATCCTGAGTTACATCCTGTATTATACTCCAGAGCTGCACTCACTATTCTGCTGGTGCAGTCACTGTGTACATACATTACATTACTTATCCTGTACTGATCCTGAGTTACATCCTGTATTATCCTCCAGAGCTGCACTCACTATTCTGCTGATGCAGTCACTGTGTCCATACATTACATTACTTATACTGTACTGATACTGAGTTACATCCTGTATTATACTCAAGAGGTGCACTCTCTATTCTGTTGGTGCAGTCACTGTGCTCGTACATTACTTATCCTGTACTGATCTTGAATTACATCCTGTAATTCTTTAGTAAAAATTGTAAAAACATAACAATAAATAAATAAATACAAAACTCACCAAAAAACCACAAACCCAATGCATAGAATATTGCACCTCAGTACGGCATGAATAACACCATTGCAAACACTCACTCCCCTACAAGAAACACCTATATACAACATTTACAGATACTCAGTAACACAAATTTATAGTATTTCCTAAACCAAAATATCCTGGCCCGGCTGCACTCACTATTCTGCTGGTGCAGTCACTGCATATATACATTACATTACTTATCCTGTACTGATCCTGAGTTACATCCTGTATTATACTCCAGAGCTGCACTCACTATTCTGCTGGTGGAGTCACTGTGTACATACATTACATTACTTATCCTGTACTGATCCTGAGTTACATCCTGTATTATACTCCAGAGCTGCACTCACTATTCTGCTGGTGCAGTCACTGCATATATACATTACATTACTTATTCTGTATAGATCCTGAGTTATACTCCAGAGGAGTTGATTTTTGCAGTGAGTGCAGCTCTGGAGTATAAAATGGGATATAACTCAGGATCAGTGCAGGATAAGTGATGTATGAACACAGAGACTTCACCAGCAGAATATTGAGTGCAGCTCTGAAGTATAAAATAGGATATAACTCAGGATCTGTACAGGATAAGTAATGTAATGTATGTACACAGGGACTCCATCAGCAGAATAGTGAGTGAAGCTCTAGAGTATAAAATAGGATATAACTCAAGATCAGTACAGGATAAGTAATGTATGTACACAGTGACTCCACCAACAGAATAGTGAGTGCAACTCTGGAGTATAAAATAGGATATAACTCAGGATCAGTACAGGATAAGTAATGTATGTACACAGTGACTCCACCAACAGAATAGTGAGTGCAGCTCTGGAGTATAAAATAGGATATAACTCAGGATCAGTATAAGATAAGAAATTTATGTACATAGTGAATCCACCAGCAGAATAGTGAGTGCAGCTCTGGAGTATAATACAGGATGTAACTCAGGAATCTAGTTACAGGAATATGTATGTAAATGTATATGTACACAGTGGCTCCACCAGCAGAATAGTGAGTGCAGCTCTAGAGTATAATACAAGATGTAACTCAGGATCAGTGCAGGATAAGTAATGTAATGTATGTACACAGTGACTGCACCAGCAGAATAGTGAGTGCAGCTCTGGAGTATAATACAGGATGTAACTTGGGATCAGTACAGGATAAGTAATGTAATATATGTACACAGTGACTGCATCAGCAGAATAGTGAATGCAGCTCTGGAGTATAATACAGGGTGTAACACAGGATCAGTGCAGGATAAGTAATATAATGTATGTACACAGGGACTGCACCATCAGAATAGTGAGTGCAGCTCTGGAGTATAATACAGGATGTAACTCAGGAACATTATAGGATAAGCAATGTATGTATACAGTGACAGCACCAGCAGAATAGTGAGTGCAGCTCTGGAGTATAATACAGGATGTAACTCAGGAACATTATAGGATAAGCAATGTATGTACACAGTGACAGCACCAGCAGAATAGTGAATGCAGCTCTGGAGTATAATACAGGGTGTAACTCAGGATCAATATAGGATAAGTAATGTAATGCATGTACACAGGGACTGCACCATCAGAATAGTGAGTGCAGCTCTGGCGTAATATACAGGATGTAACTCAGGATCATGATAGGATAAGCAATGTATGTACACAGTGACTGCACCAGCAGTTTATAAGGATGCATTTTGTTACAATAAAATGGGGTAAAGAGATTTCTTGGAAACTTATGGCCCTGTCCTTTGACTATATATAAGGATCGGTAATGTCCCAGCCTCCAACCAAGCACAGTGAAGAAGCGGAAGGCGAGGAGGAGCTTGCCTTAGCCGCCTGACGATGGCCACACAGTAATGATGTGATACATTGTGACAGTTTATAAACTGAGATTAGGAATTGTTTTGGATAAAAGCCCAAAAAAAAGACAAGCGAGAACTGGCCGCGTCTTATCACCAGGACGATAGTGAAGAACAAGCCAATGTAAACTCTCAGAGTGACAGGGGCCGGAGGACACACAATAGAAGTGCAGAGGGGGCTACTCTACTCCAGTGGAGGCAGACGAGCATGTGGGGAAATAAGTTTCATTTTTAGAGGAAAAGCTTTATTGAAGGGTTATCCTCTGAATCATGTAGTTTTCATTTTAAAGTAACTTGGAGCATTTCTAAAATACAAATATATCTTATTTCAGTGTACCCTCCTTGGTGCTGCTGCTGGGGGCAGGCTGTAGACAGAATTAGCCTCCTTCCCCCTCTGGCAACTGCCCCTTCTTACCTCTCCAGCAAAGGGAGTCTTCTCATCTATACTACCATACTGCTGCAGAGGCTCTAATTCATCCCAGGCTAGCAGGGCAGAAATCTATTTCAATTGTTTGCCATGTGGTGAATACAGGATCACTATGCAGAGCCATGGTGGTAGGAAGCGGGACTGAGCATGTGTGTCCACCAGGACTCAGCTCATAAGGTGGGCATGGATATTGCTTATTACTTTATGCAAGTAAATGTTAGAACTCTTCACTGGATCATTTAATGAGCTTAAATACAAAATCTGTTCAGAATGTGGTGCATTATTTTCATGTACACAATGGGCCTCATTTCTGAAAACTCTCTAAAAGTAAGACTGTCTTGTTGACCATAGCAACCAATCAGAGCTGAGCTTTCATTCCTTATACTGCTTTGTAAAAATGAGAGCTGAGCTGTGATTGGTCGCTACGGGCAATAAAGATACTCTTACTGTTAGGCCTAATATTTTCCGTCAGGTAACCTCTAAATTTCTGGTACTGAAAGTCCAACACAGACATAAAAACCAATGTCCTTTACTATTAGGGCTCGTTCACACGGCTTATTTCACAATGGATTTACAGCCGTATTTACGATAGTAAATCCGTTGCGAAATCAGTTACAAATAAGTAACAGGCCGTTTTATATTGATTTTAATGGGAAATACCTGTCGTCGTTCAGACGACACGTATTTTCGTGCAGGATTGCGGCTGCAATCCGTCCGGAAAAACAATTAGCATGTCACTTATTTCCGGACGTATTCACCCCATATATAAATGGGGATTGTGAATCCGTCGGGAAATCAGTGCCAAATACGTGCCACACTCAGTGACACTTATTTGCAACTGATTTGCACCTGATTTCAGAACGTATTTACGATTGGAAATCCGACGTAAATACGTTCTGAAATAAGCCGTGTGAACATAGCCTTATAGGGACACCCCAGCAGTCACTATTGTGGAGGCAGTATGGACATTATTGTCAATCTCATAGGAGATCAGGAATGGGGGGGCATGCCACCTTCCCTGATGGCAAGACTTAGGAAATATTAATCTTCCATTTTTATTTTTAGTGCAAGTGGTAACATAAAAGCTGAATTGTGATTGGTTGACGTGCCATAAATCCACTGCCTAAACTTTTCACACAAGACCCCATGTGACAGTCAAATCTACTAATAGAGTACAGCCACACGGCAATGGTAAGAGGCCGGTAGGATTCTGTTTAAAGATTGCAGATGGTATTTTATCGTTTTTTTGATGATTTTTGGGGACGGACCGTCCCCAAAAACCATCAAAAAAAACTTGGAACATGCACATGATTTCGACTGGTTTTCGGGCGGCGCATGTACTGTTCAATGGTTAAGAGGGACGACCGAATCCGCAAACCGTGGACAGGACCTGTCCATGGTTTGCGGATTCGGTCGTCCCTCTTAACCATTGAACAGTACATGCGCCGCCCGAAAACCAGTCGAAATCATGTGCATGTTCCAAGTTTGTGCACGGTTTTCGGATATAAAATCCGACCGTCATAAAATCCGAGCTATGGGGATGGCTGACTGTCGGTTTTCAAATCCGAAAGCTGTCTGAAAACCCTTGCCGTGTGGACGTACCCATATAGGTGGAGCTTCAAAGAGTGAGGTTGGAGGCACAACACCAAACAGATCACGTCTACTGCACAATGTCAGGCAAAGTTCAACGTCGGATACTTGGACACCTGGAGGGTAAATCCTCTCCAATGTCTCTTAGAAAAAGCTGACTCTCAGAAAATATCTTATACTTTGGGCTGGACATTAAAGGGGCTGTCTCACTACATTGATTCGTCTTGTTTTCTTGGTTTCATATTGAATCCAGGGGCGAGTTTACTGGCTTCTGCTAGGCTGCAGTAGAAGCCAGGTCTGTAGCTATAACAACCAGTGCTGGCAGCCTATCATGAGAGATTGAACAGGTCTGTAGCTATAGCGACCTGAGGAGCTGATGCAGCCCATACAAGAGGGGATATATCAGAATAGGTAGGACACTATTAATGGACACATATTTTAAAGTGACTTGTTTTTGCAAGATCTTTAACATAAAAAGCAATCCTTGTAGTTGGACAACCCCTTTAATTACAATTGAATAGAGACCCCCTCTTTCCGCCACATCCATCATCAAATATTAACCCTTATCAGCTTCTATCCAGCTCCACTCCACCCCAGCCACTCAGGTTTCTCACATTATATAACAGTTACTGCTATAGTCCTCATACACATCGAAAGGATAGTAGTGACAAATCCACACTGCACCGAGGGATCTTCCTCATACCTCCATCTACCAGAAAGATTTAGGAGTCTTACCTTGAAGATACATTTCCTCTCCTTCGGTGAACATCTGGTTGCATCTGCTGCATCGTGCACAGCTCGGATGGTAGTGCTTGTCCCCAGCCTGCAGGAACAGAGATACAAAGGCTCAGCAAAGAGGCACCTGCTACCCGAGGGTTTTCTCACCTCCCTGAAGAGCTCATAGCAACCAGTGGTAGCACTGGTCCTCTGATGAACACAGGTAGTATGATACATGATAGACTTAGATACAGCAGCTCAGCAGCCAATATCATGCATGATGGGCTTAGATATAGCAGCCCCACAGACAGTATCACACGAGAGGATTAGATACAGCAGCTCAGCAGACAGTATCACACGAGAGGATTAGATACAGCAGCTCAGCAGGCAATATCATGCATGATGGGCTTAGATATAGCAGCCCCACAGACAGTATCACACGAGAGGATTAGATACAGCAGCTCAGCAGACAATATCATGCAAGATGGGCTTAGATATAGCAGCCCCACAGACAGTATCACACGAGAGGATTAGATACAGCAGCTCAGCAGACAGTATCACACGAGAGGATTAGATACAGCAGCTCAGCAGGCAATATCATGCATGATGGGCTTAGATACAGCAGCTCAGCACACAGTATCACATGATAGACCAGAGGCGTAACTTGAAGCTTCTAGGCCCTGGTGCAAATAGTGAAATGGGGCCCCTCAGCTACCATGTGACCTTTACAATGCTGTGGCAGAAGGGCTTTTGGGGCCGCCTCAGGCTGCAGGGCCCGGTAGCGACTGCTACCTCTGCACCCCCTGTAGCTACACCCCTGTGATAGACTTAGATACAGCAGCTCAACAGACAATATCATACATGATGGTCTTAGATACAGCAGCTCAGCAGACAATATCACACATGATGGGCTTAGATACAGCAGCTCAGCAGACAATATCACACATGATGGGCTTAGATACAGCAGCTCAGCAGATAGTATCACACATGATAGGATTAGCTATTTTAGCTGACAATATCACTCATAATAGGATTGGATATTTAGTCGCTCTGTAGCCAGTATCACACATTAAAAGCTTAGATATAGCAGGTTAAACAAAAATTTAAATCATGATAGGCTAAGATGCAGCAGAACAGCAGACAGTATCACACAGAGAGGATTAGATACATAAGATCAGCAGACAGTATCACTTATTGAAGATTAAATAAAGCAGCTCAACAGACCCCATCACACATGGAAAGCTTAGATACAGCAGGTAAGCCAACAACATCACTCATGATGGGCTTAGATACAACAGCTTAGCAGTCAGTATCATATGTAACAGATATTAATACAGTGGCTCAGTAGATAGTATCTAGCATGATAGGCTCAAGATACAGCAGCTCTTTAGACAGTACCCTGTACAAAAGGCTTAGATACAACAGCTTAGCAGTCAGCATCATATGATATAATTAGATATAGAAGCTTAGCAGACTGTATCACATGGCAGGATTAGATACAATGGCTCAGGGCTGTTGGTTTACTTGGTGAACCCCCAACTTTCCCCAAAACAAGTATAAATTAAAAAAAAAGCTAAAAAATGTTTCTAAAAGTCCATTAGTAAAGAGAAAACACTCTCTAATGGGAGAATATTACAAGATTCCTACACGTGACACAATGTAATAGATTCAGGAGCTGACTTATGTATGTTGTGAAGATGCGGACGGTCGTCTGGTTCCTGCGCGCACGTGCAACCGCCCACAATATTCGCCCAATGTGTTTCCAATTACCACGAGAGAAACAAACCCATTTCCGGAGCCTCAGCCCAGGGGTGTACGCCGAGTCCCTCAGCTACTTGGACTTAATACATTCATACATACCATACATTTTCTTTACCAAAAATGTGCATTATTTCTACCTCTAAACTGTGATATAGTAGATTTAAATCGATTTTTTTTAGCTTTAGTTTCCAGAAAATAATTAACATGTCCCTTACTGACAGATTCTGGCTGTAAACGGCTAAGGTGGGCTGGACACGACTGGTTCCACTTAATGGAGCTAATCCGCAACCAAAATCGCAACCGAATCCATCACATACTAAGGGCTCCACCTTAGTTTTCCACTTTCAGGCTCCCACTTCCTGTTCAGGCTGTGGGTGGTTCTACAGCAGTGATTGACATTTCAGCTCTGCTATTCCTAGCTGAGCCTGTTAGAAAGACATTGGGGATGGAGGGGTTTTAACAGCAGGGCAGAAGGCTAAAGAGCTCTAAAGGGTTAAAGTTAGTAAGAAAGATAAATAAACATCTGTGCTGCTGATAAAACACAGCAGGGAGTGGCGTCATGAGCCACCGGGGCTCTAGAGCCTGGAAGAGCAGAGAGATGTGGGTAGTAACCTAGAAAACCTTCTGTAAACAAGCAGGAGATAAGAACTGCTCTAACTTTGAAAGGGAGCAAAATCAGAACAGCAATGTATATGATAATAACCTTTATTTACATCTACCTACATGTTTAAAACTAATTAAAGAGATGAGAATAGTTCTTTAAGATATTTCTACATGATCATCAGGGGCAAGGGGCTTCTTTAAGCCTCCATTGGGCAGATATGTATCTTGGCTATTAGAAAAATGGGAAGATCTGGAATATCGAACAGGCTGGAGGAATTATCACGGCCCCTAGCTCTGAGGAATGCAACAGCATCCAGTTTTAATGAGCACACAGTATGGCGGCCACCCGGATGATCGTTCAGCATCACAGACAGGACATGGACATGTCTTGTCTGGATTATGCAGAGTCTGAGACATAAGGCTCCCCACAGTAATGGGCCCCCAAGGGTGACCCTCAAATAATACAGTTCTATCATACAATAGCTAGAATACAGAGAAGGCTCAATCATGTGTAGTCAGCCGGCTGACACCACCGAGCACGACTACAAGAAAGCGGAAAGGATTTATTTTTAACAAATAGTATGAGAAAAAAAAAATTCACTAAACACAAAGTCATAAGAACAATTACAGCCCTTATTTCACAAAACGGTCATCACTTAACCTTTCTAGACTCCTAAATTGGGACATTTTGGCAAGTGAATCAACACTTCCCAAGATGTTCCAAATTTGCTTCCCCAAAAGTCTGAGGAAGCCAAATGGTGACCCTTTTGGAGCTATAATAGTAGTTATATTAGTTACACCTAAAATGTAATCTGCTTTATAATGAAGAGAACAATCCTTATACATTAGCTACAGTAGTCACCCAGCTCACTGTGACACAGATATAACAGATTAGTGGAAACTTTCCATTTTCTTGGGATTTTGTAACATACTATATACAGCGCCCCCTAGTGATCATATTAGCATGAGGATCTGTAAACAATCCACTAATATATGCGTATAATGTAAAGTATCGCCTGCAGGTAAAAAAAAAAATCATGAGCATGAGGAGGCGACAGCTGTAAAGTAACACAAAGAAATGCAGCAATCACATCAACAGTGAGGTCGGAAATAGATAAAAAGGAGGAAACGTTTCCTAAAGTAAATAAACTGCATGACATCAGAGAATGATAGCGGAGAACACCGGGGCACGGAGAGAGGAACAACTGCACTGCGATACAAGCAGTCATCCCAAGTGAAGGGCAATACTATAAATCCTCAAGAACCAAGGAAAATCTGCAACTAAAGCTAAATCACTGCAGAAGGAAACATTCTGCAACTGTCTAACTGAAGTTGTGCATCAGTTTCTCATCAAAACCTCTGCAATGTAGTGTAAGTACAAGGCAACTCTACCAGCAGAATAGTGAGTGCAGCTCTGGAATATATTATATGATATAACACAGGATCATGTAATGTATGTATGTATACAGCAACTCTACAAGCTAAATAGTGAGTGCAGCTCTGGAGTATAATACAGGATAAGTAGTATGTACACAGTGACTCCACCAGCAGAATAGTGAGTGCAGCTCTGGAGTATAATACAGGATGTAACTCAGGATCAGTACAGGATAAGTAATGTATGTACACAGTGACTGCACCAGAAGAATAGTGAGTGCAGCTCTGGAATAATACAGGATGTAACTCAGGATCAGTACAGGATAAGTAATGTATGTACACAGTGACTCCACCAGCAGAACAGTGAGTGCAGCTCTGGAGTATAATATAGGATGTAATTTAGGATTAGTACAGGGTAAGTAATGTATGTACACAGTGACTGCACCAGCAGAATAGTGAGTGCAGCTCTGGAGTATAATACAGGACTCGTAAAAGTCAGTATCTAGTATAAGGATAAAAGTAATAGATAAGTGTACTGTATGTACACAGTGACTCCACCAGCAGAATTGTGAGTGCAGCTCTGGAGTATAATACAGGATGTAACTAAGCATCAGTTCAGGATAAGTAATGTAATGTATGTACACAGTGACTCCACCAGCAGAATAGTGAGTGCAGCTCTGGAGTATAATACAGGATGTAACTAAGAATCACTGTAGTATAAGTAATGTAATGTATGTACACATTGACTTTACAAACAGAATAATACATGATGTACCTCCCAATCAGTACAGGATAAGTAATGTCTGTACACAGTGATACCAACAGATCAGCTCTGAAGGTGCCGTTTTATTTTTGAAGGGTGTCATCACCTCCATCAGGGATCAATTTTCTACTTCTCCCCTATCTGACTTCTAAGGTAAAAAATAACTTATAACAGAAGGATGGTCAGGAATGTGCACAGGACAGACCGGTCTAATTTAAACCATTTTGTTCCCTATTTCTCATGACAGGTGATGGGATCAGTGGGATCTGCAAATTAAGGTCACATTTGATGGAAAAGCCTAAAGGGCTTATAAACTGTTCCTAATTTTTCCTGAACAGTTCTATAGTGTAAGCTTTGCAGGCTTCAGATGGATAACTCTTCCTTATCGAGCAGTACGGTATTTCTCAACTCCAGTCCTCAAGACCCACCAACAGGAAGCACTGGCAATAATTATATCACCTGTGCAATACTGAGGAGATCCTGAAAACCTGACCTGTTTGTGGGTCCTGAGAACTGGAGTTGAGAAACACTATTATAGAGGATTTTTGGAACAAAGAATAGAACAGTTTGGGATAAAACCCCTAGTTGTGTTTTACGTCTCTTTAATGAGTAGGCCTCTACTTACAGGGAACCTACCTCCAAGAGATATCACTAGAGAGACAGCTTTCTTTTTTCTGGAGGAGAGTAAATTTGCGTAACTTATTTTCCCAGGAAGCATTGCCTGGCCTACAAGACTCTCTAACCCTCTCCACAAAGAGAAAGAATTCCCCCTAAAACTTCAAGGGTCCGGACATGACATTCTTCCGGCGGAGTAATAATAATGACAAGAAACAAACCAATATGCCTGGGAAACATTTAACGGGTCAAAGGTTGGAGGTAACGTGCTTTATTTCCTCTAATTAATCTCTTACTGTGGCAACTAATGAGGGGAGGAGGTTTTCCTTCTCATTAATTTTTTTTTTCTTCTCCTAGAAAGAAAATAATATGGCGGCTTCTGAAGAATGACGGAGGATGCAAAGACCCTGCTGATGTCACTGGCCGACAACCAGGAGCCAGGGTGTCCGTCTCAAATCAGACCGAATGTCTACAGTGTAAAAGGGGCCACCCAGGCTCATAAGCATAAAGAGGACTTGTGGACATTGCTGATGTGTCTTAGTAAATACTAGTGTTCTCCATGAATTAACAATTCGGATCATCTTTCCATAAATCTCTATGTTGTGTTGTTCCCCTGTTTCCCTCCTAGAAATTCATTGCCAATCTGTCACCTGGGTGACAGGGTTATTAGAGAAGATGCTCCAGAACTGTAGGGAACACAAGTATTTCCTAAAACAGACATGTCAGGAGATGTAACATCTTCTTTGAAGCTAAATTACAGTTGGTAATTCAATCTACAGCTGCCCTCTATTCTACCAGCTTCACACCCAAATCTCTCAGCATACCCTGCTTGTTCAGTGCCTGCCCAGAACATGTGATCTGCAGTCTGCATTAGTTACATCAGACACTGTAAAGTCACCTGATGTAGGAAAATCTAAAAACTAGGGGCTCTGTGCGCCTCCATAACGCAATGGGTCTATGGAGGCGCATTACATATACTAGTAATGATATGTTATGAGCCTCTGTAGTGCAATGCGTCTCGAGAGGTGCATTACATACACTACCAATGTAACTCTATATGCCGCGATTGGCGCAATGCGCCTTTTTAGGCTCATTAAGTTTACCAGACGGCAGATTTTTGAGAGGCTCGACTTTCTGGTGCACTTTATACTGCTTTAATGCGCTTAAAAACTGCTGCGGCGCTGCCACTTTTCTGACATGTCGCCCTAAGTTCTCTCAGAAACTCAGATAAATTGTATGGTGGGATCTGTCTTTCAGCTTGTTGCCTGTAAAGTTATGTTTTGAAAGGGATATGTATATATATATATATATATATATATATATATATATATTATATATATTATATATAATATTATATATTATATATATATATATATATATATATATGAATTATAAAACATTTCATAGACTAAATGAGTGTTCCCACCATAGACTTTGATGGCTTATTGATAGGATATGCCATCAAAGTCTGATAGGTGTAGGTCCCACCTCTGGAACACCTATTGAATGAGTTCCCAAAAGTGTTGGCTTAGAATGGAGAGCCAGTCATGCTTATACACGACTCTTCATTCTGTTCTATGGAAGTTCCAGGTATAACCAAACACACCACTTACTGGTACTCTAACCTCCCATAGAACAGAATTGGGAGTCGTACGCAAGCCTGATCGGCTCTATGAGACAAGACTTTCGGGGGCCAGTACCCATTATAGGTGTGGGTTCCAGAGGTAGGACTCGAAACCTATCAGACTTTAATAGCATTTCCTATGGATATGTCATCAAAGTCTTTGGTGGGAACAACTCTTTAAGCTTATATTTCTGACTATTCTTAATATCTCTGCTTGCAGTCAAGAAAATATTCTGTTAATTCTGCTCACACATAGGTTTTCAGTCTTAGGATCTAGACATGAATGTTCATTGACAGTCAGCAGAGAGCAAAAATGGCAAATAACTGAACATACAGGGCGACACGTATGATCGGGCTTTCTGCCTGTTTTCAGGCGTATACTGTGCCTCACTGTGCCGATTACGCTGTCAGACGCTCAAATGTTATGTTGGGCGCAAGCTTCGCCACTTTGTAATGCGCCTAACATGAAGGGGCGTGCTGTGGGCGTTCTGGGGCGGGATGCACCAGATTCGAATACTCCGACGCATGTATGAATGCTGGTCGACAAAGTCAGGTGCATTACATCTCCGACAAGTAGACCTAGTTCAATGTGGTCTACCTGAGTCGTAGGAGGTGCAGTGAAGCTAGAACTTATTGTAATGGGGCAAAATGTGCTCTTGGTCTACTGTTACAACAGTACACGAATAAAAATGAGTTGTCTCTAAAATTAATTAATGAATAAAGATAAATAGCAAAGTTGTATAAAATAGATTTCAATGTACTGAAAAAGTTGATCATTTAAAATTAAAGGAAATATATATAAGATCTCAAAAGAAAGAAATATCAGCTATAAAACGTCTTAAAAATACGGAGAAAATTAACTAATTTTACATTAAATAAGCCAATGCTGATGTTGTACTGATGTTAATTTTTGCCTTTTTTAATAGCAAAGATTTAAGATGTATTTTTGCTTCTTTCACCTTTTATTCTATTTAGTATGTACAGCAGGAGCCAGCACAGCACAGGTCTTGCTGGGACCTGTGGTCCTCCAAGCAGGATTTCTATGTTCCCAGGGCTTAATTCGGGTCTTATTTACGGACGTATTTACGTCCGCAAATACATCACCAAATCAGGCTAAAATAATGAACAATTAGCTTAGAATTGATACCAATGGAAAATCCTGATGTATATGCGGAGGTAAATACAACCCAAACTGAGCCCTGGGAACATAGAAATCCTGCTTGGAGGACCACATTTCCCAGCAAGACCTGTGCTGTGCTGGCTCTTGCTGTATATAATAAATAGAATACAAGGTGAAAGAAGCAAAAATACATTTTTGCTCTTCTCTAACATGCTTAATGATTTTTCGCCGATTTCCAGCCTGTCTCTAAACTTAATACATGTTAGGTGCATTCCTTATGCGCCTAAGTTCCGCAATGTGCCTCACACACAGGCGAGGCATAGGGAACTTTACACACCATTTATGAGCGCACTTCGGGGGCCGACATAAATCAGGCGCAGTTTTCACGAAAAAACCCGCGAAAACGGGCGCCTCAACGCGACGATCTTCATACATGTCGCCCACAAATCTTTTTAAAAGGTGCAAATGTGTGAAAATTCACAGTAGAGGGTAATATTCCTAAAAACAAAGTCCAAAAGCAGCAAAAATAAGGATCCGATGATTCAGGACTTCTTGTTTGTCAGTAAACCAATGACGCAGAAAAGCAGAGTGAGGAGAACACTGGCACCGGTGCTATAAATAACGCAGCAAACGCTGTCATTACCCGGGTATCAAGGCGTAAAATGTAAGAAACTAATTACAGGGGAAGAGGAAAATACACGGCAGCCACAATTCCTACAGATGCGACATGATCACTGATCCAATGCACCCTTCTGTAATAACCGTAAAATGAGCAACCCACACAAAGTACAGACCCTGCCCTGTAACTGCCAGTGCAGGTCCCTGAAGGGACGGAGATCTGCCACCCTGATTTCCCAGGCACCTGAACAGCATGTACGACCAGTTACACAGGAGAATATCTACCCACTCTCATATACATTATTAAAAACTGTGATTCAGAAGTCTACAAAAGCTAAGTAAGCACGGTATAATGGCAGCCATAGAGGTGATCGTTCAGCTGCCCCAGAAGTAGGTGTCAAAAATATTAGTTTGTACAAGGGGAGGTTTCCGTATCAAGGGAATTTCATACTCTGTACAGATATATCCCTCTAAGGGCTGTTTTTTGAGGTGGGCGAGGGGAGCGATCGCCTGGAATGCTAGGTGCACTAAAGTGTGTCATGGGCGTTCACCAGCCTCATACATCCCAAGAAATAGTCCTGTTAGGCTATGTCTGCACAGCTAATGTTAAAATACCACTGAAAATCCAATGACTTTTTAACATCGCCATAGCGCGGTTTTTGCCGCGGGTTAGGGCAAAAAACGGGGTCGGGTTTTGGATTTGCCGTCGGTCCAATACATTGACTGTATGGGAATCTACAAGAGGATCGAACATCTTCTATCTTCCAGTGGAGGGCCGGCGGGTTAGACGTCTGACAGTAGAACATCTGAGCTGTGCAGACTAAAGCACAGATTTTCTATTGTGGTTTATGGGGCACTGGTTACAGTGGGATTTTCAGCAGATTCTAAATACTTAAAATCTGACCAGAAACCAGTGCTGTGTAGGTGTATCTAAATCTGCAGCAGGTGTGATGTTACCATGGGTCCTGTGGGTTTAATAACACTGGAGAACATCACCGTGCAGGAAGAGGAGCCCAGACTGCGGCAATAGGTGAAATGATAGGGTAGTATGGAGCTCAGTGAGGTAGGCCAGAGCAGCAGTCTATATGTGGCAAAGGAGGGGGCTACAGCAGCAGACTATATGTGACAGAGAAGGGAGCTACAGTAGCAGACTATATGAAACAAAGGATGGAGCTACAGCAGCAGACTATATATAAAAGAGAAGGGAGCTACAACAGCAGTCTATATGTAAGAGGAGAAGGCTATAGCTGCCGTCTATATGTGACTGAGGAGGCATCTACAGCAGCAGTCTATATGTGAGAGGAGGGGACTACAGCAGCAGCCTATATGTGACAGAGGAGGGAGCTGCAGCAGAATTCTATATGTAACAGAGGAGGGAGCTAGAGGGGCTGTCTATGTGTGACAGAGGAATGGATCTATAGTCACCTTCTATATGTGACAGAGGAGGGGGTCTGTGGCTGCATTCTATATGTGACAGAGGAATGGATCTACAGTCATCTTCTATATGTGACAGAGGAGGGGGTCTGTGGCTGCATTCTATATGTGACAGAGGAGGAGGCTACCACAGCAGTCTAAATGTGACAGAGGACAGGCCTAAAGCAGTAGCTTATATAAGTCGAAAAAATCTGACATATGAACATACCCTTTACCGACCATGCAGGGGTGGCAGGTTTGTCCCCACCCTGGGAGTGATTTAGGCTAGAAACTGCCCTTTCCAATCCACTGAGGGATGTTAGGTTCCCTCTTTAGTTCATTTTTTGAAAACTTCCCCTTTATTGCTCTCATCTTTTCTGATGCTCAGCACCCTCTGGTTCAACATATCATCCCAGGAGACTCTGACTTCACTTGTATGGACACCTGAAGCACAACCCTCCCTGTAACCTGGAGACAAGTATGTGCAGAGGCGGGAGGGGGCACCCCAATGTACTGGTTTAATTTTTATCTCTAGTGCATGCAGACATGACTGGTGATGACACAAACTGAAACTGACAACTCAAGCGGTCAGGGAAGGTCAGACAACAGTCATAAAGCATAGACACAAACAGACACAGACCTAGACAGATTCAGACACACGCATAGTCATGAGAAAAAGAAGGTTAGAAGAGAAAATTAGGTAAATACAACCTCAGATGAACAACAGCACACAATGGATTCCACCATGTCACTATGTATTTAACCACTTGCAGACCAACCGTAGACGGTAAACATCCGGGCAGTCCAAGAGCCTGAATGTCCTTGCAGAGTCTGCAGCTGCATGGAGACCGTACAGGTGCAAGAGGGCAGAACTACCCTGTTACCCCGAAAATAAGACAGCGTCTTATATTAATTTTTGCTCCTAAAGATGTGCTACGTCTTATTTTCAGGGGGTGTCTTATTTTTCCATGAATAAATTATAGATGCTATACTAGTATGTATGTGTTTTGAGATATTATATATTTTATATATATATATAATTTTTAATATTTTATATCTTAAAGTTTTGAGTCACAAACCATAGGATGTATGTATGTAAAGGACATTTTATGGCAGCTGCAGTGACTTATCTCAAAGGATGGAAATGTGACATGCTGGGACTTGTAGAACTAGAAGTCCCTGCATGCTCATTCACCCATCTTGATGATGTGTGTGGTGTTAGTACCCATTGCTCTGTTCTCCCCCCTCTGTTACTTGCATGTACTTTCTGTCTATCTCTTTGGATGTTGGGGGATCTTTTGGGTGACATCACAGTCACATGACCTCCCTTCCCCAGGTCCTTTTAAACCCTTCTAATGATTTTTCGCAAATGTCTTATTTTCGGGGGGTGCCTTATATTAGGGAATTCAACTAAATCTCTGCTATGTCTTACTTTCGGGGGTGTCTTATTTTTGGGGAAACACGGTAGCTGTCAGTGACAGCTAAACTGTCCAAAGAGAAAACAGGAGTGGTTTATTACCGCGCCTGCCTTACCGATCACTGCATACATGGCACTCAATGAACTCCTTGTGTACAGCTCAACAGGAAACCTTACATGGGTATTCTCACCTCATTAATTAGCTATGAAGATGTAAGCTAAGGTAAATAAAGATTATTACCAAGTACATTGCTGTTCTGATTTAGCTTCCGTTCAGAGCTAGAGCAGGTCATATCTCCTACTTGTGTCCACAGGCCTCCCTAGGTTACCATCCATCTGTCTGTGCTCTTACAGGCTCGATGGCCTGGGTAGGATGGCCAGGATGATAATTTCACTCCCTGCTGTGTCTTATCAGCAGCACAGGAGCATATTTCTGTCTTTTACTGACAAAATTTAGAGCTCTGTAGTCTTGTGCCCTGCTGTTTAGACCTTTCCAGTGTCTCTCTAACAGACTCAGTTAGGAATGGCAAAACTGATATGCCGCCCACAGGAAGTGAGAGCCTGAAACTGCCTGTGAAAAGCATGGTGAGAACACCCATTCAAGACTTCCTGCTTCTGTCCCCAGCAATCAAGTGACTGCTGAGGCTGAGTAACTTCAGAAGCTGCTGGATTTTAACATACCCAGAGCAAGTCAATGCTGAAGTCTGGGGCTAATATATCATCCTAGTTACAGGTGAAATCAGCAATAAAAAGTTATGCACAATGCCCCACAGAAGTCTTTTCTGACCATTTAGGGGTACAAAGTGTAGCATAAAAAATAAAAAACAAAGCCCAAAACACACGGGCCCCCAAAACACCTTTTGGGGTTTGTCCGCCGAAATTCCCAGGGTACGTGCCAAAGTTCGGTATTGTGAAATTAATTTTAATTTAATATGTACTTTTAAAAACCCTAATAAGTGAGGGAAATTAATTTTAAATTGTTTTGGGTTTAGTAGAAAAGGCGCAAAAATACCCTAAAGAGGGGGGTTTTTTAATTTATCTTTAAATTTTTATTCATTTTTAAAACCTTTTGGGAGTGGCGCGAATTGAGGGAAAAGAAATAAGGAGTGAACAGCCAGGCATGCACAATTGGGGGCTTAATTACGAAGTATTATGGTCCAAGAATTGTCCCCAAACATTTTCAGTAGTGCACAAATTTGGGGGTTTTGGCGAAATAAAATAATTTTTTACTATACTTAAGAATTGAATACGCCTTTCTGTCCTTAGTTAGATTTATATTACCTTTTTACCCCAAATTTAAAATACTCCGAAAAAAGCTGACATGGTAAAAACCTTTATTTCACGGCCGCTTCTCTCATGCTTGCCTAGTATACATTTTTTAATTTGATAATGTCCGGTGCTTTTCTTTATTAGTTATAAACCCTTTATATGTATAGAAGCCGTATAATCCCCCTTTTTTTCTATAATATTTTTTCACAGCACGCTTTTCCCTAATTAATAACCTAATCTTTGAGAGCTTTCTTATTTTTACTTAAAAATTTACAGAAGCTCGCTTTCTCTTGAAATAATTTTTAAATTTCACAGAGTAGCCCTTTCTTACCCTATTAAATTTATATACTAAAGGTAGTTCTACATTATCTTTATACCCTATATTCACAGAGCTCAGCTTCTTTCCCTCTATCATATAACCTATTATCAAAAGAGCTCAGCTTCTCTTCCCTTATCATATAACCCTATTTATAAAAGAGCCCAGCTTCTTCCCTCTAATATAACCTTTTATATACAAGAGCTCAGCTTCTTTCCCTCTATCATATAATCCTATATATCACAAGAGCACCATTCTCTCCCTCTATCATATAACCCTATATATCACAGAGCTCAGCTTCTCTCCCTCTATCATATAACCTATATTCACAGAGAGCTTCTTTCTTAATCATTAACCCTTTATATCACAGAGCTCAGCTTCTCTCTATCATATAACCCTATACATTACAGAGCTCAGCTTCTCTCCCTCTATCACATCCTATTCTCAGATAGGGCAGCATAAATCACCTGACGGGTTCCCTTTAAGAGAGCTATGCATAAATGACTGCCCATAAACCTTCTTTCCTCAAGACGTAGAGGACGCCCCCCTTGTTCTGGATACAGTCCTGGGTATAAATAAATCTTGGGAGAGATCTCTATATTGACCTTTAATATATTTATCGATATGTATTATGTCCCACCAAAGCCGTCTTTTCTCTAAACTAAATAACACTAATCTTTCTGGGTATTGCAGTCCACCCAGTCCTCCTCCCTCTGAACCTGCTCAAGCTCTACAATGTCTTTCCTGTGCACTGGTGCCCAAAACTGTACCCAATATTCCATGTGTGGTCTGACCAGTGACTTGTATAATGGGAGGACAATGTACAGAAAATGATTACTTCAAGTTCTTGCTGCTCGATTTCTTCATCCTTATTTCCCTTCCCATCCTCTCCTATTGTTTGTTCTCTTGTGGAGTCTTGTCTTGTTGCATCCGGTTTGTCATCTTCTTTTATGTTGATGTTTTTTAAATAAAAAATTATTAGAAGGGAAGGGGAAAGAGGGGGGGGACCCCAAAAGGAATTGGGGGGTTTTGGGGATTTTTTTTATAAAATTGGGGGGAGGTATGCCACTGTGGAAAAAGAAAAGGGAAGGGGTTTTTTCCCCGTGAGGACCCGGGGTTTTTTAGGGGGGAAAAAGGGTATTTTTTTTTTTTTTTTGAAAACAAAAAAGTAGGGGAAAAAAAAAGAAAATAAAAAGAAGGGGGAAAGAAAAAATGGAGGGGGAGCCGTCTTTTTTTTTAAGAGGGGGATTTTTAGGGGGGAGGGGATGATTTTGGGGGGGGGAAAAGTTTTTTATTTTGGAAAAATTCGGGGGAATTAAAAAAAAATTTAAAGTGGGGGGATTTTGGGGAAATTTGGGGAAGGGGAAGGGGTTTTAAAAAAGAAATTTTTTTTTTAAAAAAAGATAATTTGGGGGAAAGGGCTCTGAGGGGCAAAAAAAAAATTTTAAGGCGAGGGGTTTTTTCCCTTTCTAAAAACGAATTTGGGGGTTTTTTTTTATTTATTTGTTTTTTATCCCTCTCGGCCAAAAAAACTAATTGGACTCCAAAACACCCCCCCCCTTTTTTTCCCAAAATTTTTTGGGCAAAAGATCCCCTCTTTGGTTTTTACGGGGGTTTTAAAAATTCTTCAAACCCCTTCCCTTTAAAATATTTTTTGCCCTTCTCTTTTTTTCCAATAAAAGGGGAAAAATTTTAATTTTTCCCCCCCAATTTCCCCTTCCCCTTTAACCCCTTTTTCTTTTCCCCTTCCCCTTTTTTCCCTTCCCTTCGCCCCCCCTTAAAACTTCTCTGTCCCCCTCTAAAGTCTCCTGTCCTCTCCAGGCACTGGCTTATCTACTGCAAGAACATTGGACCAAGCATGAGGATCTTTACCAGGCGCAATCCTAATCCCACTGCATGTCCTGCTGGTTCAGTGTCCAGCATCCAGCAGAACCATGATTGCGGCACTGGATCAAGTAAAGGTTCCACAGTGTATTAAAGTGAAGCTTTACTAAAGTTTATTCAGCAGCTGTCACTTTGGCAGTCTCTCGAAACATAATTGACGCCCATCATGATTACTTATGTGTCTGATGGCCGAGGAG